>CM061142.1:193150407-193614991 GCA_030789695.1 Scilla litardierei
ACCCCCAAAAATCCCCAAAACCCCATTTCTCCAGATTTTCCCCATCCATTCCAGATCTGAACCCTAGGTTCTCCGGAGCGTTTCTTCCGTTGCCGTGCTTGCTCGGCATCATTCTTCCTCTCCTATACGGTAATAACTCGATCTCTTAATATCCTCATAACCCATTTGTGTTTTTGTGAAACCCTAATAAAACTAGGTTGGATGTTGTTCTAATGTTGTTTTGCCATGGCAGCGATCTCATCTCCGTAGTTAGCATTTGTGTGACGGCCTCGTTGATCGTCATCCTCGGTGCTAGGCAAGTGAAACTTGCCACTTAGGGTTTTGGGCCATGTCTTAGGCCATTTGCTTGTTGTAGGTGTAAAAGAGACTAGGCGACGAAATGATACTCGCCTAGGCGCAATTTCAGGAACTAGCTTGACCACGACGCTAGATCCGTCATTTATCATGTTGCATAACTACCATGTCATGTTTAATTTTAATTAACGGTATGCGGATTAATTGTCATCCATGCTATCCATGTTAAATGTCGCATTCGTAGCACACGCTACCATACTTGTGTTTCCTGGCTCGTGTTCCAGAAGCGGGCTACGTGAGTTGGTTGATATCCATTGCCCGCTCTACTTGTTTCCGGCTAGGCACATGCGTTGCAGGTATAACCCTACGCCATACGTGTTAAATACACTTCCTGGCTCGTGATCCAGAAGCGAGCATTCCGTGTGCGGGGTAATGCCCTGGCTCGATACATGTGGAGGGGTAGAGATAAACGGTCACTTGAGCTTAGGAGTTGGCCCGATCAGCCACTCTAGCCAACAGGCGGAATCTCTGTGCACAACTTGATTACTTGACTTGATTTACTTGACGTGTTCACTTGACATGAACTACTTGACTTGTACTTGTCCGTGTTTTACTTGTAAAACTTGTTATCCATGCCTTACTTGCCACTTGCTACTTGTGCTTCCCATTACTTGTCACTTCCACACTATACTTGCCATGTCATGCATACTATAACTGCTAGGTTGTTAGTTTACCTTACTTTCAGTTTCCTTGCCCAAGTCTTTTAGACTTGCTGACAAGTGCCCCTTTACTCTTTTGGGTGACACATGTTAGATCCTGAGCCTGAGTTCATTGTTGAGGACGAGGTGTTTGCGGACGCTGAGCCCGAGCCTATGTTTGGCGAAGAGTACGTGGACACTGGGGACCAGTCCTAGTGTCTTTGTTGAGCTTTCCCCCTTTTGTTTTAGACTGCTGTAGTTGTCGGTGCGCAGCACCTATACCTTGTTATGTTTGTCCTTGCTGGCCTTGTTCTGGGCCTTTAGACTCTTTCTTTTAGCCTGGTGGCTTTTCTGGATGTTGAACTTAAAATTTCATGTTGGACAAATTCTGAGATTTGAGATTTTATTTCTGTCTCTCCTTGTGTTATTATTGTTGTTCCGTTTGTGGTTACAGGGACCTGCTTATGTTTTATTGACGCTTATCGGGTTTGGGGCTTCACAGCTCCACTCTCGTGCGGACCTTTTCACGTCTCGCCTCCATTTTAGGGAAGCGGGGCGTGACAATTCGACATCTGGACTCCCAGATTTTACTACTTGTACGGACTAGTGTGCTTGAGAGAAGCACTATTTGGGCCTACCAAGTTTTTGGCGCCGTTGCCGGGGAGGAATGGTTTATTACCACAGTTTATTTCATTTAGAGGATCTTCGGTGAGATCTTTCCACTTTACTGTACATAAACTTTTGTTTTTTTTATTTTTTTAAATAAATGGAGTATATGAATTTCTATTGTACAAACAATCTGTATGATGCAAAGTACGGTAATGCACACAAACATAGGATGGAGAAGCTCAAGATCGTTAATTTTAATCAAACTGACTGTGAAACTTTCTTTCAGGCCTGGAGGAGGTTCACAGACATAATATCGAGCTATCCGCAGCATGGGTACACAAAGAACGAGCTTATGGAGTTCTTCCTAGATGGACTACGACCACAGCTGCAGGAATCTTGGGTGTCATGACGCCGACAGAGGCGTGGGAATACATGGAGTCTCTGCAAGAAAATGAAGAAACCATGGAAGAGACTTCAGAGTGCGATTCAACGGAGCCTTCGTGCCTCGATCAAGGGGAGCAAAGCGTAGACGTACCTTTGCAATCCTTGAAAGAGGAAGTTTACTTGATTATTCATACACAGGAGGCTACATCCCATCAATTCCAAGAGAATTTCCTTGCTCGGAGTTGGCAGATTCTGAAATCCTTTGAAAATCTTACTCTGATTGCCACTTGCTTAGAAGAAAATAATTCTTTTGAAATTCAACTTCAAGAATCTAATACGAGTTTATCTTCTATTGCAGGAAAATTGAACAAGCCATGTCACGTTGAGGACACGAATAAAAATATCTACATGGCAGGAAGTGTGAGCAAAAGAGATGACAAGCTAGCAATTTTGGATGAACAGGAGGAGGACACAACTAGGGACAAGGGTTTTGAGATTATCGTCATGGAGCCAGAACCATTCCCTCCTCCAGTTTTTTTCCAAAATCATTTACCCCTCTCCCCAATGACTGAGCATCATACCGAGAGTAGTGCATATCTTTCAGGGAGTAGTCGTCAACTTGCTTTAATTTATTTCAACTATTTTGATGACTACATTTGGAATATTTTTATTAAAAAGAATCTTAGACTAAAATGGATTGACGTGACTCATCTCTTACAGGATACAGGTGAACATCTTATAGAGATGCTGGGAGTTACGTTTCTGGGATCCAATTTAGTCATTGGAGGAAAATTACTCGCCGAGGAGCGCAAGGAGCAAATTGAACAACTTCCTCCACAATTAAAGATTCGAGATCCGCCATTTGACCACGGTGTGTTCTTTCCATTAGTGTAGTTTTTATATGCTTTCTAGGTTGCTTGGCTTGAATAAACTCGTGCCCCCTTTCGACATTGAGGACAATGTCCATCTTTAGTTGGGGGGTGTGTATGAGACCTTAGGATTTTTTTTGAGAAGAATAAATCACCATGTCTCATCATTTACAACTCCTTCATATGCCACAAATACGGATGATTACGCATTAATTGAGTTCTAAAAATTGTTTATGGCTTGAGTTAATTATTTTTACTTCATGGAATTACTCGTTAATATGTTATTCATGAAAATTTTCAATTTCCATGATTAATATCTCGAAATAGTTTGAATTTATTTCATGCATGCTAATGTGATGAAAAAGCTTAAGTATACACGATTTATAAGAATAGTCTTCAAGTTGAAGAGGAATGTGGCCATGGTTATTAATGTTTATGCTCGAAAATATGGGTGTTGAGTTGCTTACAAAGAAAAAAGAAAAGAAAAGAAGAAAAAAAATGAATGAAAAATGAATGAAGAAAAATGAATGAATAAGTATGTCACTAATAAATAACTTGGTTGGCTCGAGTAGTACAGTCCGAGGGGTCCTTTTTGGCCTAATGCCCTATTATCGTCTGATTTGGGAGCCATTGACCGAAAACTCACTCATTTGATGGAGCGATCCAAATTATACATTTTTCTGCGAATATTGCTTGATGCGCGTTATGCGGAACTAATAAAAGAAAAGAAATGGTGAATATACTAAGCAACCTCAATACCCATGATTTGAACGGTTACTTTTTGAGATGCCAATTTGTTGGAAACAAGAAGACTAGAATATAACGACGTGTTATACTTTTGCTTGTGCAAAACGATGCTTGCATGCTATTTATTCAAATTAAATTAGAGAAAATATCATGTGATTGATCTTGTGCATGGATTGTGTATATTGATAGTCTAGATCATGTTGAAAAGCGTATTATTGAGCCATTCCATAAGCGATTGATAGAATTTATTGTTTTATTACTCATCCGTATTAATCGCTCTTTTTGCTAGAGACTAGCAAATCGCTAGTTGGGGGGGTGTGATTCGGGTTCAATATTACATATTTAACCCCATATTTAGCCCTATTTTTTACTCATGTGATGCTATATTGTTCTCTAATACGTTCGTATTTTATACACAATCATTTATTAGAGAAAAAACTCTATTTGAGCTCAAAACAGCAATTAACGGAGTATTTCTGCACTTCTTATATTTTTCCTAGCTTGGTCTCGATCTCACGATTCCAACGACTATTTATTTGTATTTTTCTGAGGTCTATGCTAATTACTATGAATTTTTTAATGCAGAATACCATTTATTGGAAATAAAATAAATGCTCACGAATCTTGGCGCATGCGGTGGCAGCATCGGAGCGGCTCCCGCCCGCATCGGACGGCACTGAGATGAGGACGACGTGGCATTTTGCTGATCGTTCGATTCTGATCGGACGGCTCACAGCCGCGTAGCGAACGAAGCAGCGGAGGCATTTTGGGGGTCCATGTGGCGGCCATCGGACGTAACCCCGCCTCATCGAACGACTGAAAGCGGACGGAGATCGGGCGAATAAAGTGAGTGACGCGGCGCTTCGAGAGCCGTTGGATCACGATCCAATGGCTGGAAAGTGAGGAAGAACGCATCAAAGCGGATGTGAAGCGGGCGAAACTCTGACCCGCGTGGACACGTGTCGAGCCCAGGTCAAATCCCGCTTGGATCAACGGCCTATATTTGCGCCGATCTGGATTAGCGGTTCGGATGGGATTAGTTAGCGGGTTTCAAGCGGGATTCGACCCGATAAGCACAGTAAACCTGCAATGAGCCTATATAAGCGTATTTCTAGGGTTTTGACCGTATTCAGGGGTATGCTGGCGTATTCTGGGCGTATTGGAGGCTCTAGGAAACGTATTTCTCCTCTGAAAAATTCTGTAAAATTCCAGAGGCTATTCTTCTTATTTCCAGAGAGTTTTGGTGTCTATATTGGAGATTAGGTGATAAATTCCTAAACTTATACCCTGTATTTGATGCTTTTCTATTGTATTTGGCTATTAGATTGATGTATTTTGATATGAAACTAGATTGTTCTTGCACCATGAGTAGCTAAATTCCTATTGTGCATGGTATGGTGTAGTTAGGGGATAGGATTTGTGTTCGTTTGGTTGAATATTCGTTGTGCTTAATCGTTAACGTTGATAAAGTTGTGAACTTTGGTATTAAATCGTCTTTTTCATCTTCCAAAAGAAGTGATTGAGTTGATGATCGCCCCAAAAGGGTGAGTTTTGATCTCTTCAATAGAGAGTTTCATACCGTAGTTGTAAGATTATAACTTTAGCAACGATTTTATTCATATTGTGCTTTAACCCCCAAAAGGGTATCCTCCGATGAATTGCTCCCAAAAGGAGAATTCATTGAGTTATATTGAGTATTTTCCGGTGAATTGCTCTCAAAAAGAGAATCATTGTGTTATATTCGTCAACCAAGTTAATACGAATTATTGATCCTAACGAACCCATACCATGTGCATACTTTTCGTCGATACTTTCATACACGACTCTTCTTTGTTCGTATTGTTCGCACATCACCATCACGCACTTTCACACCATCATCACCATCATTATTGAAGTGGTTAGTTTCTTTTCGTCGGATTTCTATTTGATTTGAGCTGTGGTTGCAACAGATTTTCTCCCGAGGATTCGACATCTGGACTCCCAGATTTTACTACTTGTACGGACTCTTGCGCTTGAGAGAAGCACTATTTTGGGCCTACCACCTGCGCTATTAACATGTTTTCTATTGTTGCAGTCCCCTTTCTCTCCTTTTCTTACAGGTTTTCAACTCTACAGCAAGAATGTTGTGTGCTGTTTCAGATGATATCTGGGCACATGCACCCACCACCAGCTATTTGGTCCAGAGTCTAGCAAAATCTCTAAGCACGTCGAGCATCCTATCCTTCCTGACAACTGCAGTGGAGAATCTGAAGAGGAACCATGATATTCAGCAACATCCTGACACGACATTCTTTTTTCCTTCTGATGAAGCGATGCTTATTGACATACCCAATACCGACTTCAGTGATGGGGATCTACACATCAATGGGGAGATTTGTCTGCTAGATCATCTGGCAGGGCTTGTCGAGTGCGGTGAGCAGGAATCTATCCTTTCCTTGCAGTTCTCTACAGAGCACCCTGGAGTTTGGGACCATGATGAAATTGGAGGTAGTGGTGGGGAACTATTTACTATTGAGACCTGTTTTTGTGTTGAAGCCTTTTTGTCGGATAGTTATCATACACTTGAAATGGACCCAGAACCTTCCTCCATGGTCTCCTCACCACCTTGCTAAGCTTCGCCCGGTGAACCCACGATTGAAAGTGAAGTTCTGGATGTTAGCATCCCGGAGATCCGAGATGAGGCTCTTTCATTGGAGGATGCACAGCTTGAAAAATATGTATCGGGACCACACGAAGTCGAGATGAAGGAGTTACCTCCGGGATTAAAGTATGAATATTTGGGGGAGGATTCGACACAACCGATCATTGTGAACTCCTCGCTACCCGAAGACCAGATGGCAAAACTTCTTGATGTTCTGAAGAGATTTAAGAACGTTTTTGGGTATGTAATAGAGGACTTGAAGGGAGTAAGCTTGGGGATTTGCTCGCATGGGATATTACTTGAAGATGAGCAAGCCACTTCCATCGAGCCACAACAAAGATTGAACCCCATTATGATGGAAGTAGTTAAGAAGGATATTGTTAGACTTCTCCCGGCCAGGATTATCTACCCCATTTTAGACAGTCATTGGGTTAGCCCAGTACATGTTGTGCCTAAGAAGGGAGGGATGATAATCATTCGTAACGAGAAAAACAAGCTTATACCCATAAGGACAGTCACCGGATATCGGATGTGCATCGATTACCAGATATTAAACAAATCCACGAGGAAAGATCACTATCCTCTCCCTTTTATTGATCAAATACTTGAAAGACAGGCCAAGCACAACTATTTTTGCTTCATGGATGGATACTCTGGCTTCCTGCAAATTCCCATCCACAATGATGACCAAGAAAAGACCACTTTTACATGCTCGTTCGGGACGTATGCCTATAGGAGGATGCCGTTTGGGCTCTGCAACGCCCCTGCTACATTTCAAAGATTGATATCCGCAATTTTCTCCGATTTCGCCCAGGACATAATGGAGGTCTTCATGGATGATCTTTCCGTCTGTGGAACGGAGTTCGACTCGTGTCTCCAAAACCTAGCTAAAGTTCTAAAAAGATGTCAAAATAAGGGGCTAGTTCTAAATTGGGAGAAATGCCACTTTATGGTGTAAGAAGGAGTCGTATTAGGGCACATTATCTCTTCAAGAGGGATTGAGGTGGACAAAGCAAAGGTAGATGTGATCGAAAAGCTTCCGCCTCCACTTAACCTTCGGGGAGTCTGTGGTTTCCTAGGGCATGTGGGATTCTACCGCCGGTTTATAAAGGATTTCTCTAAAATTTCTAGGCCCTTGACTCAGCTCCTCGTGAAGGATACACCTTTCGTCTTCGATGACAAGTGTTTGGAAGCTTTCCACCTCTTGAAGCAAGCCCTTATTTCTACACTTATGATTTAACCACTCGATTGGAGTCTGCCGTTCGAATTAATGTGCGACGCTAGCGACTATGCAGTTGGGGCCGTCCTGGGGCAAAGGAAAGACAAAAATCTGCATGTCATCTATTATACAAGCAAGACACTTGACGAAGCTCAAAGGAACTATACGACGACGGAAAAGGAACTACTAGCCGTCATCCATGCCATGGACAAGTTTCGGTCGTATCTTGTGGGTGCAAAGGTTATCGTGCATACTGATCACGCCGTCCTCAAGT
Organism: Scilla litardierei; assembly: GCA_030789695.1. Lineage (NCBI taxonomy): Eukaryota > Viridiplantae > Streptophyta > Magnoliopsida > Asparagales > Asparagaceae > Scilla > Scilla litardierei. Next base: position 193,158,143 of record CM061142.1, read on the forward strand.
ACCTTTTGAGCAAGAAGGAGGCCAAGCCGCTCCTCATAAGGTGGATTCTCCTCCTCCAGAAATTTGACTTGGAAATCAAGGACAAGAAAGGGGCGGAGAATGTCGTCGACGACCATCTATCTAGGTTGTCTACTTTCGACCCGGATGCCACTCCTATTGATGACTCACTCCCTGACGAGCATCTTTTCTCTATCTCTTCTGCTTGGACTCCATAGTATGCCGACATCGCCAACTATCTCATGTGCGCCATCGTACCCCACAATGTGAGTTATCAGCAAAAGATAAAATTCTTTCACAAAGTTCGGAAGTTCTATTGGGATGACCCTTCTCTATATAAGACTTGCAGTGATGGGGTGATACGGAGGTGTATTCCCGAAACAGAGGCGACCTCCATAATTTCTCACTGCCATGATCAACAATGCGGAGGCCACGCAAGTTCTTATAAGACCACGGCGAAGATTCTCCAAAGTGGATTCTATTGGCCGACTCTTTTCAAAGACACTTATGCTTATGTCCAGGCATGCGACAAGTGCCAGAGGACGAGAAACATATCCAAGAGAAATGAAATGCCGCAGCATTACATCCTGGAAGTCGAGATCTTCGATGTTTGGGGAATCGACTTCATGGGGCCGTTTCCCTCTTCCTCTGGTAACTAGTACATTATGGTGGTCGTGGACTATGTATCCAAGTGGGTGGAGACGATAGCTAGCCCCACCAATGATTCCCGGGTAGTGGCCAAATTCTTGAAGAACAACATCTTCCCGAGATTCGGCGTGCCTCGAGTCCTAATTAGCGATGGAGGGAGCCACTTCATAGAGAAGAAATTTGAAGCCCTTTTGAAGAAGTACGGAGTGCAGCACCAGATCGGGCGTGCATATCATCCGCAAACCAGCGACCAGGTGGAAGTCTCAAACCGGGAGATAAAGAGCATCGTGGAGAAGACATTGGCTAGCTCTAGAAAGGATTGGTCATCTAAGCTTTCAGATGAACTCTGGGCCTACCGAACTGCATTCAAGACTCCGATCGGGACGACCCCTGATCGACTCGTCTACGGGAAGGCATGTCTTTTGCCTGTGGAATTGGAGCATAAATCATTTTGGGCTGTCAAACATCTGAACTTCGACACCAAAGAGGTAGGGAGGCACCGACAACTCCAGTTGAATGAACTTGATGAGATCCGGCTCAACGCATACGAAAATGTCCGGTTCTACAAAGAGAAGTTGAAGCGGTTGTAAGGACCCTGTCTATGGGAAAAACACTAGAAGGGGGGTTGAATAGTGTTTATGCAAATTTAAAAGGAATTTACGCCAAATAAAATGCAATCCAACAAATAGTGCAGAATAGAAAACGACCCAAGATGAAACACACGCAAACGCAGAGATGTTTCAAGGGTTCGGATTACCCAAGTCAACTCCCGACTTGTTCCCGGTAATCCTACGTCCCTACCACCCTGATACCACCGGATACTCAAGTTAGAACCCTAACTTGAGGTTTCCTTAAAGCCCACTTGTAGCAACCCTACAAGTGCAATCGAATACAATCGATGTCCTTGACTCCCACAACCAGGGAGCAAGCAAAACCACTCTCACAACCGAGAGCACGACTCAAATAACAAATGTTATGAAATATTGAAAAACAACACTTACAATCACCTATGCCTTGAAGTAGAACTTGAAGGAGGAGTGTGATGTGTGTTGAAGAACTCTCTTGGAAGAGAGGAAAATCCCTTTCTCTTGACTGCACCAATTGCCTAGATGATCACTCTTTGGTTCTAGGTTGGAGAGCAAGAGAACAAGATATAGAAATACTTAGGGCTTTGGATTTGAGAGCTTTGATCTTTGGAAATAAAAGCTTGAGAGATTTTGTAATGAATGAGTAACCTTCCAATGGAATAGTAGAAGCTCTATTTATAGCTTTATCAAATCCATAAAACAGTTTAGGCAAAAACCCAATTGAAATCCGGGAGAAAAATGTCAACGGATATAATCTGAACCCGCGACAGTCGACTGTTGAACAATCCACAGTCGACTGTTGCACAGTCAGCAAGGATAGGTGAGAATTCATAACGGTAACTTACCACGTGGACAGTCGACTGATGAAGCAAAGACAGTCGTCTGTTGAACCAATCAAGCGACTGTAATTTCTTCGACAGGTGACTGGCCGAGAGAAGAGTAAGTTAGATAAATACTGAAAATCTCACAAGATACAGGATAGACGACTGATTCAAGTAATACAGTCGACTGTTAATCAGAACAGGCGACTGTAGAACCTTAAACAGACGCCTCTCAAAAGCAAGAGAAATTTCCAGAGAGCCGAGTCAAAGAAATGAATTACAGACAGGCGACTGTTGCAGCATAGACAGTCGACTGATCCAATAGACAGACGATTGTATATACAGCATTAGTGAACTGTCTGTAAAAGTCAGATCATACAGAGTTTAGGCAAGGATAGACATGCGACTGATTTACAATACACAGTCGACTATCATTTAGACAGGCGCCTGTGAAACGTTCATCAGTAGCCTGTGCGTAGTAATCAGAGAAGGTCCAAAACTATATTGTAATAGTCTGTGCATAACAGGCGACTGTAGAACAAAACACAGTCGACTGTTTTTGAGACAGGCACTGTAAACTGTTCAGCAGTCGGCTGTTATAAACAATCCTAGCACAAACAAAAGAGAATTGAATTGGGATCAAAGGACAATTGATCTAATGAAGTCCTATGACGAAATGTAGATGTGTGTGAGTGCTCCATTAAAGTTCTACTTCTAAGCTACATACTAGAAGAGATAAAAGAAAATTTACATTGACGAATAATCTCTTCTTTCCATCGTATGAGCTTGAAGTCTTTACGGAGCTTCAATCATCAATCTGCGATCATCCAATTCATGTCAATAACCTTCAATGACGTTTGTGAGTCAACCATTGCTAGTTGATCTTCATAATAAGCTTAGGCAATGGATTAACTGCAAAATAGGGGATTAGTCACCAGTATTTATGTTTGCTCATCATTAACACCAAGTAGGGAGAAGTCCAATACTCAACATTCTCCCCCTTTTTGATGATGACAAACAAACATAAACAAAAAGATAAATAATTGTGCGCAATAAAAACTTACTCCCCCTACATAGATGCCAATCAAGTTAGTCAACAAATATTAGAGCATCTACATAACAATTGAAGCAAATGAGTGAGATATGAATGAATTCAATTCAAGAAATCTAGGAAATAAAATCCCTATTCATTGTAATCTTACTCCCCCTGAATCTAAGGCAACGTAAATCTTAGATTCAAGAGTTAGAACATACTTAGCACATCCATTATGAATCTTGTATGTTTATTTCTCTCCCCCTATGGCATTATCCAAAAAGGTCGGAGCAAATAACTACAACAATAATATTGCTAAAATACGAACTAACAACAATCAATGAGTATAAAGATATATTGAATCAAAAACGCATAAAATCACATCATATACATATGTGAGTAATGGAATTGAAGTCCAATATCAACATTTTAGATATACAAAATGAAGATAATTTCAAAGATTTCATCAAATCAGAGATAGCATGAAATAATCAATATCAAATTCATATATTGTCTCAAAAGCACATCAAAGAGAGTATAGCATACATGGAGACAACATATCATTACATCACACAGATAAGATAAACAGTATAGCAAAGTGTGACACAAGATAAACAGCAACATCATATATAGATATATAGAAAATGAGTACATTAACGGATGGTCATCTACATGTCCATCACAAAAAGATACATCATGATCAAGACAAAAAATACATCATCATGACGACTGCAAGGTACATCATCATATATATAAAGAGTCATTGACAACATCATCCATCATACATCACAAAAAAATATCATCACTAAACTAACACCACCCAAACACTTATCTAAGAGTGAGCGTCTCCAGAGGCTGCAGAAGAAGAAGCAGACTCTGTGATAGCAGGTGTATCCTCTGGAGGAGGGTCAGAAGGAGCAGCAGTAGCAGCAGCAGCAACAGCAGCAACATCCTGAGTAGAAGCTACACCAGGAGGCTCAACGACATCAGTGGGTTGAGGAGGCACATGAAGCTGGGGAACAAACTGTCTCAGATCCTCAGGGAAGGGTATTCCCTGATGGAGGAAAGAGAGGGACAGCAATCTGTAAATACCAGAGATCATCTCCAAAAGAATATCACGAGATGGTGGAGCAGAGGTGGATGGTAGATCAGCTGGAGGAACAGTGGATGAGGATGGAGCTAAAGTAGATTTTCTCTTCTTCGAGGCAGTCTACAGAGCCGAAGAAGATTTCGACTTTGCAGATGCGTCGAGGAGAGGACCAAAGGGCATGGGCTCGTAGCGAGTCAAGTCAACACCAAAATGACGAAAGACACAAGTCAGAAGACCACCGTAAGGAATGTGAGACGAGGAGGTCATGAACTCAACCCTGTCCATCCTATCAAGGAGGACACCGGCCCAGTTCATGGGCATGCCAGAGAAAATAGCATACATACACTTCAGGATATCCTGAGACGGATGGTCAGACGATCCATATCTTGGCAGGATGTTGGATTTCACCACTAGGTGAACATCCCAACCTCTCGCAGAGAACATAGATGATCTGACACCCGAATCAAGAGCTAAAGGTACCTCTCGAAACATATCCCGGAGGACAGATTGGTCAAGATCGGTAATCTCGGAGATGCAGATATCAGTGGGAAGGGAACCAACAAAGGGAATCCTAAGAATAGTCCTTAAGAGAGAGGGAGTGATTTGAATGTGGGTTCCCTGAACGACAGTATCGAGGATGCCGGTAGATGAATACTCACCGCGAACGCGGTTCGCATAGAAGAGCTTCACCAGAAATGGATAGGCTCTGGGGGGACTCGCTCTGAGAGAAGCGAAAAAGATCGGCTAGGTGAGTATGTAGGATCCTGGCAAAACAATGTTAGGATCGATAAATGAAGTTGAGACTTACGCTTGCGTACGCGGCACGGTAATCTCGGAACTTCGCCCTCGGATTCGCCACAACGGTCGATACTTCGTCACGGAGGATCGAAGCAGAGTTTCACCGCCTAAATCTCTAACTAGAAGAGGATTTTAATGGAAGGGAGAAGAAGAACATAAGATGCCTTATGCAAACTTATGGCATGGAAAAGTGTGTATAAATGCCTTACCCTTGGGTCCTATTTATTGGCTTTAGGGGTGGTTATTGTAGGAAATAACCAATTATAAGCTTATTAGCATATATTAGCACATTCATTTATCTTCTTCTTTATCCACTTATCAAGTGCCATTTTGCACTTATAAAGTGGTTTTTTCCACTTATCGAGTGGCGTTTTCCACTTATCGAGTGGTCCTTTTCATACGAGAAAAGGTTCCCTTCGCGCATGCCTTCGTGCACGCGACATCTGAGGTCCGTATACCCTCATACATCCCCTCATGGGTGTATTTATGTCGTCCATATCCATCATCTCCCTCTCACACTTATGGGGATTGTAAGGAAACTTATTTTCCTCTAACTCTTCTGTTTGTCATACCGAGAAATAGGCCGTGTGACCGTCATGCGCATAGAGTCCGCTGTTGTGCACTTGTTAGAGATACACAACACTCCTCGAGGTGCAAAGTTGAGTAGATCAACACATGCTTTACCCTAGATTATTTCTTCACATTTCTTATACTTTATATTCAACAATTGAATACCATCTGGATTGCAATTGGCTGGCCAGCTTTGAATCTTTAAAGTCCAAATGTGAATGCGAAATTAATCTTCCTCTTCTTGCGATCCTTTCGATCTTGACTTGACTCGCTTTTCTAACATGCCCACCGAATTAACCATAGTCCATAAGTAACATGCTAAGATAGCAATCACCCAGTCAAATCTTAAGGAACCAATTAGAGTCCATAAGGGTAACGAGTTAAGACCCATGTGGTCTTTGGATCTCACATAATAGTAAACTTATTTACTATTTTAACCCAATGGTCAAAAATGCATACGTAGTATGAATACATATTACAACATCGCTCCTTTCCCAGGGAGTGTATGTCTCAATGATGTTGTAAGGATGATGATCAGACACCACAATGTTTGACTTTGAGTCCCTTTTTCTACTCAAATAATCCTTTGGACTCACATCCCGCATTTAGACAGATAGGATTTCAAAATCCTATTAGATCTTCTGTAAGCATCCATATGATGCAGATCTTTCATGCGACCATTTTGTTTAAGTCATGACTCTAAATTATCCGTCTGATGATTTTGACTTTAAACAGGTCTCATCTCTATTCTATCCGTCTGATAGAATAAGGCGGTTGCTCATGTGAGAGAGCCAACCTCAATCTGTCCGACATACTAGAAAGTATAGCTGAGATTTCAAAAATGTACACAAACATTTCTCAAGAAATTCATATGCAATGTTTGAAAAAGAACATATTCTTTTATTAAATTTGATCATTTACAGACATGGGAATTTACATTGGTACAACTCAGCTCTTACGCAATCCTTGGGATGATAAGTATTTGTAAAACACATCTCTGGGGATCGCCTTCGTGAGCTGATCCGCTATCATCTCATGCGTAGATATGTACCGTATGTCCACCTTCTTGGTCTTATCATAGTCTTTTGCAAATTTGTAGCGGATATCAATGTGTTTGGTCTTACAATGAAATTTAGGATCTTTGACATAGGCTATAGATGCTTGACTGTCGCTGTGTATGGGTACAGCACCTGAGTCTCTTGCATCAATCAGCCTGTCTAAGAATTTCCTAAGCCAAACAGCCTCTTGGACTGCCATGCTAAATGCTACAAACTCGGCTTCCATGGTTGAAAGTGCGATGCAGGATTGTTTCTTGCTACTCCATGATATTGCACCAGATCCGAGTAAAAAAACATATCCTGAGGTCGATCGTCGCTCATCGAGATCACCCGCCCAATCAGCATCAGTGTAGCCTTCGAGCCTCAAGGCATCTCCTTGATAGCATAAAGCAAAGTCTGCAGTTCCTTTGAGATACCGCATTATCCTCTTAACTGCTTTCCAGTGTACTTGCCCTGGGTTGGATTGGTAACGACTTACCATTCCAACGGCAAAACAGATGTCCGGTCTTGTACACATCATAGCGTACATAAGACTACCAACTGCACTGGAATATGGAACTTTTTCCATAATCTCTTTCTCATTTTGGTTCTTAGGACATGATTTCAGACATAAATTATCGCTTTTGCTTATAGGAGTATCAATGGACTTGCAGTCCTGCATATTAAATCGTTCTAGAACCTTCTTTATATAAGTCTCCTGTGAAAGAGAAAGAAGTTTCTTCGAACGATTCCTTGAAATCTTAACTCCAAGGATATATGCGGCTTCTCCCATGTCTTTCATCTCAAAAACTGATGAAAGCCAAGCCTTGATATCCATCACAAAGCCCTTGTCATTTCCGGCTATTAAAATGTCATCTACATATAGAGACATGATAACATATTTGCTTTTAATCCTCTTGATATATACGTAGTTATCTTCATCAAGCATGGTAAAACCATTTGATAAGACAACTTCTTGAAATCATATATACCATTGCCTCGAGGATTGTTTAAGACCATATATGGATTTAAGAAGTTTACAAACCTTATGTTCGTTTCCTTCTTTTACAAACCATATTGGTTGTTCCATATAGATCTCCTCGTCCAATTCTCCATTGAGAAAGGCAGTCTTTACATCCATTTGATGTAATTCGAGGTCTAGGCAAGCTACCATCGCCAGAATCAGATGAATCGAGGTAAAACGAACAACAGGTGAGAAGGTCTCTTCGTAGTCTATCCCTTCCTGTTGCGTAAAACCTTTCGCGACAAGGCGAGCTTTATATCTGGCAATAGAGCCATCAACCTTATGCTTGATCTTGAGAACCCATTTGTTTCCAATAGCTCTACGTCCTCTGGGTAAGTCAACTAAGTCCCCGACTTGGTTAACTTTCATGGATTCTAACTCCTCTTGCATCGCTTCCATCCATTTGTCTATAGCAAGGCAAGATACGGCCTGTTTGAAAGTAGCAGGCTCGTCATCTTCTTGTAGTAAAGTGACGTGCGTTTATATTTCATATATTTGCGCGCGTTTTCTTTCGTGTTTCTCCGTATTTTCCGTCGTCTTTTATTTGTTTTCTTGTATTTTCTTGTTTTCTTTCACTTTTCCGTGTTTTTGGTATTTTGCAGGAATTTCTAGCATTTTGGACATAAAAACGACGATATCACAAGTCCCCGGCGCAATGGGAGGAGTCACGCGTGACCCAGGGGGTCAAACGACGATGATTGCATCATTCATCCCCTTACCCGATCGGTTGAACAAAGTCAACCGATCGGGTGATGCACGCGTGCACCACCCGGTCTCAGCTAGAGCTCAAGCAGATGTCACCCGACCGGTTCTCAGGCCGGTTTATTGCGGCCGTTTCTCTGTCTTTTCGAGCCAAATGCCAACCGATCGGGTGACTCTTACCCGATCGGTTCATCTGTAGCTGATTCTGAGGGGGCCAAGACACGGGCATCCAACCGACCTCTTCACCCGATGGCGCCATGATCCAACCGGTCATCCCAAGAACTCAACCGACCGGTTCATCTGACCGGGTGAAGCTCCGCCGTTTTCTGTTTATTATTTGTAACAGATCACCCGATCGGTTGACTTGTCAACCGATCGGGTGGCGTTTTTTCCTGTGGTTTTGGACCCGATCCGTTAGGGCTCGGAATGGGGGCTATAAATACCCAATGCTGGCCGACTGTTAGGGCATCTTCTTCTTGTTTCCTCTTCAGTTTTTAGGGCTTTTTGCCCCCCTTCTCTTGTGAGTTATAGGTTAGTTTAGATTAGGGCTTTTGGTTAATAAATCTTGTATTGGATCATTGGATTCAAACGGAGATAAGTACTTTCTTCTCTCTTTCTCCATTGTTTTGTATTGTGTTAAGTTTTCTTAATGATGAATGTTTGTATGTCTTTTGTGTTGTTGGTTTATATGTTTTTCATCATTGAGTAGTATTGATGAACCCTAATACGGGTTAGGGTAGGATTGATGCTTGGTTGTTTCATTTGACTTGGTTGCATGGTATGTGTTCGATGAAATGCGTCAATGGGGATTTCTAGCAATCTGGGTCCAATTCGTACGACGACACACTAGTTGTGTTGGGGGTTGGGGTCCGGTGCTTGTCCAGTCAAGATCCGCTTCGATGTATTGCTAGAAATCACATTCGACCTATTTGGTCATTAGGGTTACGCGGGGGTGTTTCATTGTCATTGGCGGGAGAAAGACCGCCTCTGACCGTCGGGCCAAGGGGGAATAAACTTGGCGGTTGACTCCCTAGCCACAGCTCACGCCCCGAGCGTTGACATCAAGTCCTCGCGTGTGGGAACGGCTTGGACGAAGTGTTGGGAGTTATCATTGTGGCCTTAATGCTCCCAGTTGCGGAAGGTGTTAATGGACATGGGGAATGCCCACCGTCTGGAACCGGGTAGGCCTAGCGTTCTTGGCACCGACTGGAATATCAGGCCATGTACGCTAGGTACCACCTTTTGGGGCAATGTCTCACCCTGGGTCAAGTCAAATGCCAAGTGTCATGAATGCTCTAGCCCGTGTTAGCGGGGATTCATTTCGCGTCTTTTTATTTCTTTCCTTTATTTCTACACTTCCACCCACATTATCCTCGTAGCTAGCACACAACCTAGGCGAGGCTAGTAGCCACTCAAGCCATCCACCTCCCTGAGTTCGATAAACCCGCACCCTACACTAACCGTGCACTTGCGGTAAAACGACACCGCGTCCATACCGTAAATGGGGCGCCGGTCAAGTTTTTGGCGCCGTTATCGGGGAGGCGTTCGGTTTGATATTAGCTTAGCTTGGGTTCGTTAGACTACGCATAAAAACACAAAAAAATTTCTTTTTCTTTTTTTAAAATAAAAATATATTCAATAACCAAGAAATTTTTCCCGCACTATTATATTTACTTTTTGTTATTATCTTGTACTATTAACGCTCCTCTCTAGTTTTCTTATTTTTGTTGTCCAGGTGTCTTTGATATTGCCATGTGGAGATCAGATTTCGATGCTCAGATGGGAGGCTACGATCCCTATTCATTTGTGGTTTGTGAGACTTGTGGGATGGCGGGGCACGTGTATTATGATTGCCCATTTACGCTTGAGAACCTCCCCCCACCCCAAGGCCAAACATTTTCCCACAACCTTAGCCCAAACACCTCCCATCCATTTCCTCAACCTTATACCCCTCCACAAACACAAGAAGAATCAAGCCTCGTGTCTCTCCTTGAAAGTGCCATGTTTAACCAAGGCCAAATATTACAAAACTTGATGGTACCAATCACCGAGCCGACACCGAGGAGAGGGGATGAAGGAGAGGATATACCCACTTTCATGGTTGAGACCACCATCTCATAGGCCACCATAGACACATCTCATGCCGATGCCCCAATTTTCCCACACTACCACTTGGATGACGAAGCATTTTTTGATGATGATAGTGAGGATGGGGAGATTTCTCTAGGATCTGTGGGAGAGACTTTTCATCTTTATTTGGACACCCCATATGAGTCCTATGAGAGCACCGAGGAGACCACAGAGCTTATGCATACCGGCGAGGAGGATGTGCGTGAGGACGACGACACCTCGACCACATACGAGTGGTCCGCTCCACATACACCTCCACAGCCATCTCTGTCACAGATTCCTCCTTGGTCGGTGGTCAACCATGAGGATGTCATTCAGGACATCGGGCAGATGGAGGATGTGCATGAGGGCTTGGATACGATCGTCCACTTCATGGAGCCCGAGCCACATCTACCTCTACCGTCACGCTCCACTTCTTCTACGGCTGAGCATCTACTTGATCATATTGCCCCTATTCAGGGAGATTTTCATACTCACTCTCACTCCACATTTGAGTCTCGCTTTTCACGTCCTATTTCTTTAGACTCATATATATTTGACACACCATATCTCTCACAGGACACATGATCGACTTCTCTTGAGGTATGCTGTGGTGTGTCACCACCTGGAGAGCAACTTCACATGGAGACCGGGGATTTGATCGTCGCTAGCACAGAGGATATCATACCATTTCCAGGGAGTGTTCGCCACATTTCATATATTTTACCATCATTTACCGGCGACTATCTCTGGGATACATTTATTTTGGGAAATAATTTCTTGCCATGGACTAATGCACCTCGTCCTTTGCAGGTCATAGGTGGACACCTACGAGGGATGCTTGGAGGTGCATTACTTGGGTCCATTGGCACATGTGGCACAGCGCTTCTGGCGGAGCCACAGAAGGAGCAGTTAGAGCAGCTACCTGCCCCACTCCAGATCTTGGACCCGCCTATGCTCAGGTGTATCCTAATCCAGTAGTGTAAAAATTTACCGCTTTCTAGTTTAGATTTGAATAATCTCGTCTCCTCTCATTAGCGAGGGGAGCGTATCTAGGGTTTGCTTTTGCATCTTAATAACCCTTCATGTCGTGCCCTTCTATCATTTCACCCTCATCCTCTTCCGAGGAGAATGAGCACACCGTCTCTCCTGCATTTTGATTTCTTTCTTTTCTTTTCCGATCTTCCCCTTGCATATTTCTGCATCACATTGATCATATCGTTTCGCTGGCATTGTCATGTTCAGCTTGGGGGAAATCGATTTGTGTGCATGTTTTCGTGTGTCGTTGTTATGTGTCTGTGTCTAGGTGTTCTTTTGTCGTGTTTTATACCTTTTATTTGCGTGTTTCTTTTTCTTTATTTTTTAGTTTCGCTCATGTGTTTTTCGTGTTTTTCATTTTTTGTGTCGGTGCGTAACTCCCCCCCATTTTCATTGCCCTCTCGTATTCACTACTATTGCATTGAGGACAATGCAAGTTTCAGCTTGGGGAGTGGCACTTCGTGCGTCATTTGTCTCTTTTTCTTCGTTATTTGAGTCGTTTTCTCTGTGTTTTTCTTTCTCTTTTTCTTTTTCTTTTCTTCTTTTTATCTCTTTCTCCTAGAGATGAACCCTATGATGAATTGCCACGAAAATCACACGCGCACCTTGCACAGCTTCGATAATCACATTCACTAACCCTAGGATATCGAGTCCTCTTGCATTTCATGCATCGCGGGTCCACTTAGCTTTTTGTGAGTCGTGCGTCGTGCCTAGCTGTTTGGTGTGCTTCTACCTTGTGATTATGTTTTATATACATATCCTTGGTTGACCCCTAGATTATCATGCTTCGATTTGAATATGCGGTATTTGCTTCTACTATCTGCTTCTATATGCATGCTATATTTATATCGTATATTTCAATTCGCATGTGTCGGGATTCCACAAACAAGGACTAGGATAACCCATTTAGCCTATGCTCTGATTAGCGAGAAATATCTCCTTTGTCCAAGTGTTTAGAATCCGATTTCATTTTTATTTTACTTGGTGCAAATCCCCTCGTCGTGTACCGTTCTCCCACTTGGTAGAGTACACATGTAAATATACCAATTCCCAAAAATCCAAAAAAAAGGAGAAAAGAAAAGAAAAAAAACCCAAAAAGATGAGAAATGAAAAGAAAAGAAAAAAAATACAAATACCCAAAACCCAAAAAAATTCCAGTGTGAATATTTTCCTACTTGCCGTGAATAAGGGGAAGGCGAGAATTTGCACCGAGTGTTCTACTCCACATCTTCTCAACCTCCATCGTTTTCGAAAGCACTTGGCATAGGGACCTTCTAGAGATTACCTAGGCTATAGTGTGGTGATTTCCTAGTCCCTAGCTGTGGAGTCCCCGATGCATGATACGCTTCTATTCTTATACTCTTCTCATGCATGCTTGAGCTAATATTCACCGCAATTTCAAATTGAATCGATATTTAGGTCTTTATTTGGGTATGTGTATATGGAGCTTTATTGCACATCGTAGATAGTGACACCATCTGCTAGCACACGACCACACTCACTCGCGCTTCACTACGTGGGCCCACGACACTTGTTTGGACTCACATTCCTTGGTTTAGTGTTGTGTTTTGTCGTATGCTTGATTCGTGTGGCGTGTTTGATTTTGTTGGACCTTATGGGCGATCTAGGATATAGAGTTCTTTTTTTTCTTCTCTCCTTCTCTCTATTTTCTCCCTCCGAGCTCCTACTCTCACTCGTCTTCCTCGAGGACGAGGAAGAGTTCAGCTTGGGGGATTTTGACGTGTGTTTATATTTCATATATTTGCGCGCGTTTTCTTCCGTGTTTCTCCGTATTTTCCGCCGTATTTTATTTGTTTTCTTGTATTTTCTTGTTTTCTTTCACTTTTCCGTGTTTTTGGTATTTTGCAGGAATTTCTAGCATTTTGGACATAAAAACGACGATATCACAAGTCCCCGGCGCAACGGGAGGAGTCACGCGTGACCCAGGGGGTCAAACAACGATGATTGCATCATTCAGCCCCTCACCCGATCGGTTGAACATAGTCAACCAATCGGGTGATGCACGCATGCACCACCCGGTCTCAGCTAGAGCTCAAGCGGATGTCACCCGACCGGTTCTCAGGCCGGTTCATTGCGGCCGTTTCTCTGTCTTTTCGAGCCAAATGCCAACCGATCGGGTGACTCTCACCCGATCGGTTCATCTGTAGCTGATTCTGAGGGGCCAAGACACGGGCATCCAACCGACCTCTTCACCCGATGGCGCCATGATCCAACCGGTCACCCCAAGAACTCAACCGACCGGTTCATCTGACCGGGTGAAGCTCCGCCGTTTTCTGTTTATTATTTGTAACAGATCACCCGATCGGTTGACTTGTCAACCAATCGGGTGGCGTTTTTTTCCGGTGGTTTTGGACCCGATCCGTTAGGGCTCGGAATGGGGGCTATAAATACCCAATGCTGGCCGACTTTTAGGGCATCTTCTTCTTGTTTCCTCTTCAGTTTTTAGGGCTTTTTGCCCCCCTTCTCTTGTGAGTTCTAGGTTAGTTTAGATTAGGGCTTTTGGTTAATAAATATTGTATTGGATCGTTGGATTCAAACGGAGATAAGTACTTTCTTCTCTCTTTCTCCATTGTTTTGTATTGTGTTAAGTTTTCTTAATGATGAATGTTTGTATGTCTTTTGTGTTGTTGGTTTATATGTTTTTCATCATTGAGTAGTATTGATGAACCCTAATACGGGTTAGGGTAGGATTGATGCTTGGTTGTTTCATTTGACTTGGTTGCATGGTATGTGTTCGATGAAATGCGTCAATGGGGATTTCTAGCAATCTGGGTCCAATTCGTACGACGACACACTAGTTGTGTTGGGGGTTGGAGTCCGGTGCTTGTCCAGTCAAGATCTGCTTCGATGTATTGCTAGAAATCACATTCGACCTATTTGGCCATTAGGGTTACGCGGGGGTATTTCATTGTCATTGGCGGGAGAAAGACCGCCTCTGACCGTCGGGCCAAGGGGGAATAAACTTGGCGGTTGACTCCCTAGCCACAGCTCACGCCCCGAGCGTTGACATCGAGTCCTCGCTCGTGGGAACGGCTTGGACGAAGTGTTGGGAGTTATCATTGTGGCCTTAATGCTCCCGGTTGCGGAAGGTGTTAATGGACATGGGAATGCCCACCGTCTGTAACTGGGTAGGCCTAGCGTGCTTGGCACCGACCGGAATATCGGGCCATGGACGCTAGGTACCACCTTTTGGGGCATTGTCTCACCCTGGGTCAAGTCAAATGCCAAGTGTCATGAATGCTCTAGCCCGTGTTAGCGGGGATTCATTTCACGTCTTTTTATTTCTTTCCTTTATTTCTACACTTCCACCCACATTATCCGCGTAGCTAGCACACAACCTAGGCGAGGCTAGTAGCCACTCAAGCCATCCACCTCCCTGAGTTCGATAAACCTGCACCCGACACTAACCATGCACTTGTGGTAAAATGACACCGCGCCCATACCGTAAACGGGGCGACGGTCATAAAGTCATAAAGGTTTGCGGAAATTCATCCTCAAATCTTAGAGGAGCCAACCTTGTACGACTACTACGTCGTATTTGAGATTCTTCAAGTCCTTGTTGACTCGAATTTAGATCAATTCTAATATTACTCCCACTTGGAATGTCATTAGAATTGCTCCCACTTGGATCATTATTCCCGTATGGAATAGGATAATCGTCATTCGTATAATCCATTGGTGAAGGTTGAAACGTATTTTCGTTTTCACCAAGAATTCTCCCACTCGAATGAGGTAATCCTTCTTGATCATAAATCTCAAATAGAAATAAGTCCTGACTTATCTCGCCTTGTCTTGGAAACTCGTTTTCCAAGAAAGTGACATCCCTCGACTCAAACTCAATTAGCCCACCATTGTCTTCCTGACTAACAAAAACATAACCTTTGGAGTTTTCTGCGTATCGGATAAAGATACAGTTCCTTCCCCTTGGCCCAAGTTTGCCATTCTTATGGGAGGAAATATGTGCGTAGGATGAACAACCCCAAGGTTTCAAAATGTTTAAGTCAGGAGACCTTTGGTTCCACAACTCATAAGGAGTGGAGCTAACTGATTTCGAGGGTACGCGGTTTAAAATGAAAGCGGCCGTCAATAATGCATCACCCCAAAAGGTGATTAGCAAGTTAGCTTGCGCCATCATTGAACGGACCATTTCCATTAAAGTCCTATTTCTCCTTTCTGCAACACCGTTTTATTGAGGAGTATAAGGCATAGTTACCTGATGTACTATGCCTTTTTCATCACAAAGTTCCTTAAAACTTGTTGATTGATATTCACCGCCCCTATCGGTTCGCAAGACCTTAATCTTGCGATCTAATTGATTCTCCACTAAACTCATATAGTTTTTAAAGCAAGCCAATGCTTCACTTTTGTGGGATATCAAATAGATATGTCCGAATCGGGTGAAATCATCAATAAAAGTGATGAAATAGGACTTCCCGCGTCTTGTCTTGACATTCATCGGACCACATATGTCCGAATGGATAAGCTGTAATGGAACCTCGGCCCTTGTGCCGGTTCCAAACGGCTTGCGACAAGATTTCCCCATTAGGCAATGTTCGCAGGTCGACATTTCAACCTTTGAAACACTGGATAGAAGGCCATGTTTGGCAAGTCTATCCATACGCGTTGGTCCAATATGACCAAGCCTTGTGTGCCAACAAATCACATCAGACTCATAAGTCTTAGAATTTGCAATAAGGAAATTTTCATTACACGAGGAATCATACATTGTACTCATTACCAGTGTTCTAAAAATCGGCCTGGGCGGCCGCCTAGGCGGCGCCTAGGCGCCAGGCGGCCAGTAAACGCCCCGATTATGGCCTGGGTGGTCAATCTGGGCGTTTTTGGGATTAATCGGCCGCCTAAGCGTTCTGGGCGGTGTCTGGGCGCTCTGGGCGGTTCCTAGGCGGTTCCTGGGCGGTTCCTGGGCGGTTTCTGGGCGGTTTCTGGGCGTTTTTTGGTAAATGGCTTAATTGCACAAGAGTATCTTTTAAATTTTATTTTATTGCACACAAATACTCTAAAGTAGGTAAAGTGGATTTGATTTAGTATGTATTAAATATTTGATGTATTTTAAATAATATATATTTATATTTATATTTATATATAAACATAAATATATTATATAAAAATAAATAAAATAATTAAAAACTGCAAATCCGCCTAGGCCGATTAATCCCAGATTAATCCCCGATTAATGCTCTGGGCGCTAGGCGCTCGCAATCCGAACGCCTAGCGCCTAGCGTTTTTAACAACCTTGCTCATTACAATAAATCCTTTAAATACAAACCCAGTACCAATAAGAGTATTATTACAACTTAAGTCCACATTACAATCATGAAAAAACCAGTTATAGCCAAGACCCATTAACACGACCACAGAAATTATATTCCTTCGAATATCTGGAGCGAAGAGAACATCATGAAGTAGGAGAGTGCGGCCGTTGTCCAAGACTAGCTTGCAAGTCCCAACGCCTTTCACTTCAACACGAGTGTTGTTTCCTACATAGATCCACTTCGTTCCTTTGGGTATCCGGTGATACTCCACGAAGGACCGTCTGTCCCTGGCTATGTGGTCGGTGGCACCTGAATCAATTATCCAAAATGGATTAGATTCCATAAGAAATATTGAACTAGAAACACATATGTAACTAGTATATTTACAAGTTACCTCGTCGCCTCCACTCGTACACGAACGAGCATAGTGACTGAGCTTGTTGCACTTGAAGCACTTGATCTTCTTCAAGTCTTTCTTCTTGTGCCATTTCTTGTGCCCACCCCTATGTTTGGGTTTCTTGGTAGACTCAGGTTGCTTTTTACGTTCATTTGTGAACTTCGAACGATCTTTCCGTTTCTTTCCCCCATGTGAGGAACTAGCAACCATGTGCACTTCTGCACTTGGCTTGGCAGCCGCAAGCGCTCTTCCTCTAATTTGAGGTGCTTTGAAACGTCGCTGAAGTTCTTGATGCTCTCATTGTGAGTGAGATGCATCTTCATTTGGTCCCACCCATTTGGTAGGGAACGTATGACTGCTTGGATTTGTTGCTCATCAGTGAGTACATGACCTGCGTCCTTTAATTCCGAGATAAGATTCGCCATATGTCGCAGATGTTTCCCCATGGAATGATCTGGACGTTTCTTATATGAATCGAACCTTATAGTTAAGGCGCGAAGTTTGGACACTGATGTGCCACCGAACTTCTCTTCTAGCTTGGACCATATGTCCATGGCTAGGTCATGTTCTCGGAAGATGCGCATTATGTCATCAGCCATACTGCTTAATAACGTAATGCGTGCTATCTTGTTCTTCGGGGACCAAGCATCAAAAGCGTCCTTGTCTCGTATGTGTTGGGTCGTAGTGCCCAACTCGGGTTCAATCATTACGTTCTTTAGAGTTTCGAGCACTTCTTTCTCCTCTAAAACGTATTGTATCTTGATGGACCAAAGTTTGTAATTATCGCCGTTGAGTTTTTCACCTCTGTTTAACTCAGCGACGATATTCTTTGAAGCGGAAGACATTTTACTTTTAAAATGCTGCAAAAGACACAAAACCGAAGGTTTAATCAAAAAACATTGCATTGAAAAATTCTTAAAATATAATTCCCATTTGAAGTGATAATAGAATATCCCATTTGGATAGTTCTAATTTCAACTCCCACTTGGAACGACATTTATAATTTGATAAGTTACTTTCAAAAAATACTGAAGATGTTACCCTAGAATCGGAAAGGTCACTACGTTTCCAATCACCATCTAGAGTAACTTTCAGTATTTTCCCATCACTTTATCAAATAAAAGTACTCTTATAGTACTTTGCAGCGGAAAAGCGTTTTTGAAAACGTAATTTTTCAAAACGTATGAAAACGTATTTTTTAAAAAATATATTTCAACATAGTACCCTTATGATACTAGTGAAATATTCGACAATCCCTGGCCATTGCCGGGTTTAAGCCGTTGCCGTGCCAAGGTTGGATCCCCCCCTTTGTGGAGATTTTTCTGCAAGCAATTTGTCGCTGGCTCCCGTATGGATCCAGGCGCTTCCCCCCTTATCGGAGAATTTTTCTGCTAATGACTGCCGTTGGCCCCGTATGGGCTAGCCTTGCAGATGGTCGGGGCCGAAATTACTGACAAGGGCTCCGGCTGAATTGGTCGACCAAAAAACCCGAATTGGTCGACCAATGCCGACCAAGAGTTCTGGCACCCTCCACCCCAGGCCAGGGCCTCTGCCCTGGCCGAGGATGGCCTAGGGCCTGCCAGTGGCAGTCCTGGCCACTGCCAGTGCCAGCCAGGACACTGGCCTGGCCTCGGCCTGAGGCCGGCCAGGCCACTCTGGCCTGGCCTGGCCTCGGCTAGAGGCCGGCCAGGCCCCCTGGCCTAGCCTGGCCTCGGCCAGAGGCCGGCCTGGACTCGGCCAGAGGCCGGCCATGCCACTCTGCCTCTGGCCTGGCCTGGCCTCGGCCAGAGGCTGGCCAGGCCCCATGGCCTGGCCTGACCTCGGCCAGAGGCCGGCCAGGCCCCCTGGCCTGGCCTCGGCCAGAGGCCGGCCATGCCACTCTGGCCTGGCCTGGCCTCGGCCAGAGGCCGGCCTGGCCACCTGGCCTGGCCTGGCCTCGGCCAGAGGCCGGCCTGGCCACCTGGCCTGGCCTGGCCTCGGCCAGAGGCCGGCCATGGCCCGGCCATGGCCCTTTGGCCATGGCCGGCCTCCCCCATTCACGGGGTTGGTCGCACACCCCCACCGGAGGGGGGTAGCCGTGGTGGTGTTCGTCGTCATTGGCCGTAGCCAACCCCCTCCGCATGTGGAGGGGGAGTGCATTGCCTCCATTGCCCATTTGGCTATAGATTTCATGCACCAAAATTCATCTTCCCCGATGGGAATAACCACCATCTTCTTCTCCGGTGAAGCACCCGTTCGTCGAGGAAGTAGTTATCCTCCAATGGTCGTGTGCCAAAAAAATAACCCACTTCCAAAATTCGTAAACTACGCGCTCCACATGAAGAGAGCGCCCATTCCCTATGAATGGAGACTCAGCATCCATGAAGAGAGCGAGTTTGACGATATGAACGGTCGGTTCTTCCTGTCACAGAGAGTTCCTGCCATATTCGTAATGGTAGGAGACCCTAACGTGAAAAAAACAACCGCTGCGTTCTCTCCGTCAGGAAGCGTTCCTACCATATCCATAATGGTAGGATACCCATTCGTGAAAAAGACAACGACTCGTTCATAGTTTTGACGGGGCGACGGTCTGACCGGAGCGAATCCGTATGGCTCTGATACCAATGTAGGATCCTGTCAAAACAACGTTAGGATCGATAAATGAAGTTGAGACTTACGCTTGTGTACGCGGCACGGTAATCTCGGAACTTCGCCCTCGGATTCACCACAATGGTCGATACTTCGTCACGGAGGATCGAAGCAGAGTTTCACCGCCTAAATCTCTAACTAGAAGAGGATTTTAATGGAAGGGAGAAGAAGAACATAAGATGCCTTATGCAAACTCACCGCCTAAATCTCTAACTAGAAGAGGATTTTAATGGAAGGGAGAAGAAGAACATAAGATGCCTTATGCAAACTTATGGCATGGAAAAGTGTGTATAAATGCCTTACCCTTGGGTCCTATTTATAGGCTTTAGGGGTGGTTATTGTAGGAAATAACCAATTATAAGCTTATTAGCCTATATTAGCACATTCATTTATCTTCTTCTTTATCCACTTATCAAGTGCCATTTTGCACTTATAAAGTGGCTTTTTCCACTTATTGGGTGGTCCTTTTCACACGAGAAAAGGTTCCCTTCGTGCACGCCTTCGTGCACGCGACATCTGAGGTCCGTATACCCTCATACATCCCCTCATGGGTGTATTTATGTCGTCCATATCCAACAGAGTAGCAGAAAGTATGTCAGAATGCCTCTCAGCAGTGAAGGCGGGGAAAACAATGTACCGCTCCCTAAGAAGGTTGATCCCTAGAAGAGAGTGAAATTTTGCCAGACAAAGATCGTCTCGGCAAACGGGAACTAGGGGATCAGAGGGGGGTACGGCAGGAGTCTCTTCAGAAGAACTAGATACTGAAGGGGACTGATGGGGAGCGTCAGCAACAGGCTCATTGATGGCAAGATCAATGCGCTTCTGCTGATGCTTGATCAGGGGCTGAGCGTCGGAATAAGAAGTTGAAGGTGAGTAACCCGGCGAAGACGAAAGCACGGGTGACTCGGTATGCTTGGTTCGGGCTTTTTGGGGTTCTTTCTTCTTGGCTATAGGTTTCTTGGGTGCCCTAGGATGTTTAGGAGCAGTAATCTTCTCTTTTCCCTTGGGTTTGGGAGCCATGGAAACGAGAGAAGGAGAAACAAAGCAAAGGAAATCGAACGAAGGGCTAGAGAGAGAGAGAAGCAAACCAAGTATAGAAGCAACGACGAACGGCGAGGAGGAGATCGACGGCAACGACATCACAAGATCGACGACAACGAAGGGAAGAAAATCGATGGTTTTGGAGAAAAGATCGAGCGGGAAGACGAACGGTCGAATCGGATGAGAGAGAGTTGACGTGGGGAAGTGATCGCGTATTCTCGAATATAAAATTTGGGGAATGAATCTGAGCCGTCGGATCAAGGAATCGATGGCTCGGATCAAATCACTTGAACTGTCACAACAGAAGACAGTCGACTGAAGAACAAAAGTCAGTCGACTGGATGAAGTGATAAAAATAAAGCTCAGAGAGAGGGGCAGTCGACTGGCAAGTAACATGCAGTCGCTTACCATCAGACAGTCGGCTGACATATACTCAACAGTCGGCTGGCCGAGAATTAACACAGTTCATCAAAAATAACAGAGAACACAGTAAAAATTCGACAGAGAGAACAGTCGCCTGATGACTAAAATGCAGTCGCCTGTTAAACTAACAGTCGACTGTAAAACAGTCATCAGTCAGCTGTGCAAAAGATAACAATTCTCAGACTGAGGAGATAGAGTAGGGCAGTCGACTGTCGAAGGAAAGACAGTCGTCTGTCCTGGTCCAAAAAAGCACAGTGAGATAGAATTCCAGAGAATAAGAACACTCACCCTAGGACATATACTCTAATCACAAATCCATCATAAAAACAGTATAAAAACAATAAATCCATTGAAACATGAACCACTCCAATCATTCTCAAAACACATGAAATCAATTAAGTCACAATTTCCTTTCTTAATCTCATAATATAATAAAGCACATGAAGATAGACAACAAAAAGATATGAGCTCAAAAAGGAGTTATAACATGAAAGTTTGAGCTTCTAGATTTCAGATTCACCCATAATTCCCAATTCTCCATGCAACCTCATAAATGAATCTTCTTTAAGAGTTTAGTGAAGATATCAGCAATTTGTTTTTGGGTTTCAATGTACTCTAAGATGATGTCCTTCTTAGCTACATGATCATTTATAAAATGGTGTCTCATGTCTAAGTGTTTGGTACGACAGCGGTGTACCGGATTCTTGGAAAGACAACTAGCACTTTGATTATCAACCATGATAGGGCAAGTATCACAATTGACACCATAGTCACTAAGAGTGTGTCTCATCCAAAGAACTTGTGCACATGCAAGACCCGCGGCAATATATTCCGCTTCAGTCGTGGACAATGACACTGAATTCTGTTTCTTAGAAAACCAAGAAACCAAGGAATTTCCTAAGAAATGGCACGTGCCACTAGTACTTTTCTTGTCAGACTTGCATCCGGTAAAATCGGCATCACTATATGAGATTAACTCATATGTGCTAGACTTAGGGTAAAGTAACCCATAATCTAGGGATTGATTGAGATACCGAAATATTCGTTTAACCGCAATCAAGTGTGACTCCTTAGGTCTTGCTTGATATTTAGCACAAAGGCATACAGAAAACATTTTATCGGGCCTACTAGCGGTTAAGTAAAGTAAGCTGCCGATTATACCTCGATATAGAAGAACGTCTACATCTTTTCCACTTTCATCCTTGTGTAGATGAGTAGTAGTACTCATGGGAGTCCTTTTTCTCGAAGACGATTCCATCCCGAATCGCTTAATAAGCTCCCCTGTGTACTTTGTCTGATGTATGAATGTGCCATTCTCCATTTGTCGAATTTGCAATCCAAGGAAGTAGGTGAGCTCTCCCATGTGGCTCATCTCAAACTCATCCTTCATAGACTTGGAAAATTCTTGACAAAGATTAAAGTTAGTAGAAACGAAAATAATATCGTCTACATATACTTGAATCAAAAGAATGTCATTTTCATAATCTTTAATGAAGAGTGTAGAATCAACTTCTCCCATTTTAAAACCTAAATTCAAAAGAAAGGTCTTAAGTCGATCATACCAAGCTCTATGAGCTTGTCTCAACCCATACAACGCTTTCTTAAGTTTGAAAACATGGTTTGGAAATTTTTCATGAATAAAACCGGGAGGTTGAGAAACATAAACATCTTCATTGACAAACCCATTTAAAAATGCACTTTTAACATCCATTTGAAATAGTTTAAAATTCTTATGGGATGCAAAAGATAAGAGCAACCTAATAGCTTCTAATCTAGCTACGGGGGCAAAGGATTCTTCGAAATCAATACCTTCCTCTTGCCGGTAGCCTTGAGCTACTAACCTTGCTTTGTTCCGTGTGATTACCTCGTTTTCATCTGTCTTGTTCTTGAAGATCCATTTGGTCCCAATGACTTGGTGACCACTCGGAAGAGGTACGAGTTTCCAAACTTCGTTTCTCTCGAATTGCATTAGTTCTTCTTCCATTGCCACTATCCAAGAGCTATCCTCACAAGCTTCTTGGATGTTGTTTGGCTCAATGGTAGAGACAAATACGCAATGAGAGAATTCTTCAATTCTTGATCTCGTTCGAACACCCACACCAAAATCTCCAATTATTTGGTTATGGGGATGATTATGAACAGTTGTATAAGCTTTGGGTATACCTGTATCACTAGAAACAACTTCAACAACTTCGTTAGAAGTGTTAGTCTCAACAATAGAATCATTAATCTTAACATTATTAAGAGAATCACAAAGAATATCTACATTATTATCATCAACATGAGGAAAATCAAAATCTTCATAAAAGATACGTGAAGTGATTCCTCAATCGTTGAAGAAGTTTTGTTGTATATCCGGTAGGCTTTGCTATGTGTGGAATATCCAACAAAAATTCCTTCATCGGATCTTGGCTCAAACTTGTCTAAATTACCAAAAGTGTTCTTTAAAAAACATTTTGAACCAAAAATACGAAAATTGTTGTGAATGGGTATTTACTGGGTTGGTGAGTTATTGGGACAACCCAAGTGGTTGGGCCCATACCCACTTGTATTCTCCCCTTTGGCTATAAATATAGACTTGAGGGCTCTCCCCTCAACAGTTGATTCATAACACGTTATCAGCACGAGTCTCTAAAATTTTTCACAAATTTTTTTTTCCGTTCGTTGCGAAGGCGAAGGCGAAGGCGAGACGGGAGATCCACGAGCGTGGTGCAAGGCTTCCTCCATCAAGGGTCGTCATCCGCGTAGGGCTTCGAGCAACCGTCGCTATATCCGGAGGACGGATATAGAGGTAAAAACTCTAAAAACAAAGTTTTTAATCATACGTATGATTACCCCTCCCCTAGATCTCACAAGATCGTCATGGGGATTCATCGTCGCCTTGAAAACGACGGATTTCTCTTCCCAAAAATCAAATTTTTTAAGGGGTTTTTTGGTTTTTGTCAAACCCTAAATCAAAACCCGCCGGCGGCCTCGCCGCCGGCCCCCCCCCCCTCCGCCCCCCCCGGCCACGCCGCCCACCCCCCATAAGGGGGGGGGGCGGCAGTCGTCGCACCCCCCCTGCAGGGGGGTGGCCCCCGCCGTCCCCCCCTGCAGGGGGGGCGGCGGCCCCCTCCCGAGCCCGCCGTCCCCCCCGCAGAAGGGGGGCGACGGCCCCCGCCGTCCCCCCCCCCCCCCGCAGCGGGGGGCGGCGGCCCCCTGGCCACGCCCCCCTCTGCGGGGGGCGACGCCCCCGCCGTCCCCCCCCCGCAGCGGGGGGCGGCGGCCCCCTGGCCACGCCCCCCGCTGCGGGGGGTGACGGCCCCCGCCGCCGTCCCCCCCCCCCCCCCCCCCGCGGCGGGGGGCGGCGGCCCCCTGGACGCGCCCCCCCTCTTTGCGGGGGGGGGGGGGGGGGGGGGGCGGCGGCGGCGGCGGCGGGCCCCCCCCGTCGTAACCCTAAACAGCAACCAAAAAAACGCAGAGAGCTGGGCCTGAAGCCCACAGCAGATCTGTGGGCTTCAGGCCCACAGAATTCAACAAAAAAAACAGATCTGTGGGCCTGAAGCCCACAGCAGATCTGTGGGCTTCAGGCCCACAAATTTTCATCAAAAAAAATTTTGGGGGGAGGCAATAGGGCTATGAATGTGCCTCAAAAGGCAACCTATTAGCCTAAAAATTATTTTAAAATGGGGATTCAAAGCAAAATATTCGTGAAAAATCACGGTAAATTACGGGACAAATATCGGGCAAGACAAGGGCGTTTTGGGGATTTTATGGGGGACTTTTTGGGATGACGAGGGAGACTTTTCCCTCTGACAAAGAAAATGTTAATTTTGGGCTCTTAATCAATTTGATTGATTAAACCCATTTACTTTACAACCTATGCATCGTAATCTCTTTTACATGCTTTACATCTCTGGCAAAATTATGTGGATATTATTTGCGTGGTTGTACATTTTATTTAAAAAATTAATAATTAGGAAGATCCTGCGACCGCTCTGCCGTTAGTTACCTAACCTAACGGTGTATGACGTTGCCCAGTGGTCCAATAATTATTAAGTGATTAAATATTGCTTTATCCTCATATGAATAAACTGCCTGTGATGTCTGTGGATGAAAATGTTGATGAGCACAATATTCTTGCATGAATTGCTAAATGTGGTTTTTGGATCGGCCGTTTAGTCCCACAGTTTATTTCCCGCACTTTTCTTTTAGTTTTGAGAGAAATTGTAGTGAGGAATTTATGTAAATGTCAAAGAAAGAAGACCTACTTCCATGGAGTCGGAAGCTACGCTTGAAGACGAAGATATTAAAATGGGACCCACAGGGTTTCCAAAGTTGTATTCTCATTTTAATTCAAGCTGCAAATTTGTATAATTTGGACTGTGGAATTTTGGACTCTTTCTTGTGGGACTGGCCGATCCACACATTTAGCTTTTCATTAAATATTGCTTCCGCATGAAAATGTTTTTCTGGTTGATTATTAATTCATGCATGTTTGTGCTCTGCTTGATAAATGGCTAAAATTGCAAGCGTTGACTTTGAAGTGCTGGATGCACCAGGCAGAAACTATCTAAGCTGGCAGCTAGATGTTAAGTTTCACTTGCGGGCCAAGTCCCTCATCACTGCTGTGACTGAAAAAGAAAATGTTAGCGATATAGAGAAGGCGCAAGCCATCATCTATATTCGCCGCCATGTGGACAAGACCTTAAAGGCTGAGTACCTTACGGTCGAAGATCCACTTGAGATATGGACCGCCCTTGAGGACAGGTATAAACATCAGAGAGATGTCATACTCCCAAGGGCGAGATATGAGTGGGAGAACCTGAGACTGCAGGACTTTAAGTCCATTGCTGAGTACAACTCAGCACTTTTTAGCATCACCTCACGCCTGAAGTTGTGTGGTGAAAAAGTCTCAGAAGACCGCATGCTGGAAAAGACGTATACGTCTTTCCATGAAAAGGATGCGATACTTATGCAGCAATACCGTGAACGTAAGTTCACAAAGTATTCAGAGCTGCTGTCATGTCTTCTCATGGCTGAGCAAAACAGAGAGCTTCTTCTCGCCACTCACAATATGCGCCCTCCCGGCACTGCCCCCCTACCAGAAGCTCACCATACCTCTTCCTTCAAAAAGAAGAGGGAAAATAAAAGAAAAGAAAGACCACAGAAAGGGGGGCAACAGAAAAGAGCCAAGGGCCCACCACAGCAGCGCAAGAATGAAGGGAAGCGCAAGTTCACCTGGCGCAGGAATGATAACAAGA
This sequence comes from Scilla litardierei, assembly GCA_030789695.1. Lineage (NCBI taxonomy): Eukaryota > Viridiplantae > Streptophyta > Magnoliopsida > Asparagales > Asparagaceae > Scilla > Scilla litardierei. The sequence goes on from CM061142.1 coordinate 193,184,623, forward strand.
AAAACAATGCACCCCCACCCAAGAGGGACTGGGAAGACCAGTGCCACAGCTGTGGCATGACAGGCCACTGGTCTAGAGTGTGCAGGACCCCAGTGCATCTCCAGGAGCTTTATAAATAAAGCAAGAAAAAGAATGCTGAATCAAACCTGGTGGATGCGAATAATGCAGTCAAATTTACAGCAAAAGACTTCGAGTCAGATAATCTGCTTGATTAGCCTGTTATCATTTATCTTAGCATTTCTATTGTATGAACATTTTTATTTCATGAGAGCTTTTATGTATCTTCAATTCTGCTGAATAAAATTTAGCTTTTCTGAATGCAAATGTTTACTCATTTTTTAGATGGAATGCTCTCATGACTGCTTAGTAGACAGCGCGTCAACACATACGATCCTTCAACACAAATGCTATTTTCATAGCATTATCCCGTATAAGAGCCCTGTAAACACAATTTCAGGGCCATCGGACATAATTGAAGGTTCTGGGAATGCAACCTTGTTGCTCCCCAATGGAACAGAAATAAAAATAAAAGATGCACTTTACTCTCCGAATTCCAAGAGAAACTTACTAAGTTTCAAAGATATCCGTTTTAACGGATTCCACTTAGAAACAGCAAATGTCAAAGAAAACGAATTACTGTATGTAACGTCTCAAGAAAATGGAGTTAAAACCATTCTTGAACGTTTTGAGAGCCTCTCATCAGGCCTCTACCATACAAAAATTCGGAGAGAGGAAGCAAACCTGACGGAGCACCTGAAGTGCCCGACATCGGCCAAATTCTTACTTTGGCACGATAGACTTGGCCACCCCGGATCTGTGATGATGCACCGCATCCTAGCACAATCCCATGGGCATAACCTGAAGAACCAGAAGATTCTTCAGAAGGGAGAATTCCCTTGTGTACCCTGCTTTAAGGGTAAATTAATAACAAGGCCATCACCACTTAAAGTGGATATTGAGTCTCCTAGCTTCCTTGAAAGAATACACGGAGACATATGTGGACCTATCCACCCCCCTAGCGGGCCTTTTCGGTACTTTATGGTACTGATTGATGCATCTTCGAAATACTCGTATGTGTGTCTACTTTCAACCCGCAACTTAGCTTTTCCAAAGCTTTTGGCACAAATAATAAAGTTGCGGGCGCATTTCCCAGACAACCAAATAAAGAAAATACGTCTGGATAATGCGGGGGAATTTACCTCTCAGTCATTCCAAGAATATTGCCAGGCAACGGGAATAGAAATTGAACATCTGGTGCCACATGTTCACACCCAAAATGGGTTAGCTGAGTCGCTAATTAAAAGACTCCAATGGATCGCATGACCATTGCTGATGAAATCCCAGTTGCCGGTGGATGCATGGGGATATGCAATTTTGCATGCTGCATCACTAATAAAAATTAGACCCTCAGGAGGTCAGAGTCTATCTCCAATGCAACTCGCATATGGAACGCCGCCGAACATCTCTCACTTGAGAATCTTCGGCTACGCAGTTTATATCCCCATTGCACCACCATAGAGGACCAAGATGGGCCCTCAACGTCGCCTAGGTATCTACGTAGGGTTTGACTCACCCTCCATTATAAGATACCTAGAACCCCAAACGGGGGACGCCTTCAAGGCACGCCTTGAAGACTGTAATTTTGATGAGACGTATTTCCCCAAAATGGGCCTAGACATCGAAAAGTCTAGTGCAAAGCAAATGTTGACGTGGGATACAAAAAGCTTGACCCACTACGATCCGGTAACAAGACAATGTGATGATGAGATCCGGAAGATCTTACACATCCAGGACACAGTCCATAGATTACCGGACTCGTTCACTGACAACCAGAAGATTGTCAGATCACACATCCCTGCTGCGAATACTCCAGCTAGGATTGACATCCCGAAGGATGGATGCAATCCACCTGCAGCAGAAGTGGCTGCACCTCAACAGAAAAGAGGCAGACCACCAGGCTCCAAGGATAAAAATCCAAGAAAAAGAAAAATATTCGGAGACCTTGGGACGATACCCCCACAGAGAAACGAGCTCGTGTCCATACCCTCTCCCTTCCCGGAATCCACTGCAGAGGAACTGTCGGGAGAAACAGAAATATCACTAAATTATGTGCGTACAGGGGAGGTATTGGACAGAAAGAGTACAGTCGTCGACGATGACTTCGCGTTTCACATTGCCATTCACGTCGCCGGAAGCGATGATGATTATGAACCACACTCCGTTGCTGAATGCAAACGTAGAGATGATTGGCCAAAGTGGAATCAGGCAATAGAAGCCGAGCTGGACTCGCTTCAGAAACGAAAAGTCTTTGGGCAAATAGTCTAGACACCTACCGGTGTCAAACCTGTGGGATACAAATGGGTATTCGTCAGAAAAAGAAACGAAAATAATGAGATCGCACGCTACAAAGCTAGACTTGTAGCACATGGATTCTCCCAAAGACCGGGTATAGACTATGATGAAACATACTCCCCGGTCATGGATGCGATCACGTTCAGATTCCTGATAAGCTTAACAGCAAAGGAAGGCCTAGATATGCAGCTAATGGATGTTGTAACTGCGTATCTATACGGCAATCTCGACAAGGAGATCTACATGAAACTTCCTGATGGCTTTTCAATGCCTGCTGAACTGAAAGATAGACCTCGGGACGTCTATTCTGTTAAGCTACAAAGATCATTGTATGGTCTCAAACAATCAGGAAGAATGTGGTATAATAGACTCAGTGAGTTCCTTGTTCAACAAGGATTCACGAACAATGAAGTATGCCATTGTATCTTCATAAGAACAAAGGAAAAAGGATTCGTGATAATAGCTGTCTACGTAGACGATCTGAATCTCATAGGATCTCCTGAAGAGATCACTGAGATATCTGTAAGCCTAACAAAAGAATTCGAAATGAAAGACCTAGGCAAAACCAAATTCTGCCTTGGCTTACAGATTGAACATCAGAAAGACGGAATCCTATTACACCAAACCACATATACGAAGAAAATGTTGCAAAGATTCCATATGGATCATTGCCATCCATTAAGTACACCTATTGTAGTACGATCCCTGGATGCACATAAAGACCCCTTCCGGCCGCTGGAAGAGGGGGAGGATATACTTGGTCCGGAAGTTCCCTATCTGAGTGCCATCGGAGCACTACTATATCTGGCAAACTGCACGCGTCCCGATATAGCATTCGCAGTAAATTTGCTTGCCAGATACAGTGCAGTGCCTACGCAGCGCCACTGGACCGGGGTAAAGCACCTTCTGCGCTACCTCCAAGGGTCTACAGATTTGGGACTCTTCTACAAAAATGGAACATACTCTACACTTGCAGGTTATGCTGATGCAGGGTACTTGTCTGATCCCCACAAAGCAAAATCACAGACTGGGTACGTGTTTACCTACGGAGGGACAGCCATTTCCTGGAGATCCATCAAGCAAACCTTGACGGCAACCTCATCCAATCACTCGGAGATCATTGCCATCCATGAAGCAAGCAGAGAATGCGTATGGGTACGCTCAGTCATCCACCACATCTTGTCTACGACCGGACTGAAGACTGGAGACCTCGAGCCCACTACCATGTTCGAGGACAATGCTGCTTGCATAGCTTAGCTACGAGGTGGCTTCATCAAAGGCGACAGAACGAAACACATTTCACCAAAGTTCTTCTGGACGCATGAGCTACAGAGAGATGGCAAGATCGACATCAGACAAGTGCAGTCATGTGACAATTTGGCAGATTTGTTCACTAAAGCCCTTCCTACTGCTACCTTTAGAAAACTTGTACATAGGATTGGAATGAGACGCCTAAGAGATCTGAAAGCTTGAGAGCTTGTACAGATCAGGGGGAGTTTGGCTGAGTTTGTACTCTTTTTCCTTAACTATGGTTTTTCCCACTGGGTTTTCCATAGCCAAAGGTTTTAACGAGGCAAATCTCACCAACTCAGGATCCTGAAGTATCCACCCCATGTGAGACCCATACAGGCTCAGAATCCTGAAGTATTCATGAGCGGGGTCCACAACCATGGCTGGATAAGGGGGAGTGTTGTGAATGGGTATTTACTGGGTTGGTGAGTTATTGGGCCAACCCAAGTGGTTGGGCCCATACCCACTTGTATTCTCCCCTTTGGCTATAAATATAGACTTGAGGGCTCTCCCCTCAACAGTTGATTCATAACAAAAATATTTTACTTGGGGATTTTTATTATAAAACAACTCAGAACAAGTTTTGTTCATTCGGGGTCTCACTAGGATCCTATTGAGCACATAACATGCCGTGTGCACCGCTTCTGCCCAAAATTGTAGTCCTAAATGACTATCGTGGAGCATAGTGCGAGCACACTCAATAAGAGTCCTATTCTTTCTTTCTACAACACCATTTTGTGGTGGTGCACGAGGAAAGGAAAAGTTATGAGTTATCCCGGAGTCATCACAAAACTTAGTAAAAGACTCATTCTCAAATTCTCCTCCATGATCACTACGAATAGTGATAATGGTGGATCCTAAAAGATTCTAAATCTTCTTTGCAAATTTGGTAAACTCTTCATGAGCTTCATTCTTATTAGTTAAGAATGAAACCCAAGTAAATCTAGAAAAGTCATCAACGACAACTAATCCATAATGAGCATTACCTAAAGAAGCGGTTCTAGTTGGCCCAAATAAATCAAGATGAAGATGTTCTAGGGGCCTCTTAGAAGTAATCCCTTCTTTAAGCTTAAATGAAGATTTACTTCGTTTACCTCTTTGACATGAATCACAAAAGTTTTTCTTATTAAAAGCAATCTTAGAAAAACCTTTGACTAGATCATGCTTAGCTAACTTATATAAGTGCTTGAAGTGAACATGACCAAAACGGCGATGCCATAATGGTTGTTCACTTGTGTTAGCAACTAAGCAATGTTCTACGGTTTTAGGCAAGCTCAAATAATAAATATTTTATGCCTAATACCGAAAAATAAAACATTTGAATCACAATCAACAATAGTACACAATCCTTCTCCAAAGTTAACCTTGTAACCTTTGTCACAAAGTTGACTAATGGAAATGAGATTATGACACAAACCACTAACAAGATAAACATTAGTAATTAAGGGTTTGGAAGGATTACCAACGATACCTACTCCAATGATGGTTCCCTTTTGATTACCTCCAAAAGTGACCGTTGCACCATCCTTGATGCTAATCACTTCGGAGAGCAATAAGGGATCTCCCGTCATATGTTTGGAGCAACCGCTATCAAGAATCCATCTTTTCCTTTTAGAGCTAATAAGACATTTATTGCTCTTCTTCTTTCTCTTGGGTACCTATATAATATACCATAAGCTTTTGGTACCCAATGTTTATTGGGTCCAAGGGGATTAACCCTTTGGAAGCCAAGTCCAAGTGGACTTCCGCTTCCAACATAATTATCATTTCTAATCACATCATGAAAATAGGAATCAACATAAGCATTCCTATCATTAAGACTAGTGTTCTTAGGACCCCAAATAGTGTACATCTTGGGAGTCCTATTCCTAGTTGCATGCATATGTGTTGGATTTCTATGTGGTGCATGCTTCTTAGGAACATGATTTCTAGCATAGAGATGTGGTGGAGGATATGCATTGTAAATTCTAGGTGATATGTATGCTTGGCAACATACATATTATACGAAGCATATGGATCATGCATTACATGTGGAGGATGAGCATACATGAAAGAATGGTGCGTATGAGCATACGAGTGTATAGGATCATGTACATGATTATTTCTCATATGTGGTTGTGTACGTGTCCGTGGGTACGGAGTATAGAATGTGTCATGATTATCCACTTGTGAAGTAGGAGGTTTCCTACGTGGATGAGTGTTAGTGTACATATAAGCATGTCCTTGCTTTTGGTTTCCACCCTTAGTAGGTTTCTTGCCAAAAGGAAGAGAAGGTGAAGTGGTGCCATTCTTGGTAGGTTTGCTACCTATAGTGTCTTTGACACCACTTGTGGATGCACCGGAGGAAGGCCGCACAAAATCTATATTGACACCACTATAGGAGGTGCGAGCATTTGATGCATTCGCTTTTACAAATCCAAGGCCAATACGATGTGTGGCCGGAAATTGGTTTGCAAGTAAATCATCCAATTGTCCTTTTCCCTTATTGAATCTCACAATACGGGAGGACATGAGCTCATATTTCTCCTTTAAAGAAGAAATGTTGGTATCCAAGGTGAACACCCGTGCTTTGAGCTTGTGCACTTGGGTTTTAAGAGAATCATTCTCTAAACCCAATTGTGTGTGACGTGTAACTAGATCACTATTATCCTTATGATGTGTTTGATCTAGTTGAGATTTGAGGGAATTCACCTCATCTCTCAATGTGACATTTTGAGAAGCTAAGTTTGCTTTCTCAAGAGTTAAAGTATCAACAATGGTGTCATTGTTGATAATGCATGGAATGGATGACTTGCTAATATTTGATTTCTTTAAGCTAGTGTATCTAAGCATTAAAGATTGGTATTTAGCAAATAGTTCTTCAGTAGCAATACGAAGTTCATCAATTGTTACCTCGGTGTCATCCGTGTCGGAATCACTCTCATCCGAGAGTGGGTCTTCAAGTGCCATGAAACACATGTGGGCACTCTCACCCTTCTCATCATCGGAATCGCTTGATGAGTCATCACTTGAGTCATTGAAGGTACCTATGAGTCCTTTCTTCTTGTCTCTCTTGTTCTTATCGGACTTGTGGTACTTCGGTGCCTTTCACTTTTCTTTGTTGTTTAGCATTAGGCAATCCCTCTTGATGTGCCCTGGCTTATTAAACTTATAACAAAGAGAGGAAGTAACATTAGTAGACTCAAAACGTTTGTTTGAGGTAAATTTACCTTTGCGGAAGAAGCGTTGGAACTTCTTCGCCATTTGGGCCATTACACCCAAATCCATCTCATTCTCGGATTCATCACTTTCGGCGGATGATGAATTGGCGTTGAATGCCAAAGCTTTCTTTTTGGCCTCCGAGGGATTCATCATGGCTCGAATCTTCAATCGGTTATCCCGTCTTACTTCGTAAGACATAAGAGTCCCGATGAGATTCACCACGGTGTAGTTCTTCAAGTCATTGACCTCCTCGATGGCGATTGCTATTCTTTCCCATTTGGAGGTCATTCCCATGATGATCTTCCTTACCTTAACCGGTTCGGAATATATTTGGACAAGGGCTTCCAATTCACTGATGATGTCGGTAAAGCGACCGTACATCGATGCAATGCTCTCATTTTCCTGCATATGAAACAAATCGAAGTTTTGCACGGCAACATATAACTTTGAAAGCTTTACCTTATTCGTTCCCTCGTGGGTAACGATGAGATGGTTCCAAATTTGATATGCACTCTTACATGTGCATATCTTGTTGAACTCATTCGGGTCCAACGCACAATGAAGAGCGTTCATTGCTTTAGCGTTGTTGACTTCGGCGGACTTCTCGGAAGTCGTCCATTTCTTTAAATCCTCTTTGGCGGGCTCAACGTACTCCTTGTGGAGAGTTCTCCAAAGAGAAGCACTCCTAAGGAATGTCTCCATCCTACACTTCCAATAGCCAAAATTAGTACCATTGAAACATGGAGGACGTACCGTAGATTGACCTTCGAAAAGTGTGGATACTCCATCACGGTCGTGATTGTTATACGTAGGCGGTGGAGGAACGTCGTTGTTGGTGGATGCCATAGATAAAACCTTGAGCTCCGATACCAATTGTAAGGACCCTGTCTATGGGAAAAACACTAGAAGGGGGGTTGAATAGTGTTTATGCAAATATAAAAGGAATTTACGCCAAATAAAATGCAATCCAACAAATAGTGCGGAATAGAAAACGACCCAAGATGAAACACACGCAAACGCAGAGATGTTTCAAGGGTTCGGATTACCCAAGTCAACTCCCGACTTGTTCTTGGTAATCCTACGTCCCTACCACCCGGATACCACCGGATACTCAAGTTAGAACCCTAACTTGAGGTTTCCTTAAAACCCACTTGTAGCAACCCTACAAGTGCAATCGAATACAATCGATGTCCTTGACTCCCACAACCAGGGAGCAAGCAAAACCACTCTCACAACCGAGAGCACAACTCAAATAACAAATGTTATGAAATATTGAAAAACAACACTTACAATCACCTATGCCTTGAAGTAGAACTTGAAGGAGGAGTGTGATGTGTGTTGAAGAACTCTCTTGGAAGAGAGGAAAAGCCCTTTCTCTTGACTGCACCAATTGCCTAGATGATCACTCTTTGGTTCTAGGTTGGAGAGCAAGAGAACAAGATATATAAATACTTAGGGCTTTGGATTTGAGAGCTTTGATATTTGGAAATAAAAGCTTGAGAGATTTTGCAATGAATGAGTAACCTTCCAATGGAATAGTAGAAGCTCTATTTATAGCTTTATCAAATCCATAAAACAGTTTAGGCAAAACCCCAATTGAAATCCGAGAGAAAAATCTCAACGGATATAATCTGAACCCGCGACAGTCGACCGTTGAACAATCCACAGTCGATTGTTGCACAGTCAGCAAGGGTAGGTGAGAATTCATAACGGTAACTTACCACGTGGATAGTCGACTGATGAAACAAAGACAATCGTCTGTTGAACCAATCAAGCGATTGTAATTTCTTCGACAGGCGACTGGCCGAGAGAAGAGTAAGTTAGATAAATACTGAAAATCTCACAAGATACAGGAGAGACGACTGATTCAAGTAATACAGTCGACTGTTAATCAGAACAGGCGACTGTAGAACCTTAAACAGACGACTGTCAAAAGCAAGAGAAATTTCCAGAGAGCTGAGTCAAAGAAATGACTTACAGACAGGCGACGGTTGCAGCATAGACAGTCGACTGATCCAATAGACAGACGAATGTATATATAGCATTAGTCAACTGGCCGTAAAAGTCAGATCATACAGAGTTTAGGCAAGGATAGACAGGCGACTGATTTACAATACACAGTCGACTGTCATTTAGACAGGCGCCTGTGAAACGTTCATCAGTAGCATGTGCGTAGTAATCAGAGAAGGCCCAAAACTATATTGTAATAGTCTGTGCATAATAGTCGACTGTAGAACAAAACACAGTCGACTATTTTTTAGACAGGCACTGTAAACTGTTTAGCAGTCGGCTGTTATAAACAATCCTAGCACAAACAAAAGAGAATTGAATTGGGATCAAAGGACAATTGATCTAATGAAGTCCTATGACGAAATGTAGATGTGTGTGAGTGCTCCATCAAAGTTCTACTTCTAAGCTACATACTAGAAGAGATAAAAGAAAAATTACATTGACGAATAATCTTTTCTTTCCATCGTATGAGCTTGAAGTCTTTACGGAGCTTCAATCATCAATCTACGATCATCCAATTCATGTCATTTTCCTTCAATGACGTTTGTGAGTCATCCATTGCTAGTTGATCTTCATAATAAGCTTAGGCAATGGATTAACTGCAAAATAGGGGATTAGTCACAAGTATTTATGTTTGCTCATCATTAACACCAAGTAGGGAGAAGTCCAATACTCAACAGCGGTGGCACGACAAGCGTATCTTAAAGAAAGAATTCAAGGAAGGAGACTTAGTTCTCTTATTCAATTCAAGACTGAGGCTCTTTCCCGGAAAGCTCAAGTCCAGGTTGTTGGGACCCTTCCGAGTCACCAAGGTCTTCCCCCATGGAGCCATTGATATTATGGGAAGGGATGAACCGTTTAAGGTCAATGGGCAGTGCTTAAAGCACTATACAATCAGCGAGCCTGCAATCTCTCCGGTCGGAAACTTGACAACCGATAGCTCTACTGTAAATCCTCCGAATCCGCATTGATCAAGAACTGAGGAGTCGAGCTGCCGACTATAACCAAGCGCTTCATGGGAGGCAACCCATGTTCTAACCCTTTACTCGCTTTCGATAAAACTAATTGGTATATATTAGTATAGATTTGCAGCTCGGGGGATTCTCATTTTGAAACTTAGCGAATCTTGAAATTTTGTGCAGGATTGTGAATGGACAGCTTTGGATCTGTGGAAGAATCACCCGATCGGGTGACACAGCCGGCGAGCGGGTGGTTGATCGGGTCATATTTTCTAGTAAGCAGGTGTACTATCTAAGAGGTGATGACCCGATCGGGTGAGATCTCACCCGATCGGGTGACATGCAGCTTCGTTTCTCATTTGGAACTCACCCGATGCAGTGACCCGATTGCTTGGACTCCACCCGACCGGTTCGCTGCATCCCAATAAAGCCCCCATCTTCCCCACACGACCCATTTCGCAGAAAAATAGGGGTTACAACGTCCAAACACCAAATTCCACACACCAATTTCTTGGCATCAAACCAACCCATAACCATTACCCAATACAATAAGCACCATCTACTCCCCCATCTCCTCATATTAACTCCTACATCATAATCCCCCCAAAACCCTAACTATACTAACCCATTTTTTTCCAAAACCCCAAATCCCAACAGTTTCATCTGAGAAATGAAGCAACAGCTCTCCGCATTTCGCCAGGGGATCTAGAGGGGAGCATCTAGCTTGGAGTTGCATCATTGCTGGGTAACCTCTTTCCAAGCTTTATGTTTCTCTTCTTATGTGCAATGTTTTGATTTTGTGTCTGCCTCCTACATCTGCTTTATCATCATCGTAGACATAATCCCCCACGTCATTGTTCTTCTCCTACGCCATTACCATTTCTAGGAAGGGAAAAGAACCAGCATCATCACGCAGACACTACCTACACAGCCCTTTCCCCCATCTTTCCTTGGTATTAATCCTTCGTTTGAAGAACAACCTGCACGTGTGCACGCCCTTCTTCATCGCTCCATGCGACCTACCCTTTTTGTTGATCGCCCCATGCTCGAATCTCTAGGACTTTTGAGGGGCGTCACCAAAATTTTTGACTGCATTGGGTGCGATTTTCTACTGTGTGCTCATGCCCACACACATCGGAATCTCACACTCGAGTTCCTTTCTTCACTCGAAGTGTACGATTGGGGATTCTCCTTCCGTGCTTTTAATGCCGACTTTACAGTGAAGTTTGTCGAGCTTAACAATTCGCTAAATTTCCCTCACCCCGATCATTACGTTGAATGTTCAACTCATGATCGGTCTGATATCTATTCTTACTTCCGGGACGATGGCGTTTGGCAATGATTCACCCGGTATCCCGCCTTTCCATCCGGGGCACTTGCCTCCTATATAATACACCTGTGTTACCGCTACGCCCTCTGCCTTTTTGCTAATACCATCTTTTCCCGTGTGGATGTTTCCACGGTGTCTAGGGACAAACTTTTCTTTCTGTATGCCATGTCTCACGACAGAATCCTTGGACATGATCCATTACCCATCAACACCGGCCATTGGATCATCCATGAGCTTTTATCTGTTAGCCGTGCAACCTCATGATCTATTTGTTGTGGTGGGATTATCACTCTAATTGTCAGTCATGTTTTGAGGCTGCCATCTGACCTCCAAATTTTACCGGGACTGACCCACATCGATCGTGACTACTTGATCGATATTGGTATGATCACTCATTTTGGTCGCGAACGTGCAGTCTACCTCTATGGTCCCGACAATACTCCTTTTATCGTCCTCCCACCATCATCTCTTGAGTGAATCCTCATTTGCACTTCTCATTTACCGTGGGAATTCTATCCCGATCCTTGGTACACTACACTTGTACATCTTCCATGGTTGACTGCGGAAGGACGCGTAAGTGCACGCCTTCCACTCCCAAGCGTAGGAGTGTCAATGCAATAAAAATAACCGGTGAGTACCGGGTCGGATCACAGGGACAAGTCGTTCTATATTCACAAGTTTGATCGATAACGAAAAATAAAGCGTGTTACAACTACCTCAACTAACGGTGGGTGAGTGTGGGTAAAAGTGTGGAATGAAATATACAATTCTAACCTACGCACTAGGGGTGGAGAGCCGAATCGGCAAGCAACGAGGAGGACCCATGTGGTGTGTGTGAATGAGGCCGTGGGCATGGGAATTCATCCCAAATATAACTCAATTGATCTCCCGGCTAAGGAAGCTCAATCGGAAACTACGGCATTTCATCGAACGTGTGGGGTGCAATAAGTAATGAATGAAGCTCATATGAGTAATAATCAATTAAGCACATTAGAGAGGGTCCGCTAGGATTATCCTCTTCTTGGATTTCCCCTTAGGGTTCCAATAAACAAACCTACTCAAAGCTTCATCCACAAATTAGAAAGTGAAAATGTGCTAGGGATACAATTCTCAACCCAACAACAACAATCAATCAACACAACCACACAAGCAATCATCATACCAAATAAGATGAGATTTATAAATAAATTCATCACAAATTCATTACAAAGAGAGAAGTGCAAAATACAAAGGGGGAGAGGAAGAATTTCACCCAAGATCTCCCTAAATGAGCCTTCCCTTCCACATTAGCACCTCCACCAAGCTTCTCCACCATCCATGGCCTCCAAGCTCCACTCCTAGCCCTTTGGGGAAGAAGAACCCCCACGAACCCTAAAAAAAACTCCAAACCGCAAGCTCTGGCCGAAAATACCCAGTTTCGCACAAAAGGGCCGGATCTCGGGCTTGCGGGTCGGGGAATTCGCGCCCGACCCGCAAGCAAACGCGTGCTGTGGCATTAGAAACAAGTGGGGGCCGGATCGGGTCGGATCCGGCCCTGAACTATCGCCCGCTCCACTCCAGGAGCGGAGCCTGCTGCAATGCGGAGCGGGCCGGCCCGCCGCTGGGCCGGCCCGCTGCCGTTTATTTTTTTTAAAATTATTCTTTTTTAATCAGCTGAGCGGGCCGGCCTGCTGGCCGACCCGCGAAACAATTTTCTTTTTTTAAAATACAAAGCTGCGGCCCCGCGGGCCGGCCCGCCAAACGGGCTGTTTTATTATTATTTTTTTATTTTGTTTTAAAATTCCAAAAACTGTTGTCTTGCCCCAAATAATCCCCAAAAATAGCTGAAAATTTCCAAAAATTCTGGAAAAATTCCAGAAAATCCAGAAAAATCCCAAAAGTAACTCAAAAATACGGGGGCAAAAATTAGTCCATAAAACACACATTTTATGTATAAAAGAGATTATGCGTTAATAATACACGATATCACGAAAACACACGTATCAACGCCAAAATAAACATGATATACACATAAAATGCCCAGAAATTGGGGGAAAATATGCAATTTATACCCCGAATCACACCCCCGAACTAGCTTTTTGCTAGTCCCTAGCAAAATATGCGATAAATTCGGATTAAATTGAAAACATGCACCAACTTCACAATATCATCATATCTAACCCCAAATGGTATTTCCAAATGATTTCAAAGCCAATATAACAAATGTATGAAAGTATACAACAAATGAAACTCCCCTCAATCCAATTCAAAGAAAAGTAAGGAAATAAGCACCGTATCACATGTGTCAGGATATCACGATGTCAAAGTTTCAAATTTTCAAGGAAGTGGCCAAAACAAAAGAAAATTTCTTCTAAGTGGTGGGGGATGAGATTGCATCACTCATGTTGCTTATTCATTCATTTTTTTCTTTTTCTTTTCTTTTTCTCTTTTTTTGTATGTTTATGTTTTGCATTCACGCGATAACGCTATAAATGCAAACACCACCCACTTTGCCTACATGCGATAACGCTATATAGGCAAAGGGATGGAATGATCCCTTAAATCTCATCTTTGGCGTCCTCCCCAATGTTTCGTGGGGCACCGGCTACTCAATTTGATTAGAAAGAAACATTCACTTATACTAACTTTATTTTCTCATTCTCCAACACAAGTTAGCAACTCATCCACCCATTCTTTAGAAGAAAACAAAACATACACAATTGGCCAAACCCAATCCAACCAAAAACTACACCATTCATCCCAATACATGCAATCACTTACACCAAAAATTTTACCAAATTATTTCAAAGAGATATCATGACGTATAAAGTAGTTTCATACATGGCATATTAGCATTTGACTCCAAATTGGAAAAGAAATGTAAACGTGCCAATCCAACATCAAGAAATCGATACCAAAATGATAATCCGAAAAAATTGTATAGAATGAAAGCATGTAGGGACTACATAAAGCTAACGGCGTAGGGACAAGGAGGCCAAAATATGATATGCAATGAAATTCATGGAATGATGGAAACATGGAGGGATCTCAAAAAAAAATTTAACACCAAAATCCTAACAATCCTAAAGATTCTAACACTCTCCCCTAACTTAAAATAAGCATTGTCCTCAATGTTGGGAGAGTACTAGATCTCGGCAAAAGATCCTAGAAAAGAAAAGAAAAGCATACGAAACACTAAAATAAAACATTTATTTATTTACACTATTGGAAAGAACACACCGTGGCAAATGGCGGATCTCGGATGTATAACGGTGGTGGCAACTGCTCGATCATATCCTTTCGCTCCTCCGTGAGCGTCGACACGTCCAATGCCCTACCTCCATTGCGGGCATTAATGGCAAGTGACACAGCACCAATCATCTCCTTGTGATGGGTTCCTGCCAAATAGGGGAGATAGGTCGTGTCAAAAATAATTGGGCGAGAGCGCCTATCCAAGTGAAAAGCTTGCCAAAATGGTCGTCAAAATGAATAAATGAATTTACGATCAAATGACGACAATCCGAATCATTATGATATGGAATTAAATAATTTGATTCGGGGGTGGAGGGAAAAGTAAGATGGGAACTTCCCTGAAATGTGATGCTAGGCTCGGGATGATGCACGGCCTCAGGAGGAGGTGGAAGTGGCTGCGGAGAGAAAACTGGAGTAGGAGGGAGCTCGGGCTCAATATAAACCATGTCGCAATCCCCGTCGCTATCCTCTTCCTCGACATCAATATCACCAATTTCTGCAGCACTCCCTACAATTGGTAACTACTCCTGACAAACCTCCTCGATGACTGGCAAGTGCGCATCCTGAGGCGAGGGAAGTGACGTCTGTAACAGGACTGGAGGTAGACTTGTCTCGGGCAAATCCAAGCACGCATCATCCTCGCCATCCCGAAAATAGTTCATCTCAGTCGTCCTCCCTAAGTATTCAATCGCCTCAAACTGTGAAGCTAACTCTGAAGTGGATTGTGGCTCAGGCCCCATGGTGTCATTGATCTGCTCTCGGCCATCATGCACATCCGCTTCATCCTCAACCTCAAAGTGAAAATGCATCGTGTCACTGTCGTGGTCGACACGCACTCCATCATCCGTCTCCTCCGACTCCTCAAAATATAATCTGTCAATATTCTTTACCTGGCTCTCATGCAACCCATCCTCATGCTCTGCTTTGTATCCCATGGGGTCGCAAGAAAAAGAGCCCAAAAGTGGCTCCTCAAACTGACACTGGACCTGCTGCTCTGCATCCTGAAATGGAACCAAGGACTGGCCATCATCATCATATCCAAGTGACGGCTCTCCAGATGGCGCAGTCCGCTCCCACTCAGCAAGGTCCCTCAGGTACAACCATGAATCCTCAATCGAATAATCAAAGAACTCCCCACCGCAACTCATCTGCACAAAATCCCGCCCAGATGGCGATAATCCTTTGTAGAAGATCTGCAGAAGATGATCCTCGTGAAAGCTCTGGTGTGGGCACGCAAGCACCAAATCAGTGAACCTCTGCCAAGCCTGATGGTAGGCCTCCCACTCAGCCTGGATAAAGCTCGCTATATGCTCCATCGCCTGTCGCCCCTGTACCTGCTCCAAAAAGATAGGCAAAAACACTCGGAGAAATTCAGCCTAAAATGACAACCAAGTAAAATGTGAGTCGAGAGACAATGAATCAAACAAAAGTCTAGCATCATCTTGCAAAGAAGTGGGAAAAAATCTGAAGTATATGCAATCATCGCTAATGTTCCCACCAAGACATGAAAACATCCACTCTTCAAATTTTTTAATATGTAAATGAGAGTTCTCCCACTCCGTGCCATGAAAGTATTGCGGAAGTGGGATATCCTCCAAATCAACGTCCGAAAAATCTGAAGATGATGTCATGCTTTTAAAAAAATTCAAAGAAAATGAAAATAAACAACCAAAAAACTCAATAAATGGAAAATAAATAAACAGAAAGACACAAACTAAGAGATAGAAGTGTCACACTAAACTTTCAAAATCAATCAAGAAATGCTAATAATAGAAACTGTTGTCCCCGGCAACGACGCCAATTGGTTGACTGCGGAAGGACGCGCAAGTGCACGCCTTCCACTCCCAAGCGTAGGAGTGTCAATGCAATAAAAATAACCGGTGAGTACCGGGTCGGATCACAGGGACAAGTCGTTCTATATTCACAAGTTTGATCGATAACGAAAAATAAAGCGTGTTACAACTACCTCAACTAACGGTGGGTGAGTGTGGGTAAAAGTGTGGAATGAAATATACAATTCTAACCTACGCACTAGGGGTGGAGAGCCGAATCGGCAAGCAACGAGGAGGACCCATGTGGCGTGTGTGAATGAGGCCGTGGGCATGGGAATTCATCCCAAATATAACTCAATTGATCTCCCGGCTAAGAAAGCTCAATCGGAAAATATGACATTTCATCGAACGTGTGGGGTGCAATAAGTAATGAATGAAGCTCATATGAGTAATAATCAATTAAGCACATTAGAGAGGGTCTGCTAGGATTATCCTCTTCTTGGATTTCCCCTTAGGGTTCCAATAAACAAACCTACTCAAAGCTTCATCCACAAATTAGAAAGTGAGAATGTGCTAGGGATACAATTCTCAACCCAACAACAACAATCAATCAACACAACCACACAAGCAATCATACTACTCCATCATACCAAATAAGATGAGATTTATAAATAAATTCATCACAAATTCATTACAAAGAGAGAAGTGCAAAATACAAAGGGGGAGAGGAAGAATTTCACCCAAGATCTCCCCAAATGAGCCGTCCCTTCCACATTAGCACCTCCACCAAGCTTCTCCACCATCCATGGCCTCCAAGCTCCACTCCTAGCCCTTTGGGGAAGAAGAACCCCCAAGAACCCTTAAAAAAACCCTCCAAACCGCAAGCTCTGGCCGAAAATACCCAGTTTCATACAAAAGGGCTGGATCTCGGGCTTGCGGGTCGGGGAATTCGCGCCCGACCCGCAAGCAAACGCGCGCTGCGGCATTAGAAGCAAGTGGGGGCCGGATCGGGTCGGATCTGGCCCCAAACTGTTGCCCGCTCCGCTCCAGGAGCGAAGCCTGCTGCAATGTGGAGTGGGCGGGCCCGCCGATGGGCCGGCCAGCTGCCGTTAATTTTTTTAAAATTATTCTTATTTTTAATCAGCTGAGCGGGCTGGCCTGCTGGCCGGCCCGCGAAACAATTTTATTTTTTTAATACAAAGCTGCGGCGCTGGCCGGCCCGCCAAACGGGCTGTTTTATTATTATTATTATTTTGTTTTAAAATTCCAGAAACTGGTGTCTTGCCCCAAATAATCCCCAAAAATAGCTGAAAATTTCCAAAAATTCTGGAAAAATTCCAGAAAATCCAGAAAAATCCCAGAAGTACCTCAAAAATACGGGAAGCAAAAATTAGTCCATAAAACACACATTTTATGTATAAAAAGAGATTAGGCATTAATAATACACGATATCACGAAAACACACGTATCAACGCCAAAATAAACATGATATACACATAAAATGCCCAGAAATGGGGGGAAAATATGCAATTTATATCAAAAATTATTCCACCCTTGGATCCTCTCGATTGGCACCCATATGCCTGGTCACCTGGTACCATCATAATCCACCACGATCCACCGATCAATTTCGATGCACCTATGATCCAGACCGTTGCCCCTCCTTCTCCTGTCGGCACACCTTCTCCATCGTCCTCACCATCATCTTTCGTTCAATATTCACCTCCCACCTCACCATCTCTATACAACTCTTCTGATAGCAGCTCTGATTGATTTTCCCCCTAGCCATTTTTTTTCTGATTCACCATGATCACATCTTTTTTCTAGCATTATTGAGATTAGCTTGGGGGAAATCTATTTTCTGTGATTGTTGTCGTGTTACTTGTTTGCGGTGTGTTTGTTTTGTGTGTTTGTGTGTATGTCTTTTGTACAGTTCATTTCGATATTTATTTTCTTTCTCTTTCTATGTCTCTTTTTGTGTGTTTTTCATGTTTTTCCTGTTTATTTGTCGGTGCGTACTTCCCTCCCATCTTTTGTTGCCATCCCGCATTTACTCCTATTGCATTGAGGACAATGCAACATTCAAGTTGGGGGAGTCGCACCATGTGCGTCAGTCGTGTCTTTTCACCGTTTTGAGTCGTTTTCGTCGTGTTTTCCTTTTTCTTTCCATCCTTTTATTCTCCCTCTCCTAGAGATGACCCCATATGATGAAACTGCCATGGAACCACACACACACACACATAGCTTAGCTATGATAATCATTATCAATAACCCTAGGAAGCCGAGTCCTATTGCATTTTATGCTCCGTGGGTTCACTTTGCTTTTGTGTGAGTTGTGTGTCGTGACTAGCTAGTTGGTGTGCTTCTACGTTGTGGTTTTGTTTTATATGCCTATCCTTGGATGACCCCTAGACTATCATGCTTCAGTTTCGAATATGCAGTATTTTGCCTCCACTGTTTGCTTCTTTATGCATGAATCCTATATATTTACGCTTCAAATCGCATGTGTCAGGACTCTACCAATAGGACTAGAATAACACATTTTGCTTATGCTCTGATTCGTGAAAAATTTTCTTTGCCCAAGTGTTTAGAATTCGAATTATTTTTTGTTTTACTTGGTGCAGATCCCCTCGTCGTGTACTGTTCTTCCACTTAGGAGAGTACACCACCAAAAAAAA
This sequence comes from Scilla litardierei, assembly GCA_030789695.1. Taxonomy (NCBI): domain Eukaryota; kingdom Viridiplantae; phylum Streptophyta; class Magnoliopsida; order Asparagales; family Asparagaceae; genus Scilla; species Scilla litardierei. The sequence continues at coordinate 193,203,446 of CM061142.1, forward strand.
TGTAGACAAGGAAGGAGGAAAGAAAGAACATGTATAGCCAAAATCAAAAGAAAAATATACAAATACCCAAAACCCAAAAAAAATTCCTGTTGTGAATATTACTCCTATCCGCCGTGAATAAAGGGAAGGCGAGAATTTGTACCGAATGCTCTCCTCCACACCTACTCAGCCCCTTTTGTTTTCGAACACACTTGGCATAGGAGCTTTCTAGTAATCATCTAGGCAATCGCGCGGTGATTCCCTAGTTTCTAGCAGTAGAGTCCCTAACATATGATATGTTTCTATTCTTACTCTATTCTCATGCATGCTTGAGCTATTATTCGTCGCTAACTCGAATTGAATCGATATTTGGGTCATTCCATGGGTATGCATATCTGGAGCTTGATTGCACAATTTAGATAGTTACACCGTCTGCTAGCTCATGACCTCACTTACTTGTGCTTCACCGCATGGACCCACAACACTAGTAGGGACTCGTTTTCCTGGGTTTAGTGCGATGCTTATCGCATGCATGCTTAGTATGGCGTGTTAGTTTTCGTCGGCTCTGACGGGTAATCTTGGATTTCCATTCCTTTTTCTGTTTCTTTCTTTTTATTTTCCCCTCCGAGCTCCTCTTCTCACTCGTCTTCCTCGAGGACGAGAAAGAGTTCATCTTCGGGGATTTTGACATGCGTTTATATTTTATATATTCACGCACGTTTTCTCCGTAAATTCCCGTCGTTTTTCGTTATTTTGAGTCCGTCTTTTTGTGATTTTTAGTTCCTTTTCACTTTCGTTGTGTTTGTGTACTTTCACAGGATATTGCTGGCACTGGAGACATACAAAGCTAACATCATGAGTCCCCGGAGCGACGGGAGGTGTCGCACGAGACCCTGAGAGCCAATCATCAAGATATATCATGTATCAGCTCTCAACCGATCGGGTGGACAGATCCACCCGATCGGTTCGTGCGGGCGTATCAGTCCAGAGGAAGAACCAACTCCACCCGATCGGTTCAGCGATCGGGTGGACGCGACACAGCTTATTATTTTGAGTGCCCAAGTTCATCCGACCGGTTGACTTGTTAACCGATCGGGTCACCTGTAGCAGATCCTTCCCAAGCTCGAGAACCCAACGACTCACCCGATCGGTTCATCGATCGGGAGAGGTTTATCAGAGCCGAAGACCAAGTCAAATGATCGTCTCACCCGATCGGTTGAAGTTTCAACCGATCGGGTGGACATCTATTTTTGTCTTTTAGTAGGAATATTCCCTGGCATCTTGCCAAAATGTATAAATAGACCTAGGTTTCCCAGAAAACATAATCCCCATATTTTTAAGCTGTCATTAGGGGTTTTTGCTGCTCTGAATTTATTTTCGTTTGTAAGTTTCTTGATTGTTCTCATAATTTAATATTGCATTTATAATACCATTTACAACAGTAGTTTATTGCTTGATTCTCATTTTGAGGGCTGAAATTTGTTTTGTTGCATGTAATGCCATGATTAGTGAGTAGTTTCTAAATCTGGGACATTGGTGGAAACCCCTTTGTGGGTTCTCCCTAGAAAGACCATAGGATTAGGGATTCGATGATTTGGATGGTTACGCGGGGGTGTTTTATTGTCACTGGCGGGAGAAAGACCGCCTTTGACCGTCGGGCCAAGGGGAAATAAAACGGGAGTTTGATCCCCTAGCCACAGCTCACCCCCCTAGCGTAGACATTGATTCCTCGCGCGTGGGAACAGCTTGGATGAAACGTCGGGAGCAATCGTTGTGAGCTTAGTGCTCCCGGAGTCGGTCGGTGCTGGACCTGGGAATGCCCACCGTCCAAACCCGGGTAGACCTAGCGTATCATCCTGGGCATCGACCGGAATATCGGGCCCATGGGACGCTAGGTACCACTATTAGAGGCAACGTCTCACCGCTAAACCCTAGAATCCGACGCACTCCTATCAGTCGGTCGTAATAGTGAGAACTCATGATAGGGAGGAAGCCAAGGTCCTAGATTTCCCTTTTTATCTCTTACACCTTTTGCATTAGTTTACCATCGTGACACCCATCAAGCGATTTAGCTAGCTCACCCACCGGGTGATCAGGATCCCGATTGTTCACAAGCACAACACATGCCTCCCTGTGTTCGACCCCCAAGCCACACTTCGACACCGTGCGCTTGCGGTTACAAATTTTAATCCTAATATCTCCGTCCCGATTTGATTGCCAAACGGACGGGCAGTCATGCTCTATGGCGCCGTTCCCGTGGAGGCAACGTGCTTGTTACATTTAGGGCCCTGTCATCCTGAGACTAGCTCATATCCTCACCCCGTGATAATTTTCACATTCTACACCTTTTTAGTTTTGCATGGACATATTGTACATATTTGTTGAAGAGGGTTGGTGGACCAACCTGCGCTATTAACGTGTTTTCTATTGTTGCAGTCCCCTTTCTCTCCTTTTCTTACAGTTTTTCTACTCTACAACAAGCATGTTGTGTGCCGTTTCAGATGATATCTGGGCACATGCACCCGACACCAGCTATTTGGTCCAGAGTCTAGCAGAATCTCTAAGCACCTCGAGCATCCTATCCTTCCTTACAATTGCAGTGGAGAATCTGAAGAGGAACCATGATATTCAGCAACATCCTGACACGACATTCTTTTTCCCTGTAACGACCAGTTTTCAGGATGCGTTTTATCCGTATTCTTCCGTGTGTTCATTCTTCTTCGTATCTGTAGATGTGGCATATCACATCCTGCACCCGTATCAACTCCTAACTTTTACATATTAACTATTATTATTATTACTACTAAGATAAATCCCTTCTAATAATTAATTTAAAATATTTCAATTGTATTTTTTAATTTAAAATTTATACCCATTTGAAATTATTAATGAATGATTTTATTAATGAGTTTGAAAACTTATTATGTATTATAGTGAATAATTTTCCCAATTAAATATTTGAAAACTTTCCTAACTAGACCCATTTAAACTCATATTGATTAGCCCTATTTCCCTTAATTACACCTATTAAATCGTATTAATAATAATTCAAATTACTTCCTATTATACATATAGCCTTCCTCTTGTGAATCTACCCCTAGACTGTACACGTACCCATATCCATTTCTATTCTTCATACTTATTATTATAATAATAAATTGTTTAATAATTATTTTCAATTATCTTTGTATAATTAGTTTAACCATTCAAAATTCAAAATTTGAATTTAAAACTTTTTAAATGTTTAAAAACTTTCCATGTTAGAACCCATTTAATTGACTTGATTAGCCTTAATAACCCTTTATAACACAGTCAATTTATTTTATTTAACCTTCCTAATACAGCTTAACCCTTTAAATGCTAATCCTATTAATAATAATTTTAAATACCTTTTAATAAGAATTCAAAATCTCCTTCCTAATTAAACTCTAGCCTCTTTTTACCCTAGGCCGCACACTTTTCGCATACACACAGCCTTAACAAAAATAAGAGCTTTTTAAAAACCTAAACCTAGGACCCTAACCCCATTCACGTGATGTCCCTCACACACAACAGATTATTCTATAATAAACCCTAAAGGCTAACCTTGTAGCACAGCACCCTACTTTCATTATAAAATAAAACCTAGTTTTTATCTTCTCCCTACATTCTCAGTCGTCCCCTACTTTCTTCACGCAACCGTAGCACAGCACACGCAAGCATCACGCGGCCTCCCCCTCGCATCTTCTCCACACATAAAAAACACAGCGCTGTGCGACATCACCCCCACGCCCAGGCGACCGGAGACGCCGTCGTTTCCCCCTTCTCCTCCCGAGATCCAGACGTCGGCGGCCTCCTCCCTCGCGCGTGACGACAGCCCAGGCAACGGCCTCATCTCCCTACGCGCGCCCAGGCCACGAACCTCTGTGCAGCGTGCCCAGCCACGTACATATCACCGAAACACTGTGCGACCCCCCTCCTTTTCGTCCAAGCACCACCCAGCACCCCCTCATCCTCGCAGCGATCACCTCCTCACCCCCACGCACGGATCCGACGCGTACTCTCCTCCACACATCGACACAACACCCCGGCAGTCCTCCTATCCATGCCATCAGGTCACACACATGTCGCTAGCCTCAGATCTGATGCCGTCAGCCCCGGGGACTTGCTGTAACCCTCGCAACCACCTGCCGAGCCTCCAGACACCACTGTCCGCTGTTTTCCTCGCTGTCGCGACGAGTTTCAGGCCGTAGACGTCGCACGTATCACTGTCCCTGCCCCCACTCACTGTGTAACGGTTAGTATCCTTGCATTTAACCTATAACCCTCACCGTAAATTAGAAGACCTAATAAAACGGATCGGTTAGACGTCGTAGGGACTTTTTGTAACGTTGTTATGATCAAACACGGCGTAATCTAAATTTATGTTTTATCAAACCAGCAAACCATCATCATCGTAGCATAGTACCCGTCTATACGATTCCGACAACACCAAGAACGCCAAAAACAGGCAAGCATGCAAATAGATATGAATTTTTGAAGTTTGATGATTATTGTGTCACTTTTACCTTATGCTATATAACTTGAAAACCATACGTAAAATGACGCATGAAAATGATGCCATGACATTCTGGACTAAATTTGTGACCCAACGACATATAATTCAATATACTTTAATTTTAATCAATAGCGAAGAAAATTGGTTTCTGTAGCATGTTCAGTAAAACTAATGTTCAACGTTATTTTAAAATTGTTGTAAATATTGTTCAACCCACTCCTACTTATTGAAAATGTTGTAATAACAAAGTAATATTGATAACGTTAAATTTCTGCATGTCTTGAAATGATCAACAAATTGTGACATCGTGAAATTGTGCGCCTCGAAGGCGGAATCGTGAAATCGTGATGTCGTGTGAGTCGACTAGGCTAGCTCGTGTTCCAGCAAAAAATTGGGGTGGGGTTAGGGTTGAGCGGCCACTATGTGTATGAAAGGGTCCTCTCTTCAAGAGCACCACCCGCATGCAGTGGGGTAGCGTCAATCACGGTAAACCCCCGTGAGAAGAACGACTTACTCATCACGACCTAAAGGCGAGAACCCTATGATAGATATGAAATATTGACATGAAACTTGCAACACTAACGTGGTCTCAGTAATTTGACATGCTAATGAACTCAAGAAAACTTTACCTTACTTTACTTTACTTCTTGAAACTACTTAGAATTGCATGATAGGTTTCATTATAATTAGCATATTTACATTTATTGCAGTCGTATCTTTTAATTATTTAATGTCTTTTAAAAATTCCTGTCATTTGTATATCTTGCCTTGGGTTTCTAACCTCTTCTTGCAGACCCTTGCTGACATACATTCATGTTTTTGGATGTATGTTAGATCCCGAGTTTGAGCACTAGGAAGATTCTCTCGTGACACCTGACTTAGAGAGCCAGAGTTCGCCGTAGATGCCGAGTCTCCCATTGCAGAGGACTAGGGACCTTCACCGTCGTCGTCTTTCTTTAGTTTACCTTCAGTTGTTATTGTTGTTTAGTGTACGTTCCTTTTTGTTGCTACTTTAGCCCTGTTGTGGCTTGTCATTTAATTTCGTGTATGGACTTAATATTTCTAGATGTGGCTTTTATCTCTTTGAATGTATTCTTATTGTTCTGAAAAGCATGCAAGGACCTGCCATGTGTTTTGATCACAGACGCTCATTGGACTCGAGCTTCACCGCTCCAGTTCATGCGGACCACGTAACGTTCTCGCTTCCGGTGTCTTTTGGGAAGCGGGGCGTTACAGGTTTTAGTGGCAGCCCATGCAGGTCGTGCATTTGCAAAACTTCAAAATAGTAGAAATACTATCATTAGCCAAAACATCTAGAATTAGTTCATACGCAAAATTACTCGAATACCTTGTCTCAGCACTATAGGAAACCCAATGCCAGGATAATAGGAAGAGTTAGTTAAACGTTCGTGCTCGTTAGTTAGACACCCTTGCCACAACTTAGTATTATCATCTTGGGAGTCACCCTATCGATTGATCATCCAGCTCTGACCTTATTAGACTTTTGAGTTCGTTAGCCGTTCGCTTAGATTTATCGAATCTAGGGCCCAATCAAACGTAGCGATCGTTGCATCCGAGCAAGTCGAACCTGAGACGCCTGCAATGAGTAGACTTCGAAACTTAGGATATTCCAGACCTATAGATAAGATCTCGATCTCGATCCCCAACGAACCCTTACCTTGGCTTTCCTATCGCAGTCTAGTTCGTTGAAGAACCTCAGTGCTAAACCTTAGTCAACCCAATGATTATTTTTCCCCCTGATTTTACATTTCCTAATCATTACACTTCCACGTTAATAATCGTAGAAAGCTATCGTAGCGTATTCACGGAGTTACTTCTTAGTCGTCCTTACGTTTTGATCGTCAAACCTATTCCTTGTCCTCGATTCACATAAACTCTTCAGGTCCACCATCTTTAACCTTGAACCTCCCCATTGCAGATCCAGGATCTTCTAAAAAGTATTTTGGATATTTCTTTTATTGAATTCTTCGTTAAGTTTAAAATCCTTTCGAAAACTTTTACTTAGATTTTCTACACTTCAGTCGACTTAAACCCAACCTTGATTATGAAACTCTTCTGACGCGATCTTTAGTTACTATCTTATAGCGATTTTTTTACGTACATCTTCCGCACTTCTATTTCACATAACCTCGTATAGCTACTCTATTTTCCTCATGTAAAGAACTTCTTTTTAAAACTTTATTTCTGTTTCGCTAGTTCAAATTATCATCTCCTTTTCTTACTAACATGTTTCAAAACAGTCATTCATACATACTTTTAAAATACTTTCCCAGGTTAAAAAGAACTTCAATATCTTGTGAATCAGTCTTATAATCATTGTCTCCATATTTCTATAAATTTTTTTCCAAACCTATTTCCATTTACAAAACAAGCACTACACCTCTATGACCATATTACTCTTCACCTATTATTTGACTAATCATATTTTACGTTTTAACTTATACCGTATGCTCGCTATTTTTTGCATTTTATGGCGATACTATTATTTTTACGCATATCCTTATCTTCTTACTTTAATTATTCATAATTATTTTATGTCACCCAACCAACTAACCTCTTATCCACGCTACCTCCGGAACCGTCCATCACAACATTAATGCGTCTTCTAGCTCTGAATCCTACACTAATACTTAGTTATCACACTAGTGCTTATCATTGATTAGTGAGACCATTAGCATTGATTGTGGTGGTGTTGTGGTGCATGTGAATAGATAGTGAGTGTGGACCCGTGTGTGCGAATCTCTATATACCACCCATGTACGAGTGTGCTTACCATTAGTATATTAATATAGTGTGATTATCTATTGTGTTATATGTGCGTGTACGGTAATATGTGACATATATGTATATAATCGAGTATAGAGTAGTAAGTGTTATATTTATACTTAGGCGAGTGTTTAGCTATATCACTAAAGGAATATCGGAGCGTATTAGATTTAGTATTGGCAAGTTACTAGGAGTATATATACCTTAGTCGTACTTGTTAATGGTTGTAATTGCATGCTAGTACAGTGTTATGCAAGTTAGGCGTATGATAATAGGTGTATGTATAGTTGTGTATGCAAATTTATTATGTGATCTATATGTTAGTATGTCTGGTGTGTGCCCGTGTGTATATATGTATGTGGTTAGTTATAAGTGTGTGTGTGTGTGTGTGTATATATATATATAGAGTATGAATAAGTGTGTTTTATGCATAGTAGGATTATAATATTTCCCCTACGGGATGATGTATGAGCATGTGTATACCAGGAAGTATGCCTAGTCGTACGTTTGTGACTACGTATATATGGATGTATGTAATAGTATACTTGTAGGAATATGATGCCCTCAAGGCCATTTATTCCTGTGTGAATAGCACAAACATCTTGTTCGAAATAACAGTAAGCTGTTTGGTAATAATTTATCTAAGTCATATTGTAATGTAGTCAACATTAGATATCAACTTAGGTAAAGTCCTGAGACTTTATGCAAGGTCAAACGGATATCGAGATGAGTATCTCGATCATGGAGAAACGTTTGACCGTCTGTAGCATAAGTCTGAAATGGTTCGTGGTCGTAGATGTTTCGAGACAAGGATATCGAAACATCGGATAGACCATTGTGTCTTAGTCTTTACCGTTTAGCGGTGGCGATGATCTCATGATCGCTTGACTTGGCGAAGTCGAAGACAAGACACAGGTGCTCATTAGAATGAGTTCACTGAACGATCCACTAGAGTTATCATATGGTTATATTGACCAATCTGTCAGTGATAACTCTGAGTGATGATAGGATAGTTGGTCTTTTGACTTGAGGTCATTTTGACAGACCTGTGCGTGAACGGTGCCACTTAGATCAACTGACCTAGCTTCGAGGCAAGGCCTGTCGAAAGGTCTTTTGATTGGGTGTCACTTGAAACGTACGAGGCGAGTAATGACCAAGAGAGGATTCGTCTCTCCCGGTCAATGGGAGTTAGTGTCGTAGAGTTAGTTCGGTCTTTAGTAAAAACTCTGCGCAGAGTATGTTGGAAGAAGTCCAACATTTATTGACTAAAGATTGATAGAAACTAACCGGAGTCAAGTTATTGGGGTTGACAGTTTTGACCGTACCCCAGACTTGATCTACACGACATAGTTAAGACGAAAAGACTATAACTACGGAATTCATCACGGAAACAGTCAGGGTGGTCCCGACAATACTCATGTCAATGAGTTAACCACATAATGATGATTCCTGAAGCAGGGACGGCAACCACTGCTCGTGGTCACTGCCGTATAGGGCTTCGAGCCCAACCTGTTGTAAGGGTCAGGCTGTAGGGTCTCACACAGAGTGCAACGCTTCGTCTAGTAATAGGTAGAAAATAGTTAGGGAGAATATTTGCATTTGATGCAAAAGAAGAGATAATTGCATTTGATGCAATATGATAATTTAAGCTTAGATAGGGACTATTTTGCATTTGATGCAAAAGCGATTAAATGTGTATTAAATTGTTTAATACAATATTTAATAACATAAACGCAAGGAAAACTTCACGGGTAAGACGGGAATATTCCGGTCTAGACCCAGGTTCGAACGGCGTCCAAATCGGACACCAAATGATCAAGTTATGCCCAAAACAGCCCAAAGGGTCAGATCAGGCCAGACCAGACAGACTAGCCCAGTCTGAAACTGGTCTGGCCTGCTGGCCAGACCCAGTAAGGCCTAGGCCGGCCTGGGCCTGGGCACCCAGACCCGCCTGGGCCTGGGCGCCCGGCCCAGGCACAGGCCCGGGCGCCCGGCCCAGGCACAGGCCCGGGCGCCTGGGCGCCCGGGCCCTGCCAGGGCCCGGGCGCCCAGGCGCCCAGGCGCCTGGGCACAGGCCCAGGCGGCCCAGGCGCCCAGGGCGCCTGGGCGGCTGGCCCAGGCGCCCAGGGCGCCCAGGCCAGGTGCCTGGGCTGCGCCCAGGCCTGGCCTGGGCTGCGCCCAGGTTCAGGTCTGGGCTGCGCCCAGGTCTGACCTGGTCTGTTTTGTGGGTCCCACCTTTGGGTGTGGAACCCTAGGTTTGATGGGCATTTTTGACGGCTCAGTTTTTGTGAAAAACTAGCCTAGGGCTGATCTTTGGACACTCAATTGGAGGGTCAAACGACCTCCGATTGACGAACGGTTTTTTCCTATGCGTTCACCGTTGAACGCTTGTCGTATTGATAGGTTGTATCGATCCTGAAGCTCAACGGTGAGTGAGTTAAAATTCACGGAAGTTTGCACTTTGTGAAGTGCAAACTAACTTGATTTTAACTAACCCAATTATTTAGTCCCACATCGGATTTTGAGAAATGGGGAGAGTCCGCCGCCTATATAAATAGGGGTCTCCCCCCTTTCTCAAAACTCGTCCCAAGCTCTAGATCTGAGCAGCTCTCGTAAATGTTGGAGCACGCTCGGATCTAAGCTTAATTAAATATTTCTCTTTCTCCCTAAATTTCTGCCTTACTCCTGCGGGCTCTAGCAAAGCCTCAAAGGAGTTCGGATTCTGGATCCGAAATCTTGGCGGAGGTTTCACTCGCGTGAAACTTTCTTCGGCGGTTGGTTGGCTCGGCGGCACGGGGATTGATCGCCTCGGGGTGCGGAGCGGTTCGAGGAGCGGTTCGGGGAGCGGTTCAAGGAGCGGCTCGGCGTGGGACGGGAGCAGCTCGGAAGACGGCGCGGAACATCTCGCCTGCCCCAGGGCTGAGATTCCGGGTATGTGGTTAAAGTAATTTTAGCATTAGTTTAGTTTAATCGCAGTAGGCTAGATCCTTCTTGGGATGGTCAGACCCATCCCAAGTCGGCATAGATCTTGGCATAGGGTCTTGGACCTTAGGGCCAAGTTAAAATTGTTTTAACTTGCATGTTAATTAGTTAACATAGTTTTTCTTCCGCTGCTATAATTTTTGTGTCTATGTTCCGTCCGACTTAGGACGGGACTAGAATTTTTGTGCCCTGAGGGACCGCCAAAAACCCTACAGTGGTATCAGAGCCTAGGTTTGCGTAGCGATCTAGGTACTGCGATTAATTTTAAACTTAAGAATGCTTTTAAATACCTTTTAAAATGTTTTTAAAATTATGAGATAAATTTTAAAAATGTTTTAGATGTTCTAAATTTTTTTTTAATGAAATTTTTGAACATGGAAATTTTTTTTTTAAATGACGTTTTAAAATTTATGTGATAATTTTAAAACTAATTTTTTAAATCTTTAAAAGTTTAAAATTTATTTTGGATGCCTAAAATTTTTATTTGATAAATTTTTTAAGCATGAAAGTTTTTTTTTTAAATAATGTTTTAATTTATGAGATATTTTACAACTGTTTTAAAAGTTAAAAATTTTTTATGCGATAAATTTTTAACATAGCATGCAAATTAGTGATTTTAATATTAAGTTTTTTTTATGAGATAAAAAATAAAATAATTTTAAAATCATATTTTAAATTTAAATGTTAAATTTATGTATGCATGCTAAAAATTGTTTATGCGATAAACTTAGTTTATTTAAATGTTAAATAGTTGTGCACTATCTTTATGCGATAAATTAGTGTAGAGTTATTTTAATGGCATGTTAATCTTGTCCCTTATTTGATAACACAAGACAACCCTTTAGGTTAGCCATTAAAAATGATTAAAATTTATTACTTAAATTTTAATGACATGCTATGTTTTAATAAATCATTAACAACAATATTAAGACCTAATTCCTGATTAGGGTAGTCCTTTAAATGATTTTTAAATTCTAATTGTTATAATTAATTTTCATTAAAGGACTTCGCTTCTAGCGTTGTTAATAAAATTTATTAAAATCCTAATAACGATTAGGGTAGCACGTGAACCTTATAGTTGATAAGGACTTAATAAAAGTTATTAAACAAATCCTAAAAATTTTGAATTTAAGGATTCAACTAGTTGATAGGATTAATTAGTTGTTAATAAAAGCTGTTTAGTCTATGGCATACATACAAAAATGACAAGCTTCATTCAATGGACCATGATCCAGTCAATGTGCTTGGCTAAGAGTTCTGGGTCAACCCTTGCTAGTCCAAGGGGTAGTGATCCTGGCTTAGTCAATTCCCTGGCTGAGTTCCGCTGGACCGCAATGTCGCGAATCATGATTGTATGACACCCTGGACTATATCTAAGTCAAATACGTTAATGATCTTTTTCAAGATTAGTCGTAGCCCTCCTTGTTTTAGGGGTTAGTAACTATAGGACCCGCGTTATAGTTGTTGAGATACACTCAAGCTGTAACCTGGCAATCTTGTAGAAACCAACTCCTTAAATACATAAGATGAAATCTTGACTAACCCTAACCGTCGTCTCGTACCCCGAGCGCCGGCGTAAGTTAAGTCAACGATGTAGTCTGCCTAGATGTAGTCTAAGACCTGACCAAACCGACGTGTCGTGCATACACCGAGCTGCGGGGCAAGTCAGGCTAGACACGAAAACAAGGGTCCGACTAGACTAGACATTGTGATTTGGATGAGCACACTCATGATCACAAATGGCTAGGGGCAAAAACCGATTAAGAGAGTCATATCCAATATGATCGATGAAGAGTCATCTTCCGATCGCAGAGTCAATCAACTTGTTGAGCTACACTCAAGGTTGTTTAGACTCAAGGTGATTGGAACTCTTACCCATTAATTTTTAATTCGATTAAATCGTTCGTTATTAAGCTTTAAAACGATCATAAAATTAGTGGGAGGATATAGATAGATAAAAGCCAATCTACCTATATTTAATATTGAACATATGCTAAAACTAGGGCAAGACTATGTTTACCGTAGGAATTAAAATATAATATTTAAATAAGTTAATTGGTCAAAAATTGATTAATTGAATATCGAGTTAAATTCTAATTGATAGAATTAAAACTATATTCTCGTTGACATTAAATGACCTTCTAAAGAACAGACTTAAGAAATATGATTTCATTAAGTTCTGTGTCCAACAAATAAATTAACGCTACATGTCACTCGTCTCTATATGAGGCAGCTTGAACATATAGGACATTCAAAGTATGTTTCTCCCTACAACTTGTCGAGCTACCCTCAAGGTTGTATGGACAAACAATTTTGATCCGCAAAGTTCGAAAATTCGATCAAACCGTTTGAGTCAAATACGAGTGCATGAGCGATGCAAGACTATGTATCCCAACCGGATCTTGAGACAAGCAACTTCTTGAGTTACACTCAAGATTGCAAAGCTCAAGCGTTTGGATACATAAGTTGCTTGCATAGCTATTTATTTATGTTGATATCTAAATATGATTTAGAAAAGGAAGAAGGCACTTCGGAAAGTCAATTGAGAAAGTTAGTTTAATTTATCATTAGTAGAGGCATAAAAAGAAGGAAATGAAAAACGTGACATATTTTAATGTCACATTTCGGAATAAGTTGTTATACAAAAGACGTTTAACACATTTTGACGAATGTCGTCACATTGCTTCTGAAGTAATGTTTTGTGTTAAGTAATTTGTAATAACTATATATATATATATTAAGTGTTAATATATATAAATACACAAGATAGTAGTAAACTTATATGGTAAAATTAGACTAGGCCGTATCAAGAGATTAAGCTTCACAAGTCACATAAAGAGGGGTCTGACCTCTCGTATTATGAAGTCTACGGACACTTGTGAATCTTAGCCTCTTAGATACAATGACCGAAACCCATCTGTGAGACAGTGGGAGAATGAGTTGTCGAACTCAGTCTCGTACATACTGATGTACCCGAGTCTACTTTTAACAAAATAAGTTATTCGTATATTTTATTAAGACACGTGTTCTTGATGAAACGCAAGTCTGATAAAATAAAGAACGAAATGACTAAAGTATTTAACTGATTCGATTAGATCGAATGGTCAAATACTTAGCTAAATAAAATCTTGTGTAATCAAAAGAAAATGTGATTTTCTCTCAGGTCAAGTCTGTTAACACATCAGTGTGTTAAAGGGTATGAATCACACTTAGTTAGACTTGGTGCGATCCATAACAGGTGACTCTGAGTTAAGTCCTCCCTCTGGGTTAAGTCCCATAAAGTAATGCCTAGGTTTTGATAAAGTTCTATGAGAACATTATCAATAATATATTCAATAAATCAATCGTAAGGAAGTTGAATTATTACTCGAATCTCGTGAGACGGATTGTCGAGTTAGACATCATAACTGATGATGACTTAGTCAACTTCTAGGATGAAATTCGGAGTAGTAACTCCGATTTAAAACTTGATGCAGGTCCGTGTGCGTAAATAAATTTGAGAATTTAGTTTACGTACCCAAGGAAAATGTTTCCTCGCTTTCTGCAAGTAAATCTTTAAGTTGAAAGGTTGGTGCAGAAAGAAAATAGTGAAGTACAATCATGTTGGTCGAGAACGGTTTTCATCCTAATTTCTTTAAAATGGATTATGATGAAACCGGTTTCGCCAACAGATGTGTACAGATCTACTCGGACCAAAGCCGATGTAAAACGCTTAAGTTGACCATGAAAATTTGTACATTCACTTATAAGTTCGTTTTTCTAAATATGATTTAGACGAACCAACTTATATGAATTAGCCAGATAGTTTTCAAGGTCAGTGGGAGCGTGTAAATTACATGCGAGACATCAAAGAGATGGAACATATATTTTGATTAAGTAATCAAAGAGTTTGATACTTTATCAGAAATGGATATGAACCGTTTGAAATGACCAATAACTAATTTAAAATTATTATCGTAAGGTACGATGAACTGGATAAGATCCAGGGAAATAAAATATTATAGATTCCGACAGACCAAATAAATTATTTGAATGAGATTCAAATGGTTGGTCTAACATAAACATAGAAACCCCTTAAGTCTATAGTGTAGACGGTTTTGGCAGATCCACTCACGAAGGCTCTATCACATGAAGTCAGGAAAACTTATGTGTAAAAACGATATTAGATATCGAGATAAATGGGCCTGAGTGCAAGTGGGAGATGTAGGAATATGATGCCCTCAAGGCCATTTATTCCTGTGTGAATAGCACAAACATCTTGTTCGAAATAACAGTAAGCTGTTTGGTAATAATTTATCTAAGTCATATTGTAATGTAGTCAACATTAGATATCAACTTAGGTAAAGTCCTGAGACTTTATGCAAGGTCAAACGGATATCAAGATGAGTATCTCGATCATGGATAAACGTTTGACCGTCTGTAGCATAAGTCTGAAATGGTTCGTGGTCGTAGATGTTTCGAGACAAGGATATCGAAACATCGGATAGACCATTGTGTCTTAGTCTTTACCGTTTAGCGGTGGCGATGATCTCATGATCGCTTGACTTGGCGAAGTCGAAGACAAGACACAGGTGCTCATTAGAATGAGTTCACTGAACGATCCACTAGAGTTATCATATGGTTATATTGACCAATCTGTCAGTGATAACTCTGAGTGATGATAGGATAGTTGGTCTTTTGACTTGAGGTCATTTTGACAGACCTGTGCGTGAACGGTGCCACTTAGATCAACTGACCTAGCTTCGAGGCAAGGCCTGTCGAAAGGTCTTTTGATTGGGTGTCACTTGAAACGTACGAGGCGAGTAATGACCAAGAGAGGATTCGTCTCTCCCGGTCAATGGGAGTTAGTGTCGTAGAGTTAGTTCGGTCTTTAGTAAAAACTCTGCGCAGAGTATGTTGGAAGAAGTCCAACATTTATTGACTAAAGATTGATAGAAACTAACCGGAGTCAAGTTATTGGGGTTGACAGTTTTGACCGTACCCCAGACTTGATCTACACGACATAGTTAAGACGAAAAGACTATAACTACGGAATTCATCACGGAAACAGTCAGGGTGGTCCCGACAATACTCATGTCAATGAGTTAACCACATAATGATGATTCCTGAAGCAGGGACGGCAACCACTGCTCGTGGTCACTGCCGTATAGGGCTTCGAGCCCAACCTGTTGTAAGGGTCAGGCTGTAGGGTCTCACACAGAGTGCAACGCTTCGTCTAGTAATAGGTAGAAAATAGTTAGGGAGAATATTTGCATTTGATGC
Organism: Scilla litardierei; assembly: GCA_030789695.1. Taxonomy (NCBI): domain Eukaryota; kingdom Viridiplantae; phylum Streptophyta; class Magnoliopsida; order Asparagales; family Asparagaceae; genus Scilla; species Scilla litardierei. The sequence continues at coordinate 193,218,993 of CM061142.1, forward strand.
AAAAGAAGAGATAATTGCATTTGATGCAATATGATAATTTAAGCTTAGATAGGGACTATTTTGCATTTGATGCAAAAGCGATTAAATGTGTATTAAATTGTTTAATACAATATTTAATAACATAAACGCAAGGAAAACTTCACGGGTAAGACGGGAATATTCCGGTCTAGACCCAGGTTCGAACGGCGTCCAAATCGGACACCAAATGATCAAGTTATGCCCAAAACAGCCCAAAGGGTCAGATCAGGCCAGACCAGACAGACTAGCCCAGTCTGAAACTGGTCTGGCCTGCTGGCCAGACCCAGTAAGGCCTAGGCCGGCCTGGGCCTGGGCACCCAGACCCGCCTGGGCCTGGGCGCCCAGCCCAGGCACAGGCCCGGGCGCCTGGGCGCCCGGGCCCTGCCAGGGCCCGGGCGCCCAGGCGCCCAGGCGCCTGGGCACAGGCCCAGGCGGCCCAGGCGCCCTGGGCGCCTGGGCGGCTGGCCCAGGCGCCCAGGGCGCCCAGGCCAGGTGCCTGGGCTGCGCCCAGGCCTGGCCTGGGCTGCGCCCAGGTTCAGGTCTGGGCTGCGCCCAGGTCTGACCTGGTCTGTTTTGTGGGTCCCACCTTTGGGTGTGGAACCCTAGGTTTGATGGGCATTTTTGACGGCTCAGTTTTTGTGAAAAACTAGCCTAGGGCTGATCTTTGGACACTCAATTGGAGGGTCAAACGACCTCCGATTGACGAACGGTTTTTTCCTATGCGTTCACCGTTGAACGCTTGTCGTATTGATAGGTTGTATCGATCCTGAAGCTCAACGGTGAGTGAGTTAAAATTCACGGAAGTTTGCACTTTGTGAAGTGCAAACTAACTTGATTTTAACTAACCCAATTATTTAGTCCCACATCGGATTTTGAGAAATGGGGAGAGTCCGCCGCCTATATAAATAGGGGTCTCCCCCCTTTCTCAAAACTCGTCCCAATCTCTAGATCTGAGCAGCTCTCGTAAATGTTGGAGCACGCTCGGATCTAAGCTTAATTAAATATTTCTCTTTCTCCCTAAATTTCTGCCTTACTCCTGCGGGCTCTAGCAAAGCCTCAAAGGAGTTCGGATTCTGGATCCGAAATCTTGGCGGAGGTTTCACTCGCGTGAAACTTTCTTCGGCGGTTGGTTGGCTCGGCGGCACGGGGATTGATCGCCTCGGGGTGCGGAGCGGTTCGAGGAGCGGTTCGGGGAGCGGTTCAAGGAGCGGCTCGGCGTGGGACGGGAGCAGCTCGGAAGACGGCGCGGAACATCTCGCCTGCCCCAGGGCTGAGATTCCGGGTATGTGGTTAAAGTAATTTTAGCATTAGTTTAGTTTAATCGCAGTAGGCTAGATCCTTCTTGGGATGGTCAGACCCATCCCAAGTCGGCATAGATCTTGGCATAGGGTCTTGGACCTTAGGGCCAAGTTAAAATTGTTTTAACTTGCATGTTAATTAGTTAACATAGTTTTTCTTCCGCTGCTATAATTTTTGTGTCTATGTTCCGTCCGACTTAGGACGGGACTAGAATTTTTGTGCCCTGAGGGACCGCCAAAAACCCTACAGTGGTATCAGAGCCTAGGTTTGCGTAGCGATCTAGGTACTGCGATTAATTTTAAACTTAAGAATGCTTTTAAATACCTTTTAAAATGTTTTTAAAATTATGAGATAAATTTTAAAAATGTTTTAGATGTTCTAAATTTTTTTTTAATGAAATTTTTGAACATGGAAATTTTTTTTTTAAATGACGTTTTAAAATTTATGTGATAATTTTAAAACTAATTTTTTAAATCTTTAAAAGTTTAAAATTTATTTTGGATGCCTAAAATTTTTATTTGATAAATTTTTTAAGCATGAAAGTTTTTTTTTTAAATAATGTTTTAATTTATGAGATATTTTACAACTGTTTTAAAAGTTAAAAATTTTTTATGCGATAAATTTTTAACATAGCATGCAAATTAGTGATTTTAATATTAAGTTTTTTTTATGAGATAAAAAATAAAATAATTTTAAAATCATATTTTAAATTTAAATGTTAAATTTATGTATGCATGCTAAAAATTGTTTATGCGATAAACTTAGTTTATTTAAATGTTAAATAGTTGTGCACTATCTTTATGCGATAAATTAGTGTAGAGTTATTTTAATGGCATGTTAATCTTGTCCCTTATTTGATAACACAAGACAACCCTTTAGGTTAGCCATTAAAAATGATTAAAATTTATTACTTAAATTTTAATGACATGCTATGTTTTAATAAATCATTAACAACAATATTAAGACCTAATTCCTGATTAGGGTAGTCCTTTAAATGATTTTTAAATTCTAATTGTTATAATTAATTTTCATTAAAGGACTTCGCTTCTAGCGTTGTTAATAAAATTTATTAAAATCCTAATAACGATTAGGGTAGCACGTGAACCTTATAGTTGATAAGGACTTAATAAAAGTTATTAAACAAATCCTAAAAATTTTGAATTTAAGGATTCAACTAGTTGATAGGATTAATTAGTTGTTAATAAAAGCTGTTTAGTCTATGGCATACATACAAAAATGACAAGCTTCATTCAATGGACCATGATCCAGTCAATGTGCTTGGCTAAGAGTTCTGGGTCAACCCTTGCTAGTCCAAGGGGTAGTGATCCTGGCTTAGTCAATTCCCTGGCTGAGTTCCGCTGGACCGCAATGTCGCGAATCATGATTGTATGACACCCTGGACTATATCTAAGTCAAATACGTTAATGATCTTTTTCAAGATTAGTCGTAGCCCTCCTTGTTTTAGGGGTTAGTAACTATAGGACCCGCGTTATAGTTGTTGAGATACACTCAAGCTGTAACCTGGCAATCTTGTAGAAACCAACTCCTTAAATACATAAGATGAAATCTTGACTAACCCTAACCGTCGTCTCGTACCCCGAGCGCCGGCGTAAGTTAAGTCAACGATGTAGTCTGCCTAGATGTAGTCTAAGACCTGACCAAACCGACGTGTCGTGCATACACCGAGCTGCGGGGCAAGTCAGGCTAGACACGAAAACAAGGGTCCGACTAGACTAGACATTGTGATTTGGATGAGCACACTCATGATCACAAATGGCTAGGGGCAAAAACCGATTAAGAGAGTCATATCCAATATGATCGATGAAGAGTCATCTTCCGATCGCAGAGTCAATCAACTTGTTGAGCTACACTCAAGGTTGTTTAGACTCAAGGTGATTGGAACTCTTACCCATTAATTTTTAATTCGATTAAATCGTTCGTTATTAAGCTTTAAAACGATCATAAAATTAGTGGGAGGATATAGATAGATAAAAGCCAATCTACCTATATTTAATATTGAACATATGCTAAAACTAGGGCAAGACTATGTTTACCGTAGGAATTAAAATATAATATTTAAATAAGTTAATTGGTCAAAAATTGATTAATTGAATATCGAGTTAAATTCTAATTGATAGAATTAAAACTATATTCTCGTTGACATTAAATGACCTTCTAAAGAACAGACTTAAGAAATATGATTTCATTAAGTTCTGTGTCCAACAAATAAATTAACGATACATGTCACTCGTCTCTATATGAGGCAGCTTGAACATATAGGACATTCAAAGTATGTTTCTCCCTACAACTTGTCGAGCTACCCTCAAGGTTGTATGGACAAACAATTTTGATCCGCAAAGTTCGAAAATTTGATCAAACCGTTTGAGTCAAATACGAGTGCATGAGCGATGCAAGACTATGTATCCCAACCGGATCTTGAGACAAGCAACTTCTTGAGTTACACTCAAGATTGCAAAGCTCAAGCGTTTGGATACATAAGTTGCTTGCATAGCTATTTATTTATGTTGATATCTAAATATGATTTAGAAAAGGAAGAAGGCACTTCGGAAAGTCAATTGAGAAAGTTAGTTTAATTTATCATTAGTAGAGGCATAAAAAGAAGGAAATGAAAAACGTGACATATTTTAATGTCACATTTCGGAATAAGTTGTTATACAAAAGACGTTTAACACATTTTGACGAATGTCGTCACATTGCTTCTGAAGTAATGTTTTGTGTTAAGTAATTTGTAATAACTATATATATATATTAAGTGTTAATATATATAAATACACAAGATAGTAGTAAACTTATATGGTAAAATTAGACTAGGCCGTATCAAGAGATTAAGCTTCACAAGTCACATAAAGAGGGGTCTGACCTCTCGTATTATGAAGTCTACGGACACTTGTGAATCTTAGCCTCTTAGATACAATGACCGAAACCCATCTGTGAGACAGTGGGAGAATGAGTTGTCGAACTCAGTCTCGTACATACTGATGTACCCGAGTCTACTTTTAACAAAATAAGTTATTCGTATATTTTATTAAGACACGTGTTCTTGATGAAACGCAAGTCTGATAAAATAAAGAACGAAATGACTAAAGTATTTAACTGATTCGATTAGATCGAATGGTCAAATACTTAGCTAAATAAAATCTTGTGTAATCAAAAGAAAATGTGATTTTCTCTCAGGTCAAGTCTGTTAACACATCAGTGTGTTAAAGGGTATGAATCACACTTAGTTAGACTTGGTGCGATCCATAACAGGTGACTCTGAGTTAAGTCCTCCCTCTGGGTTAAGTCCCATAAAGTAATGCCTAGGTTTTGATAAAGTTCTATGAGAACATTATCAATAATATATTCAATAAATCAATCGTAAGGAAGTTGAATTATTACTCGAATCTCGTGAGACGGATTGTCGAGTTAGACATCATAACTGATGATGACTTAGTCAACTTCTAGGATGAAATTCGGAGTAGTAACTCCGATTTAAAACTTGATGCAGGTCCGTGTGCGTAAATAAATTTGAGAATTTAGTTTACGTACCCAAGGAAAATGTTTCCTCGCTTTCTGCAAGTAAATCTTTAAGTTGAAAGGTTGGTGCAGAAAGAAAATAGTGAAGTACAATCATGTTGGTCGAGAACGGTTTTCATCCTAATTTCTTTAAAATGGATTATGATGAAACCGGTTTCGCCAACAGATGTGTACAGATCTACTCGGACCAAAGCCGATGTAAAACGCTTAAGTTGACCATGAAAATTTGTACATTCACTTATAAGTTCGTTTTTCTAAATATGATTTAGACGAACCAACTTATATGAATTAGCCAGATAGTTTTCAAGGTCAGTGGGAGCGTGTAAATTACATGCGAGACATCAAAGAGATGGAACATATATTTTGATTAAGTAATCAAAGAGTTTGATACTTTATCAGAAATGGATATGAACCGTTTGAAATGACCAATAACTAATTTAAAATTATTATCGTAAGGTACGATGAACTGGATAAGATCCAGGGAAATAAAATATTATAGATTCCGACAGACCAAATAAATTATTTGAATGAGATTCAAATGGTTGGTCTAACATAAACATAGAAACCCCTTAAGTCTATAGTGTAGACGGTTTTGGCAGATCCACTCACGAAGGCTCTATCACATGAAGTCAGGAAAACTTATGTGTAAAAACGATATTAGATATCGAGATAAATGGGCCTGAGTGCAAGTGGGAGATGTAGGAATATGATGCCCTCAAGGCCATTTATTCCTGTGTGAATAGCACAAACATCTTGTTCGAAATAACAGTAAGCTGTTTGGTAATAATTTATCTAAGTCATATTGTAATGTAGTCAACATTAGATATCAACTTAGGTAAAGTCCTGAGACTTTATGCAAGGTCAAACGGATATCAAGATGAGTATCTCGATCATGGATAAACGTTTGACCGTCTGTAGCATAAGTCTGAAATGGTTCGTGGTCGTAGATGTTTCGAGACAAGGATATCGAAACATCGGATAGACCATTGTGTCTTAGTCTTTACCGTTTAGCGGTGGCGATGATCTCATGATCGCTTGACTTGGCGAAGTCGAAGACAAGACACAGGTGCTCATTAGAATGAGTTCACTGAACGATCCACTAGAGTTATCATATGGTTATATTGACCAATCTGTCAGTGATAACTCTGAGTGATGATAGGATAGTTGGTCTTTTGACTTGAGGTCATTTTGACAGACCTGTGCGTGAACGGTGCCACTTAGATCAACTGACCTAGCTTCGAGGCAAGGCCTGTCGAAAGGTCTTTTGATTGGGTGTCACTTGAAACGTACGAGGCGAGTAATGACCAAGAGAGGATTCGTCTCTCCCGGTCAATGGGAGTTAGTGTCGTAGAGTTAGTTCGGTCTTTAGTAAAAACTCTGCGCAGAGTATGTTGGAAGAAGTCCAACATTTATTGACTAAAGATTGATAGAAACTAACCGGAGTCAAGTTATTGGGGTTGACAGTTTTGACCGTACCCCAGACTTGATCTACACGACATAGTTAAGACGAAAAGACTATAACTACGGAATTCATCACGGAAACAGTCAGGGTGGTCCCGACAATACTCATGTCAATGAGTTAACCACATAATGATGATTCCTGAAGCAGGGACGGCAACCACTGCTCGTGGTCACTGCCGTATAGGGCTTCGAGCCCAACCTGTTGTAAGGGTCAGGCTGTAGGGTCTCACACAGAGTGCAACGCTTCGTCTAGTAATAGGTAGAAAATAGTTAGGGAGAATATTTGCATTTGATGCAAAAGAAGAGATAATTGCATTTGATGCAATATGATAATTTAAGCTTAGATAGGGACTATTTTGCATTTGATGCAAAAGCGATTAAATGTGTATTAAATTGTTTAATACAATATTTAATAACATAAACGCAAGGAAAACTTCACGGGTAAGACGGGAATATTCCGGTCTAGACCCAGGTTCGAACGGCGTCCAAATCGGACACCAAATGATCAAGTTATGCCCAAAACAGCCCAAAGGGTCAGATCAGGCCAGACCAGACAGACTAGCCCAGTCTGAAACTGGTCTGGCCTGCTGGCCAGACCCAGTAAGGCCTAGGCCGGCCTGGGCCTGGGCACCCAGACCCGCCTGGGCCTGGGCGCCCAGCCCAGGCACAGGCCCGGGCGCCTGGGCGCCCGGGCCCTGCCAGGGCCCGGGCGCCCAGGCGCCCAGGCGCCTGGGCACAGGCCCAGGCGGCCCAGGCGCCCTGGGCGCCTGGGCGGCTGGCCCAGGCGCCCAGGGCGCCCAGGCCAGGTGCCTGGGCTGCGCCCAGGCCTGGCCTGGGCTGCGCCCAGGTTCAGGTCTGGGCTGCGCCCAGGTCTGACCTGGTCTGTTTTGTGGGTCCCACCTTTGGGTGTGGAACCCTAGGTTTGATGGGCATTTTTGACGGCTCAGTTTTTGTGAAAAACTAGCCTAGGGCTGATCTTTGGACACTCAATTGGAGGGTCAAACGACCTCCGATTGACGAACGGTTTTTTCCTATGCGTTCACCGTTGAACGCTTGTCGTATTGATAGGTTGTATCGATCCTGAAGCTCAACGGTGAGTGAGTTAAAATTCACGGAAGTTTGCACTTTGTGAAGTGCAAACTAACTTGATTTTAACTAACCCAATTATTTAGTCCCACATCGGATTTTGAGAAATGGGGAGAGTCCGCCGCCTATATAAATAGGGGTCTCCCCCCTTTCTCAAAACTCGTCCCAAGCTCTAGATCTGAGCAGCTCTCGTAAATGTTGGAGCACGCTCGGATCTAAGCTTAATTAAATATTTCTCTTTCTCCCTAAATTTCTGCCTTACTCCTGCGGGCTCTAGCAAAGCCTCAAAGGAGTTCGGATTCTGGATCCGAAATCTTGGCGGAGGTTTCACTCGCGTGAAACTTTCTTCGGCGGTTGGTTGGCTCGGCGGCACGGGGATTGATCGCCTCGGGGTGCGGAGCGGTTCGAGGAGCGGTTCGGGGAGCGGTTCAAGGAGCGGCTCGGCGTGGGACGGGAGCAGCTCGGAAGACGGCGCGGAACATCTCGCCTGCCCCAGGGCTGAGATTCCGGGTATGTGGTTAAAGTAATTTTAGCATTAGTTTAGTTTAATCGCAGTAGGCTAGATCCTTCTTGGGATGGTCAGACCCATCCCAAGTCGGCATAGATCTTGGCATAGGGTCTTGGACCTTAGGGCCAAGTTAAAATTGTTTTAACTTGCATGTTAATTAGTTAACATAGTTTTTCTTCCGCTGCTATAATTTTTGTGTCTATGTTCCGTCCGACTTAGGACGGGACTAGAATTTTTGTGCCCTGAGGGACCGCCAAAAACCCTACAGTGGTATCAGAGCCTAGGTTTGCGTAGCGATCTAGGTACTGCGATTAATTTTAAACTTAAGAATGCTTTTAAATACCTTTTAAAATGTTTTTAAAATTATGAGATAAATTTTAAAAATGTTTTAGATGTTCTAAATTTTTTTTTAATGAAATTTTTGAACATGGAAATTTTTTTTTTAAATGACGTTTTAAAATTTATGTGATAATTTTAAAACTAATTTTTTAAATCTTTAAAAGTTTAAAATTTATTTTGGATGCCTAAAATTTTTATTTGATAAATTTTTTAAGCATGAAAGTTTTTTTTTTAAATAATGTTTTAATTTATGAGATATTTTACAACTGTTTTAAAAGTTAAAAATTTTTTATGCGATAAATTTTTAACATAGCATGCAAATTAGTGATTTTAATATTAAGTTTTTTTTATGAGATAAAAAATAAAATAATTTTAAAATCATATTTTAAATTTAAATGTTAAATTTATGTATGCATGCTAAAAATTGTTTATGCGATAAACTTAGTTTATTTAAATGTTAAATAGTTGTGCACTATCTTTATGCGATAAATTAGTGTAGAGTTATTTTAATGGCATGTTAATCTTGTCCCTTATTTGATAACACAAGACAACCCTTTAGGTTAGCCATTAAAAATGATTAAAATTTATTACTTAAATTTTAATGACATGCTATGTTTTAATAAATCATTAACAACAATATTAAGACCTAATTCCTGATTAGGGTAGTCCTTTAAATGATTTTTAAATTCTAATTGTTATAATTAATTTTCATTAAAGGACTTCGCTTCTAGCGTTGTTAATAAAATTTATTAAAATCCTAATAACGATTAGGGTAGCACGTGAACCTTATAGTTGATAAGGACTTAATAAAAGTTATTAAACAAATCCTAAAAATTTTGAATTTAAGGATTCAACTAGTTGATAGGATTAATTAGTTGTTAATAAAAGCTGTTTAGTCTATGGCATACATACAAAAATGACAAGCTTCATTCAATGGACCATGATCCAGTCAATGTGCTTGGCTAAGAGTTCTGGGTCAACCCTTGCTAGTCCAAGGGGTAGTGATCCTGGCTTAGTCAATTCCCTGGCTGAGTTCCGCTGGACCGCAATGTCGCGAATCATGATTGTATGACACCCTGGACTATATCTAAGTCAAATACGTTAATGATCTTTTTCAAGATTAGTCGTAGCCCTCCTTGTTTTAGGGGTTAGTAACTATAGGACCCGCGTTATAGTTGTTGAGATACACTCAAGCTGTAACCTGGCAATCTTGTAGAAACCAACTCCTTAAATACATAAGATGAAATCTTGACTAACCCTAACCGTCGTCTCGTACCCCGAGCGCCGGCGTAAGTTAAGTCAACGATGTAGTCTGCCTAGATGTAGTCTAAGACCTGACCAAACCGACGTGTCGTGCATACACCGAGCTGCGGGGCAAGTCAGGCTAGACACGAAAACAAGGGTCCGACTAGACTAGACATTGTGATTTGGATGAGCACACTCATGATCACAAATGGCTAGGGGCAAAAACCGATTAAGAGAGTCATATCCAATATGATCGATGAAGAGTCATCTTCCGATCGCAGAGTCAATCAACTTGTTGAGCTACACTCAAGGTTGTTTAGACTCAAGGTGATTGGAACTCTTACCCATTAATTTTTAATTCGATTAAATCGTTCGTTATTAAGCTTTAAAACGATCATAAAATTAGTGGGAGGATATAGATAGATAAAAGCCAATCTACCTATATTTAATATTGAACATATGCTAAAACTAGGGCAAGACTATGTTTACCGTAGGAATTAAAATATAATATTTAAATAAGTTAATTGGTCAAAAATTGATTAATTGAATATCGAGTTAAATTCTAATTGATAGAATTAAAACTATATTCTCGTTGACATTAAATGACCTTCTAAAGAACAGACTTAAGAAATATGATTTCATTAAGTTCTGTGTCCAACAAATAAATTAACGCTACATGTCACTCGTCTCTATATGAGGCAGCTTGAACATATAGGACATTCAAAGTATGTTTCTCCCTACAACTTGTCGAGCTACCCTCAAGGTTGTATGGACAAACAATTTTGATCCGCAAAGTTCGAAAATTCGATCAAACCGTTTGAGTCAAATACGAGTGCATGAGCGATGCAAGACTATGTATCCCAACCGGATCTTGAGACAAGCAACTTCTTGAGTTACACTCAAGATTGCAAAGCTCAAGCGTTTGGATACATAAGTTGCTTGCATAGCTATTTATTTATGTTGATATCTAAATATGATTTAGAAAAGGAAGAAGGCACTTCAGAAAGTCAATTGAGAAAGTTAGTTTAATTTATCATTAGTAGAGGCATAAAAAGAAGGAAATGAAAAACGTGACATATTTTAATGTCACATTTCGGAATAAGTTGTTATACAAAAGACGTTTAACACATTTTGACGAATGTCGTCACATTGCTTCTGAAGTAATGTTTTGTGTTAAGTAATTTGTAATAACTATATATATATATTAAGTGTTAATATATATAAATACACAAGATAGTAGTAAACTTATATGGTAAAATTAGACTAGGCCGTATCAAGAGATTAAGCTTCACAAGTCACATAAAGAGGGGTCTGACCTCTCGTATTATGAAGTCTACGGACACTTGTGAATCTTAGCCTCTTAGATACAATGACCGAAACCCATCTGTGAGACAGTGGGAGAATGAGTTGTCGAACTCAGTCTCGTACATACTGATGTACCCGAGTCTACTTTTAACAAAATAAGTTATTCGTATATTTTATTAAGACACGTGTTCTTGATGAAACGCAAGTCTGATAAAATAAAGAACGAAATGACTAAAGTATTTAACTGATTCGATTAGATCGAATGGTCAAATACTTAGCTAAATAAAATCTTGTGTAATCAAAAGAAAATGTGATTTTCTCTCAGGTCAAGTCTGTTAACACATCAGTGTGTTAAAGGGTATGAATCACACTTAGTTAGACTTGGTGCGATCCATAACAGGTGACTCTGAGTTAAGTCCTCCCTCTGGGTTAAGTCCCATAAAGTAATGCCTAGGTTTTGATAAAGTTCTATGAGAACATTATCAATAATATATTCAATAAATCAATCGTAAGGAAGTTGAATTATTACTCGAATCTCGTGAGACGGATTGTCGAGTTAGACATCATAACTGATGATGACTTAGTCAACTTCTAGGATGAAATTCGGAGTAGTAACTCCGATTTAAAACTTGATGCAGGTCCGTGTGCGTAAATAAATTTGAGAATTTAGTTTACGTACCCAAGGAAAATGTTTCCTCGCTTTCTGCAAGTAAATCTTTAAGTTGAAAGGTTGGTGCAGAAAGAAAATAGTGAAGTACAATCATGTTGGTCGAGAACGGTTTTCATCCTAATTTCTTTAAAATGGATTATGATGAAACCGGTTTCGCCAACAGATGTGTACAGATCTACTCGGACCAAAGCCGATGTAAAACGCTTAAGTTGACCATGAAAATTTGCACATTCACTTATAAGTTCGTTTTTCTAAATATGATTTAGACGAACCAACTTATATGAATTAGCCAGATAGTTTTCAAGGTCAGTGGGAGCGTGTAAATTACATGCGAGACATCAAAGAGATGGAACATATATTTTGATTAAGTAATCAAAGAGTTTGATACTTTATCAGAAATGGATATGAACCGTTTGAAATGACCAATAACTAATTTAAAATTATTATCGTAAGGTACGATGAACTGGATAAGATCCAGGGAAATAAAATATTATAGATTCCGACAGACCAAATAAATTATTTGAATGAGATTCAAATGGTTGGTCTAACATAAACATAGAAACCCCTTAAGTCTATAGTGTAGACGGTTTTGGCAGATCCACTCACGAAGGCTCTATCACATGAAGTCAGGAAAACTTATGTGTAAAAACGATATTAGATATCGAGATAAATGGGCCTGAGTGCAAGTGGGAGATGTAGGAATATGATGCCCTCAAGGCCATTTATTCCTGTGTGAATAGCACAAACATCTTGTTCGAAATAACAGTAAGCTGTTTGGTAATAATTTATCTAAGTCATATTGTAATGTAGTCAACATTAGATATCAACTTAGGTAAAGTCCTGAGACTTTATGCAAGGTCAAACGGATATCAAGATGAGTATCTCGATCATGGATAAACGTTTGACCGTCTGTAGCATAAGTCTGAAATGGTTCGTGGTCGTAGATGTTTCGAGACAAGGATATCGAAACATCGGATAGACCATTGTGTCTTAGTCTTTACCGTTTAGCGGTGGCGATGATCTCATGATCGCTTGACTTGGCGAAGTCGAAGACAAGACACAGGTGCTCATTAGAATGAGTTCACTGAACGATCCACTAGAGTTATCATATGGTTATATTGACCAATCTGTCAGTGATAACTCTGAGTGATGATAGGATAGTTGGTCTTTTGACTTGAGGTCATTTTGACAGACCTGTGCGTGAACGGTGCCACTTAGATCAACTGACCTAGCTTCGAGGCAAGGCCTGTCGAAAGGTCTTTTGATTGGGTGTCACTTGAAACGTACGAGGCGAGTAATGACCAAGAGAGGATTCGTCTCTCCCGGTCAATGGGAGTTAGTGTCGTAGAGTTAGTTCGGTCTTTAGTAAAAACTCTGCGCAGAGTATGTTGGAAGAAGTCCAACATTTATTGACTAAAGATTGATAGAAACTAACCGGAGTCAAGTTATTGGGGTTGACAGTTTTGACCGTACCCCAGACTTGATCTACACGACATAGTTAAGACGAAAAGACTATAACTACGGAATTCATCACGGAAACAGTCAGGGTGGTCCCGACAATACTCATGTCAATGAGTTAACCACATAATGATGATTCCTGAAGCAGGGACGGCAACCACTGCTCGTGGTCACTGCCGTATAGGGCTTCGAGCCCAACCTGTTGTAAGGGTCAGGCTGTAGGGTCTCACACAGAGTGCAACGCTTCGTCTAGTAATAGGTAGAAAATAGTTAGGGAGAATATTTGCATTTGATGCAAAAGAAGAGATAATTGCATTTGATGCAATATGATAATTTAAGCTTAGATAGGGACTATTTTGCATTTGATGCAAAAGCGATTAAATGTGTATTAAATTGTTTAATACAATATTTAATAACATAAACGCAAGGAAAACTTCACGGGTAAGACGGGAATATTCCGGTCTAGACCCAGGTTCGAACGGCGTCCAAATCGGACACCAAATGATCAAGTTATGCCCAAAACAGCCCAAAGGGTCAGATCAGGCCAGACCAGACAGACTAGCCCAGTCTGAAACTGGTCTGGCCTGCTGGCCAGACCCAGTAAGGCCTAGGCCGGCCTGGGCCTGGGCACCCAGACCCGCCTGGGCCTGGGCGCCCGGCCCAGGCACAGGCCCGGGCGCCTGGGTGCCCGGGCCCTGCCAGGGCCCGGGCGCCCAGGCGCCTGGGCACAGGCCCAGGCGGCCCAGGCGCCCTGGGCGCCCAGGCCAGGTGCCTGGGCTACGCCCAGGCCTGGCCTGGGCTGCGCCCAGGTTCAGGTCTGGGCTGCGCCCAGGTCTGACCTGGTCTGTTTTGAGGGTCCCACCTTTGGGTGTGGAACCCTAGGTTTGATGGGCATTTTTGACGGCTCAGTTTTTGTGAAAAACTAGCCTAGGGCTGATCTTTGGACACTCAATTGGAGGGTCAAACGACCTCCGATTGACGAACGGTTTTTTCCTATGCGTTCACCGTTGAACGCTTGTCGTATTGATAGGTTGTATCGATCCTGAAGCTCAACGGTGAGTGAGTTAAAATTCACGGAAGTTTGCACTTTGTGAAGTGCAAACTAACTTGATTTTAACTAACCCAATTATTTAGTCCCACATCGGATTTTGAGAAATGGGGAGAGTCCGCCGCCTATATAAATAGGGGTCTCCCCCCTTTCTCAAAACTCGTCCCAAGCTCTAGATCTGAGCGGCTCTCGTAAATGTTGGAGCACGCTCGGATCTAAGCTTAATTAAATATTTCTCTTTCTCCCTAAATTTCTGCCTTACTCCTGCGGGCTCTAGCAAAGCCTCAAAGGAGTTCGGATTCTGGATCCGAAATCTTGGCGGAGGTTTCACTCGCGTGAAACTTTCTTCGGCGGTTGGTTGGCTCGGCGGCACGGGGATTGATCGCCTCGGGGTGCGGAGCGGTTCGAGGAGCGGTTCGGGGAGCGGTTCAAGGAGCGGCTCGGCGTGGGACGGGAGCAGCTCGGAAGACGGCGCGGAACATCTCGCCTGCCCCAGGGCTGAGATTCCGGGTATGTGGTTAAAGTAATTTTAGCATTAGTTTAGTTTAATCGCAGTAGGCTAGATCCTTCTTGGGATGGTCAGACCCATCCCAAGTCGGCATAGATCTTGGCATAGGGTCTTGGACCTTAGGGCCAAGTTAAAATTGTTTTAACTTGCATGTTAATTAGTTAACATAGTTTTTCTTCCGCTGCTATAATTTTTGTGTCTATGTTCCGTCCGACTTAGGACGGGACTAGAATTTTTGTGCCCTGAGGGACCGCCAAAAACCCTACAATACTAGCCCTATGTATGTAAATTACCATGGTTACATGTACTGGTGTGTGTATATGTATGTTCTATATAGATACAAGATAGGCGTGTAGTAGTTAGTATGTATATGTATGTAAAATGAACGTATGTATAGGTATTTGGAAGTGTGTGAAATATGAGTAAGTATATGCATATGGATGTATATTGTTTCATTATAATGTATGTATGACTGGGATAGAATGACCTTAGTGTCTAAGTCCGCTCACCCCTATATCGGCATATTTAAGGAAGTCTGAGGACGGACTTGATCATAAGGGAGGTAGATTACGACGACCTTAGTGCTATGAGTAAGGCGTATATAAATCTGTGTTTGGTGTAAGGTATTACGTGCATGTATATACGGGTAGTGATATGTATTATAATGTGTATATGGTAATATGCGGTGTGTAAAAGTGATTGTACGATTGAAGTGTTAATTGACTAAGAATAATTGTATTTATGTGTTAGTGGTATGTTTAAGTGACATGTGGTACTATATCATTATATATTGTGAGTGTATAAGATATATGGTAATACATTGTGTATTAGTAATGATGTGAGTGTGCAAGGTGATAGCACACTTACAGCCGATGTGTTGGTGTAGTAAAGTGTTACTATTCGCCCGAGTATAATATTTGTTGGATTGTATTTGTAGGATGGTATTATATTAAACATGTTATGTTAATACGTAATTAGTAATGTGTGTATGTGTATTGTTACTACTATTAGCATGGACGTTGATTAGTTATATCAGTGGTAATACTATTGGTGTTGATGTTAGTATTAATACTATTTGGATATAGCATGATGGTTATTTATGGTGCGTAGACATTAGAAGAGGAGATGCGAGCATTACACTTACATTTTTCCAGTGTCTTAGCCGATTAGATTCCGAGGACGGAATCATTCTTAAGGTGGGTAGGATGTAACGAACAGTTTTCACGATGCGTTTTATCCGTATTCTTCCGTGTGTTCATTCTTCTTCGTATCCGTAGTTGTGGCATATCACATCCCGCACCCGTATCAACTCCTAACTTTTACATATTAACTATTATTGTTATTATTATTACTAAGATAAATCCCCTCTAATAATTAATTTAAAATATTTCAATTGTATTTTTGAATTTAAAATTTATACCCATTTGAAATTATTAATGAATGATTTTATTAATGAGTTTGAAAACTTATTATGTATTATAGTGAATAATTTTCCTAATTAAATATTTGAAAACTTTCCTAACTAGACCCATTTAAACTCATATTGATTAGCCCTATTTCCCTTAATTACACCTATTAAATCGCATTAATATTAATTCAAATTACTTCATATTAAAACCTATAGCCTTCCTCTTGTGAATCTACCCCTAGACCGTACTCGTACCCGTATCCATTTCTATTCTTCATACTTATTATTATTATAATAAATCATTTAATAATTATTTTCAAATATCTTTGTATAATTAGTTTAAACATTCAAAATATTTAAAACTTTTTAAATGTTTAAAACTTTCCATGAACCCATTTAATTGACTTGATTAGCCCTAATAACCCTTTATAACACAATCAGTTTATTTTATTTAACCTTCCTAATATAGCTTAACCCTTTAAATGCTAATCCTATTAATAATAATTTTAAATACCTTTTAATAAGAATTCAAATCCCCTTCCTAATTAAACTCTAGCCTCTTTTTACCCTAGGCCGCACACTTTTCGCATACACACAGCCTTAACAAAAAAAGAGCTTTTTAAAAACCTAAACCTAGGACCCTAACCCCATTCACGTGCTGTCCCTCACACACAACAACTTATTCTATAATAAACCCTAAAGGCTAACCTTGTAGCACACCACCCTACTTTCATTATAAAATAAAACATAGTTTTTATCTTCTCCCCACATTCTCAGTCGTCCCCTACTTTCTTCATGCAACCGCAGCACAGCACACGCAAGCATCGCGCGACCTCCCCGTCGCATCTTCTCCACGCATCAAAAACACAGCACTGCGCGACATCACCCCCACGCCCAGGCGACCGGAGATGCCATCGTTTCCCCCTTCTCCTCCCGAGATCCAAACGTCGGCGGCCTCCTCCCTCGCGCGCGAAGACAGCCCAGGCGACGGCCTCATCTCCCTACGCGCGCCCAGGCCGTGAACGGCCACGCAGCATGCCCAGTCACGTACAGATCGTCGGAACGCCGTGCGACCCCCTCCTTTCCGTCCAAGCACCACCCAGCACCCCCTCATCTTCGCAGCGATCACCGCCTCACCCCCACGAACAGATCCGACGCGTACTCTCCTCCACATGTCTACACAACACCCCGGCAGTCCTCCTATCCATGCCATCAGGCCACACACACGTCGCTAGCCTCAGATCTGATGCCGTCAGCCTCGGGGACTCGCTGTAACCCTCGCAACCACCTGCCAAGCCTGCAAACACCGCTGTCCGCTGTTTTCCTCACTGCCGCGACGAGTTTCAGGCCGTAGACGTCGCACGTATCACTGTCCCTACCCCCACTCACTGTGTAACGGTTAGTATCCCTGCATTTAACCTATAACCCACACCGTATATTAGAAGACCTAATAAAACGGATCGGTTAGACGTCGTAGGGACTTTTTGTAACGTTGTTATGATCAAACACGGCTTAATCTGAATTTATGTTTTATCAAACCAGCAAACCATCATCACCGTAGTGTAGTACCCGTCGAGATGATTCCGACGACACCAAGAACGCCAAAAACATGCAAGTGTGCAAATAGATATGAATTTTTGAAGTTTGATGATTATTGCGTCACTTTTACCTTATGCTATATAACTTGAAAACCATACGTGAAATGACGCATGAAAATGATGTCATGACATTCTGGACTAAATTTGTGACCCAACGACATATAATTCAATATACTTTAATTTTAAGCAATAGCGAAGAAAATTGGTTTCTGTAGCATGTTCAGTAAAACTCATGTTCGACGTTATTTTAAAATTGTTGTAAATATTGTTCAACCCACTCCTGCTTATTGAAAATGTTGTAATAACAAAGTAATATTGATAATGTTAAATTTCTGCATGTCTTGAAATGATCAACAAATTGTGACATCGTGAAATCGTGCGCCTCGAAGGCGGAATCGTGAAATCGTGATGTCGTGTGAGTCGACTAGGCTGGCTCGTGTTCCAGCAAAAAATTGGGGTGGGGTTAGGGTTGAGCGGCCACTAGGCATATGCAATGCTCCTCTCTTCAAGAGCACCACCCGCATGCGGTGGGGTAGCGTCAATCATGGTAAACCCCCGTGAGAAGAACGACTTACTCATCACGACCTAAAGGCGAGAACCCTATGATAGATGTGAAATATTGACATGAAACTTGCAACACTAACGTGGTCTCAGTAATTTGACATGCTAATGAACTTAAGAAAACTTTACCTTACTTTACTTTACTTCTTGAAACTGCTTAGAACTGCATGATAGGAATGTCTCGTTCATTTCATTATAATTAGCATATTTACATTTATTGCAGTCGTCTCTTTTAATTATTTAATGTCTTTTAAAAATTCGTATCATTTGTATATCTTTCCTTGGGTTTCTAACCTCTTCTTGCAGACCCTTGCTGACATACATTCATGTTTTTAGATGTCTGTCAGATCCCGAGTTTGAGCACTACGAAGATTCTCTCGTGACGCCTTACTTAGAGAGCCAGAGTTCGCCGTAGATGCCGAGTCTCCCCTTGCAGAGGACTAGGGACCTTCACCGTCGTTGTCTTTCTTTAGTTTACCTTTAGTTGTTGTTATTGTTTAGTGTATGTTCCTTTTTTGTTGCTACTTTAGCACAGTTGTGGCTTGTCGTTTAATTTCGTGTATGGACTTAATATTTCTGGATGGGGCTTTTATCTCTTTGAATGTATTCTTATTGTTCTGAAAAGCATGCAAGGACCTGCCCTGTGTTTTGATTACAGATGCTCATTGGACTCGAGCTTCACCACTCCAGTTCATGCGGACCGGGTAACATTCTCTCTTCCGGTGTCTTTTGGGAAGCGGGGCGTTACATTCCCTTCTGATGAAGTGATGCTTATAGACATAACCAGTACCGACTTCGATGAGGGGGATCTACGCATCAATGGGAAGATTTGTCTGGATGATCATCTGGCAGGGCTTGTCGATTGCGGTGAGCAGGAATCTATCCTTTCCTTGCAGTCCTCTACAGAGCACCCTGGAGTTTGGGACCATGATGAAATTGGAGGTAGTGGTGGAGAACTATCTACTATTGAGACATGTTTTCATGTTGAAGCCTTTTTGCCGGAGAGTTATCATACACTTGAAATGGACCCAGAACCTTCCTCCATGGTCTCCTCACCACCTTGCAAGGCTTCGCCTGGCGAACCTACGGTTGAAAGTGAAGTTCCGGATGTTAGCCTCCCAGAGACCTGGGATGAGGCTCTTTCATTGGAGGATGCACACCTTGAAAAATATGTATCGAGACCACATGAAGTCGAGATGAAGGAGTTACCTTCGGGATTAAAGTATGAATATTTGGGGGATGATTCGACGCAACCGATCATTGTGAACTCCTCGCTACCCGAAGACCAGATGGAAAAACTTCTAGATGTTCTGATGAGATTTAAGAACGTTTTTGGGTATGTAATAGAGGACTTGAAGGGAGTAAGCTTGGGGCTTTGCTCGCATAGGATATTACTTGAAGATGAGTAAGCCACTTCCATCGAGCCACAACGAAGATTGAATCCCATTATGATGGAAGTAGTTAAGAAGGAGATTGTTAGACTTCTCCAGGCCGGGATTATCTACCCTATTTTCAGACAGTCGTTGGGTTAGCCCGGTACATGTTGTGCCTAAGAAGGGAGGGATGACAGTCATTCGTAACGAGAAAAACGAGCTTATACCCACAAGGACAGTCACCGGATATCGGATGTGCATCGATTACCGGAAATTAAACAAAGCCACGAGAAAAGATCACTATCCTCTCCCTTTTATTGATCAAATACTTGAAAGACTGGCCAAGCACAACTATTTTTGCTTCATGGATGGATACATTGGCTTCCTGCAAATTCCCATCCACAATGATGACCAAGAAAAGACCACTTTTACATGTCCGTTCGGGACATATGCCTATAGGAGGATGCCATTTTGGCTCTGTAACGCCTCGGCTACATTTCAAAGATTGATATCCGCAATTTTCTCCGATTTCTCCCAGGACATAATGGAGGTCTTCATGGATGATTTTTCCGTCTATGGAACGGAGTTCGACTCGTGTCTCCAAAACCTAGCTAAAGTTCTGAAAAGATGTCAAGATAAGGGGCTAGTTCTAAATTGGGAGAAATGCCACTTTATGGTACAAGAAGGAGTCGTATTGGGGCACATTATCTCTTCAAGAGGGATTGAGGTGGACAAAGCAAAGGTAGATGTAATCGAAAAGCTTTCGCATCCACTTAACCTTCAGGGAGCCCGTGGTTTCCTAGGGCATGCGGGATTCTACCGTCGGTTTATAAAGGATTTCTCTAAAATTTCTAAGCCCTTGACTCAGCTCCTCGTGAAGGATACACCTTTCGTCTTCGATGACAAGTGTATGGAAGCTTTCCGCCTCTTGAAGCAAGCCCTTATTTCTGCACCAGTGATTCAAGCGCCTGATTAGAGTCTGCCGTTCGAATTGATGTGCGATGCTAGCGACTAGGCAGTTGGGGCCGTCCTGGGGCAAAGGAAAGACAAAAATCTGCATGTCATCTATTATACAAGCAAGACACTTGACGAAGCTCAAAGGAACTATACGATGACGGAAAAGGATGTACTAACCGTCATCCATGTCATGGACAAGTTCCGGTCGTATCTTGTGGGTGCAAAGGTTATCGTGCATACTGATCACGCCGCCCTCAAGTACCTTTTGAGCAAGAAGGAGGCCAAGCCGCTCCTCATAAGGTGGATTCTCCTCCTCCAGGAATTTGACTTGGAAATCAAGGACAAGAAAGGGGCAGAGAATGTCGTCGTCGACCATCTATCTAGGTTGTCTACTTTCGACCCGGATGCCACTCCTATTGATGACTCACTCCCTGACGAGCATCTTTTCTCTATCTCTTCTACTTGGACTACATGGTATACCGACATCGCCAACTATCTCACATGCGCCATCGTACCCCACAATGTGAGTTATCAGCAAAAGAAGAAATTCTTTCACGAAGTCCGGAAGTTCTATTGGGACGACCCTTATCTATACAAGACTTGCAATGATGGGGTGATACAGAGGTGTATTCCCGAAATAGAGACGACCTCCATAATTTCTCACTGCCATGATCAACAATGCGGAGTCCATGCAAGTTCTTATAAGACCACGGTGAAGATTCATCAAAGTGGATTCTATTGGCCGACTCTTTTCAAGGACACTTATGCTTATGTCTAGGCATGCGACAAGTGCCAGAGGATGGGAAACATATCCAAGAGAAACGAAATGCTGCTGCATTACATCCTGGAAGCCGAGATCTTCGATGTTTGGGGAATCGACTTCATGGGGCCGTTTCCCTCTTCCTCTGGTAACCAGTACATCTTAGTGGCCGTGGACTATGTATCCAAGTGGGTGAAGGAGATAGCTAGCCCCACCAATGATTCCCGGGTAGTGGCCAAATTCTTGAAGAACAACATCTTCCCGAGATTCGGCGTGCCTTGAGTCCTAATTAGCGATGGATGGGGCCACTTCATAGAGAAGAAATTTGAAGCCCTTTTGAAGAAGTACGGAGTGTAGCACCGGATCGGTGCAACCGACTCAAGGGAAGAAGTGACAGGCCCTGCAGAAGCCTGAGACTGGGGTCATAGTAAGTGGTGCAGGAGAGACAGAAGGGATGGGGTCTGGCCTAGGAGGAGGGGCAGGTACAAGTATAACAGGAGGTGCACTTTGATGCCTAAGGATATCAAGAATGGCGGTAAGGTCTTGCTCCATGGACTGCTGATGTAAATGTCTCGTCTCGTCTGCAACTCTAGTTGTCGCTCTTGCTTGACTCCTCTTTGAATATTGCGGCCTTATCTTGATGGTACAATAGTAGTGCGTGGCCTGAACCCTGCAGTGCATGACCTGAACCTCGCAGTGCATGGTCTGCACCCTGCAGTGCATGCATAGACCCTCGCAGTGCGTGCGCAGACCCCTGTAGTGCACATGCAGCTCTCCTCTTGAGCCTTCAACTTGCAGCCAAAGGTATTTTTCTGCTCTTTGGAGATGTTGCAGCTGCTCTCTTGTTGCGTGACTAGCACCAAAGATTATCATCTTCTTCTCTTGCTATGGTGTTAGATGATGAAGGCTTGAGCTTTGCGTAATGGTGAAGGATTTGTCTATGGAGCAACTTGCGTCACCTTGGCTTGGGATGCAACTTGCGACAAGGGGATCTTCAAGGATGTTGTGGCTAGGGCTAGAAGATGTTTTGCGGCAAGGGATGTGCAAGGTGATGCTTTTGGCTTTGATATCTTGGAGCTTTGGCCTAGGAGATGATGAAATATAAGAAGCTATTTAAAATACAACTCAGGCTAAAATAAGTAACACTGATTTAATACAGATATTAAAATCAGTTAAATATCACCATGTTATAGATCACTGATTTGTGATCGTCCTGGCACAAACGGTTCGTCGATTCGAGCTCTGTAGAGAAAGTTATGCACTTTTTAGCGTCGTCCGTCGAGCTCCTTGCAAAGTTGCGGCCATGAAGGTTTCCTCTAGGGTTGTGCCCGAAGTTCTATGGTTGCCTCTCTCTTAAAATATCTCTCTTTGAATATGGGTTTCTATAGTAGAGGATGGGATATGATAGAATCAATTAGAATCCCATATTTGATGGAGATTGGAAGGAATCCTAGTTTGATTAGGATTTGAATAAATCTATTAGGCTATGGAGTTTGAATATGAATGGCTATGGAATTCAATTTGTGTAGCTATAGGATTTGAATTAGATCTTATTTAATCACCTTTGATTTACATGCGATTCTCTATATCTCTCCATCTTTGACCAAGTCTCCAATTTGCATGGCATTAGGAGTTGAATGTTGCACTAATTGATTTGAATCAATTCAATTATGGATTTGGATTAATTTGCTCCTTATCTTCGCATCTTTGACTTAGTCCAATTATTGTAGCCATATTCTCCATCTTTGACTTAGTCCACTTGAAGTGTGTATAGCAATTCCTCCATCACTTTTGGCTAGTCTCTCTTTGAGTATTCGCGAGAGTGCCATTCCTGAAAACAATTAGTACACACATTAAAACATTCACATGCATTTTTTATCATCAAACACAAAGTCATCGATCGTTGTATCTAACAATACGTTGTATCCAACAATCTCCCCCTTTTGATGATGACAACCCAATATAAGATTTGAGCGATAACGATTCACATGATTTCATCGTGACATGTGTGTGTGAAGTGTGAAGATGGAGGATGAATGCAGTATGCAACAAGTATGGCATGATGTGCAAACATACAAGCATGCAACAATGATATTTCAAATATTCAAACATGTATGCATGCTCCCCCTTTATTCATGCTCCCCCTTGAACCAATATTCATATATTCAATAAGCACATTTTCATTATTTTACATTAATGCCCCCCTTAAACCAATATTCATATATGCAACATATAAGCATTAATGCATGCACCAAATCTTCAATATTTTCTCACCCTTTTGTTATCATCAAAAGCGTATACATGAAGTCTAGTTCATGCCACATGCAAAAATAAAGTACTATAAATCACAACTAACACTTGCATGTCATTTTTAGAATAAGCACTTCAATTTCAATAAAAAGAGTAACGTAGACTTCTATACCATCGTTTAAGTGTGATGATTAAATAATTGAAGCACAACGGGAGAAATTCTTATAGAAATCAACCAAAACCACTCCACATTTTCCAATAAGCATGAAATCACTAGGATTGATTTTTCCCACCTCATTAAAAATGAGTTCAAGATACCACACCCCAAAAACATAGCCTATAAGGACTCTTAGATGTGGGGTGGCATTGCTTGACGAGTAAAATACACCAACGCTAAAGATTACCCAAACAACATATGTTGGATACTCGTGGGTAGTATACTTGCCATGAATTTATTCATTTTACATACGGAGCAATATTCAATCTTTTTCATTTTTCTTGTTTCGTATTCAATTCTTTTGTGGCTCAATTTTTATCCATGGCAAATACACTTCATATCCCTTAGATTTTTCAGTTATTTTCATCCTACATTCACTTTCCAATATTTCATAAAAGATTCTCCAATTGTGCAACAATATTCAATACTCGTGGAAGTGAAATTGTAGGTGTAGAAATCATGTTATTCAATTTATTAAACATGTCATAGCTACTTAGGAATTCTATCATGCGCATGTATCTATAACAATAATACAATGATTTCTACAATGATATGAATGACATTCAATAATACTACTTGAATGATTCAAAGAGAAAAGATATTCATTAAGCACCCCCTTTTTTTTCTTTTTTTATTTTTCAATTTTTTTTGACTTTTTATATAAAATGAATCAAGCAAACTAAAATCAAGCAAGCTAGCACTCAAATAAAAAATAGTTCAAGCATGCAAAATCTATGAAGGTATGCATTAATTTCAAAGAAAAAGATATACCTTCGTGTCACCGTTTGGCTAAGGAGCTATACAATGAAAACGTTCAATCCAAAACTCCTCGCCAAGTCTCCATCGTACCTACACGATAGATACTATGTGTGACCAAGGAATCCAATAAGGTCCTCTCATGTTAGCCAATAAAGTTTTAGGAACCCACACTTTTTTAAACTTTATTTTCGTGTTCCTAAACTTGCAATTATAAGATGTATGACTAACACTGTCACAAGTAAAGCACTTTACATGCATATTTTTGACAATAGTAGGCACATTGTGAATTTTCTTAAATTTTGTCTTTTCAATATTTTTCAAACCAAATCGAAGTCCTCGTCTATTATTGACATATGATTGATTTCCAAGAATGATATCTAGAGATTGTTTTCCTATGGAAAATTTCTTAATAAACAATTCCAGACTAGAGACTTTGGATTTTAACAATGCATTCTCATTCACAAGCAAAGTACATTTACTAATAAAAACTTTTTATTGTCCTCTTCATTCTTTTTCATGATTTTAAGCTCGTTATTTAGCATGCACAATTTATCATTAAGCTCTTTAAGCACATAATCTTTTTCAGTTTCAAGCTTAATTAAATCTAGCTTAAGCATGCTAACATTATTCAATAAAGAAGGACACATAGGACACATAGATTTTTCATGCAACCTAGAGTTTTCTTTTTCCAACAGAGCAATGGTAGAATTACAAGCAACAAGTTTTTCTTTCAATTCATTTGTTTCATGAAACATGTCGCAATTTTCATGTAGTAGTTCACCGTTAGAATTTTTGAAAACTTCTAATGTGGATTCACATGTTTCTAGAGTAGATTCTATGTTGTCAATTTCATCTTGCATATCATTAATAGTACATTTTTGCTTATCAAGTTCAGCTTGCATTTCTTTACACAAATTCAAAAGATCAACTCTTTTAGTGCAAGACGTTACCTCATCGTGTTTTCCCATCAGTCAGATGAAGGAGTACGCAGCTTCATGCTCCTTATCATCATCCTCAACTTCGCTGTCCATGTCCCACGTTAGCACCTTGGCTTTTCCTTTCTTCCCTGCAACATTAGATGTTTCTTGTGTGCAATGCTTCATATAATGTCCCTTCCTGTTGTATTTAAAACATGAGACATGGTCAGTAGCAGTCTGCTCAGAAGATTTTTTAGCAGAATTAAAGTTATTGAAACGATTAAACCTGTTTTGCATTTCTGCTCTTCCTTGAGGAGTTCTGATGAATTTCCTGAAATTTCTGACCATTAGCGCCATCTCCTCATCGTCATCCTCGACATCTTCTCTAGCTTGAAGAGCTAGTGGTTTTGTTTCTTTTTCCTTCGCCTCTGGTTTCTCTCTAGCCTCTATATTCTGCAGCTCAAGCTCGTGGGACATTAAATTACCTATCAAGTCCTCCACCCTCATTTGAGATAGATCTTTCGCTTCTTGTATGGCAGTGACTTTAGGCCTGAATGAGCTTGGCAGCACCCTTAAGATTTTTCTTACCTATTCAAGGCTAGAGTATGGCTTACCGAGGGAGCTAGACTTGTAGACGATATCGGTGAACCTTGCAAACATCACTAAGATAGATTCTGATGGTAGCATGCAAAGCCCTCGTACTCTATACTCATCAAGGCTAGTCTAGACTCCTTAACCTATGACGTTCCCACATGCGTCACCTCCAGTGTATGCCATATTTCCTACGCAGTTAGACAATGTGAGATACGATTGAATTCAGACTTATCTAAAGAACAACTGAGCACATTCTGATGGGAATCTAATCCCACCCCAAGTGGGTTGTTTTGTTGATGATCACACCAAATGTTATTAAATTACTAATCATACTACTTAAGTGTGTAGGTTGTGCAATAAGCTAATTGAAGCTCGAAACATACTCCGAGAAGAAGAACTTCAACCACACACATAGAAGATGAAGATGAATTTAGCTCGCAACTTCAAAGCTCAAGCACAAGAAGAGTTCAAAGATGAAGCTCAAAGAATGTGCTCAAGCTAAAGCTAAAGAGGAGCTCAAATTCAAGCGAAGCATATGCAACTAGCTCAAGCTCAACCATAGCTTCAAGTTCTTCATAGAGTCTAGTGTGTGAGTTGTTTTTCATTTTCTTAGGATTATATCAAAGCCAAGAAGAATTTGCACACACACAAAATGATTTTCTAAAATGTTTTTAAAACTCATTTTAAACTTATTTGAGAGCATTCTTTTCATAGAAGCTAAGTTTCAATTTGTAGTCAACTACAAACACCCAGTAGTTCACTTCACTGATTTCTATCTTCTACCAGAAAAGATAGTCTGGTAGTCGGCTACCTAAGTTAGGGAGTCGACTACCAGTAGTAGCAGATTTTCTCTGAGACACTCTGGGAGTCGACTACCAAAGTTAGGGAGTCGACTACCAGCTGTGCGACCAGAATTCCTTGATTCACCCTCTCATTTATTCATTGCTTAATTTTTGGGCTAAAGTCAAACTTGATTTGAATTATTTTGAATTCTCCTTTGGCTCTATAAATAGAGAAGCCTTGAGATCTTTTTCCTCACCAATTTACTCTTGAGTAAAATTCTTATTCTCTCAAAAGATCTCATCGTTCTCATCGCTCTCAAAGTTCTTCATAGCCAAATCGGTTTTTCTATTTCTGATCTTATTGCTTATATTCTTTATAATTCTTTTTAAGATCATTATTATTATTTGGCTATTGCAAATTGGTTTTCAAAATCCTTCTCTTTTATTTTTTATATTCTCAAAGGATTTTTGAAACATCTAGATTCTAGATCACATCGAATAATTTCATATTCTTTGTGTGATCTAAGAACACATCTAGATTCTAGATCACATTGAATAAATTCATATTCCTTGTGTGATCTACGAACGATCTAAATTCTTTTAGCCACGTTAAGCACAATTGCAAATTTAATCTTGGCTATAGAATTATTGGGTGTAAAAACCAATCTCCACTAATTCATTGTGGTGTATTGGATTTGATTTTACTTGTAGTCCCTTGGTGATAAGGGTGGTTGTAAATCCTTGTTGTAGGCAAGATGTTTGTGAAAAGTCCTCGGATTGTGAGGCAAGGTAAAGTCCTCGGGTTGTGAGGCAAGGGTAAAATCCTAGACAAGTCTAGGTGGTCGGAAATCCTAGTAAGTCTAGGTATTTGTATTGCTAAGGCAATAGTGGAAATCTCGTACCGAATTGGTCGGGGACTGGACGTACCCAGGGTTGTGGGGAACCAGGATAAAAATCATTGTCTTTGCGTTTGCATTTTCTGTGTTTGATTATTTATCTCTGCAAGCAATTCTTATTTACTTTGTCATTATTATATCTTTGTAATTCTTTGTTCATTTGCATATTACAAAGATTGTACATTTAATTCCGCTGTGTAAAGATCTATCTGTGTGTAAAGATCTCTTATCTAATTGTAATCATAATTGTTTATCTTATATATTTTTATAAGATTAACTTGTTGATTAAGAACCAAGCGTAGATCACTCTACTTGGTTTCTTAGGCAACATTAGAAGGGTTTTAATTAACGATCGAATTTTTTTTATTATTTGAACAACACTATTCAACCCCCCCTTCTAGTGTTGTTTGCCATCCACAGGATCCAACACTTGGTATCGGAGCGAGGTTGTAGATGGCGTCAACCAATTATTTCCCCGAAGGACAATCTTCCAGCAGACCACCACTTCTCAACGGATCAAATTATGGATCTTGGAAGAATCGGATGCGAATGCACCTTCTCTCTATCTCCTATGATCTATGGAAGATAGTGGAGAATCCTTATGAAGAACCTACTCTTGAGGAAGAAAAATGGACCAAGACGGAGAAAGACAAAGTGTCTCTAAATGCCAAGGCGGTGTCCACTCTATATTGCGGCCTTGACACAACGGAGTACAACCGCATCTCCATGGCAACCTCCGCGCACCAAATATGGAAACTCCTTGAGGTAACACATGAAGGTAATCAAAAAGTTAAATCGTCAAAATCTTCTCTTTATGCTGGCAGGTATGAAAAATTTATGATGGAGAAAGACGAGAACATAACGGCGATGTACACGAGATTTACTGAGATCATCAACACACTTGCGGGATTGGGAAAGAAGTACTCACAAGAGGATCATGTATGCATGATCCTTAGATCCCTCACTCCCGAATGGAAATCCAAAGCTTCGGCCATTGAAGAAGGCAACGACACTTCAAAGCTAACCTTAGAGGAGCTCATCGGTAACCTAATGGCGTATGAACTCCAACTGCAAGAGCGAAAGACCAAGGAACACGGTGAAAAAAAGAAGAACCTTGCATTCAAAGCAACATCGGATACGGAGGAGTCCGAGAATGAAGTCAAAGATGAGATGGAGAAACAAATGGCACTCATCTCCAAAGGATACAAGAAAATCCTAAAAGCACGTAAGTCCTACAACTGTAAGTTCAATTCCACTAATGATGTTATTTGTTATGAATGTAATAGGCCAGGCCATATGAAGAATGAATGTCCTCTAAAGAAAAACAGAGATAAGAGAACAAAGTCATACAAAGGCAAAAGGCCAAATGGAAAAGCTTTTGGGGCTTGGGATAGAAGTGATGATGAAGAGGATTCCGATAACTCATCATCATCCGAAAATGAAGGAAAAGCAAGCAAAAGGAACGAGCGGAACTACAT
This sequence comes from Scilla litardierei, assembly GCA_030789695.1. NCBI lineage: Eukaryota > Viridiplantae > Streptophyta > Magnoliopsida > Asparagales > Asparagaceae > Scilla > Scilla litardierei. The sequence continues at coordinate 193,248,025 of CM061142.1, forward strand.
GTGCTTCATGGCAAGGGAAGACCCTAAGGTAAATTCCTACCATACCTCTAGTGATAGCGATAGTAGCGATGATGATGAAATTGATTATGAGGAGGAATTTCATAAAATTTATGCATTATATGAGGTCCAACTCAAAGAGCTTTTAACTCTTAAAAAGATGCATAAATCTTGTGGTTCTAATCCTACTAATCAAGAGCTAGAAAAGATTAGAGAAGAGAACATAAAATTGATTAGCAACAATAAGGATTTAATTGAAAAGAATAGGTTGCTCAATGTAGAACTCAAAGACCTAGGAAATAGGTTTAGAGACTTAGAAAAGAACATGACCGCCATTAAGGCAAAGCATGAGGACTTGGTTAATAATGTTACTAGGTTCAATAAAGGTAAAGAAAAATTAGATAGCTTGATTAGATCACAAAGACCCCAATCTAGCAAACATGGCTTAGGTTATAACATGACCAATCAAAATGCTAGAAATTCTCATCATCAAGGTAGAGTTCCTAAAACTGAAAATGGATATGTCAAAGTTTGGATTCCCAAAATTGGAACCGTCCAAATGAAAGACAATTACATTTCTAGTTTTATGAACAATGTTCATTTTTGTAGAGATTATAAATTTACTTATGGGAAATCTCAACCCAACTGGGTTTGGATCCCTCTTGGTTGATGATTACATTATTATGTATGACTAATCCCACGGACCCACAAAGAAAGGGTACCAAAATTATTTGTTTGATTTTCAGGTACCAAAACTATAAGAGATTAGTCGAAGAGCTCCCAATGAATTTCTAAATCCAGGCATACATTAAGGGGGAGACCCAACTGCAATGATGCAAACTTTAAGGGGGAGCCTATGAAATTTTTTTTCTTCACTTGGTATGTATACGTTTATGTTTTTTTTGTGATGACAAGGGGGAGAAAAAGTGAAACAAGCAAAAACATGAATGAATAATAAACCGCATCTAAGCAGGTGGAGTAAGTACACTTACTCATTGTTTTTATTCCATATTATTCATATGTTTTTCATTTGGGTGTCATCATCAAAAAGGGGGAGAGTGATGGGAATCTAGTCCCACCCCAAGTGGGTTGTTTTGTTGATGATCACACCAAATGTTATTAAATTACTAATCATACTACTTAAGTGTGTAGGTTGTGCAATAAGCTAATTGAAGCTCGAAACATACTCCGGGAAGAAGAACTTCAACCACACACATAGAAGATGAAGATGAATTTAGCTCGCAACTTCAAAGCTCAAGCACAAGAAGAGTTCAAAGATGAAGCTCAAAGAATGTGCTCAAGCTAAAGCTAAAGAGGAGCTCAAATTCAAGCGAAGCATATGCAACTAGCTCAAGCTCAACCATAGCTTCAAGTTCTTCATAGAGTCTAGTGTGTGAGTTGTTTTTCATTTTCTTAGGATTATGTCAAAGCCAAGAAGAATTTGCACACACACAAAATGATTTTCTAAAATGTTTTTAAAACTCATTTTAAACTTATTTGAGAGCATTCTTTTCATAGAAGCTAAGTTTCAATTTGTAGTCAACTACAAACACCCAGTAGTTCACTTCACTGATTTCTATCTTCTACCAGAAAAGATAGTCTGGTAGTCGGCTACCTAAGTTAGGGAGTCGACTACCAGTAGTAGCAGATTTTCTCTGAGACACTCTGGGAGTCGACTACCAAAGTTAGGGAGTCGACTACCAGCTGTGCGACCAGAATTCCTTGATTCACTCTCTCATTTATTCATTGCTTAATTTTTGGGCTAAAGTCAAACTTGATTTGAATTATTTTGAATTCTCCTTTGGCTCTATAAATAGAGAAGCCTTGAGATCTTTTTCCTCACCAATTTACTCTTTAGTAAAATTCTTATTCTCTCAAAAGATCGCATCGTTCTCATCGCTCTCAAAGTTCTTCATAGCCAAATTGGTTTTTCTATTTCTGATCTTATTGCTTATATTCTTTATAATTATTTTTGAGATCATTATTATTATTTGGCTATTGCAAATTGGTTTTCAAAATCATTCTCTTTTATTTTTTATATTCTCAAAGGATTTTTGAAACATCTAGATTCTAGATCACATCGAATAATTTCATATTCTTTGTGTGATCTAAGAACACATCTAGATTCTAGATCACATTGAATAAATTCATATTCCTTGTGTGATCTACGAACGATCTAAATTCTTTTAGCCACGTTAATCACAATTGCAAATTTAATCTTGGCTATAGAATTATTGGGTGTAAAAACCAATCTCCACTAATTCATTGTGGTGTATTGGATTTGATTTTACTTGTAGTCCCTTGGTGATAAGGGTGGTTGTAAATCCTTGTTATAGGCAAGGTGTTTGTGAAAAGTCCTCGGATTGTGAGGCAAGGTAAAGTCCTCGGGTTGTGAGGCAAGGGTAAAATCCTAGACAAGTCTAGGTGGTCGGAAATCCTAGTAAGGCTAGGTATTTGTATTGCTAAGGCAATAGTGGAAATCTCGTACCGGATTGGTCGGGGACTGGACGTACCCAGGGTTATGGGGAACCAGGATAAAAATCATTGTCTTTGCGTTTGCATTTTCTGTGTTTGATTATTTATCTCTGCAAGCAATTCTTATTTACTTTGTCATTATTATATCTTTGTAATTCTTTGTTCATTTGCATATTACAAAGATTGTACATTTAATTCCGATGTGTAAAGATCTATCTGTGTGTAAAGATCTCTTATCTGATTGTAATCATAATTGTTTATCTTTTATATTTTTATAAGATTAACTTGTTGATTAAGAACCAAGCGTAGATCACTCTACTTGGTTTCTTAGGCAACATTAGAAGGGTTTAATTAACGATCGAATTTTTTTTATTATTTGAACAACACTATTCAACCCCCCCTTCTAGTGTTGTTTGCCATCCACAGGATCCAACACATTCATGGCTTTATTATTCAAGGAAAATCATTTTTTATCATTGGCATCCCATTTATCTTCAGGTTTTAAAATTTCAGTATCTGGAATTTTAATCATGGGATGACTACAACCTTTTTCAAAAATATTCCATATATTATAATCAACAGCTGTTAAATAGATTTTCATTCTACCAATAAGCATAATCTACACCATTAAATCTAGGGGGTCGTGATATGGACCGTCCTTTAGCAAAAGCATAATCAATGGAATTCATGGTCAGTCTAGGTTAGATCATATAACCTACTCTGATACCACTTGTTGGATCTGGATCTAAGCCTAGAAAGGGGTGAATATGCTTATAAAAATTCTCGTGCAACCCACGAGAAATCACACGTAGTTATAATCACATGTAGGGTAAACAATAAGAAATCACAGATGCACAGCAGATTTACCCTGGTTCGATCGCACCCACGACCCATGTCCAGCCCCGAAAGCAAATACTATATTAATAATGTTACCTGGTACAACTTGTAGCTAGAGCACACACTCTACACTTACCTGGCTCTCAGTACCTGCACTCACCAAAGTGCTCAACAAAACTAATACTAGTATAAGCTTTCACTTGACTAGTCCCAACTAGCCAAGTCCCTCTTGTCTAGCACCAACCAGACAAGACCCCAAAAGTATCACAGATATGGTAAAGTTTCCCCGACATAGATCGTTACTACTACACACAAATAATAGTAAAAGAGTTTAGAAAAATCTCAGTGTGTAGGCATAGTCGTCTCTATCAATCGACATGGGCCAGCTCTTGTCTGGCAAGATGTAGATGTCTCGTCTCGTATGCAAGTCAAGTTGCCGCTCTCGCTTGACTCCTCTTTGAATATTGCAGCCTTATCTCTATGGTGCAGCAGCAGTGCGTGGCCTAAACCCAGCAGTGCGTGGCCTGAACCCTGCAGTGCGTGTGCAGACCCCCACAATGCGTGCACAGCTCTCCTCTTGAGTCTTCAACTTGCGGCCAGATGTGTTTTTCTGCTCTTTGGAGATGTTGCAGGTGCTCTCTTGTTGCGTGACTAGCACCAATGATGATCCTCTTCTTCTCTCGCTATGGTGTAAGATGATGAAGGCTTGAGCTTTGTGCAAGGGTGAAGGATTTGGCTATGGAGCAACTTGCTGCACCTTGGCTTGGGATGCAACTTGCGGCAAGGGGATCTTCAAGGATGTTTTACGGCAAGGGATGTGCAAGGTGATGCTTTTTGCTTTGAGATCTTGGAGCTTTGGCCTAGGAGAGGATGAAATATATGAAGCTATTCAGAATACAACTCATGCTAAAATAAGTACCACTGATTTATACAGAGATTAAAATCAGTAAAATATCACCAGGTTGTAGAGCACTGAGTTGTGATCGTCACGGTGCAAACGGTTCGTCGATTCGAGCTCTATGGAGAAAGTATGCACTTTTTAGCATCGTCCGTCGAGCTCCTTACAAAGTTGCGGCCATGAAGGTTTCCTCTAAGGTTGTGGCCAAAATTCTATGGTTGAATCTCTCTTAAAATATCTCTCTTTGAATATGGGTTTATATAGGAGAGGACGAGATATGATAGAATCAATTAGAATCACATATTTGTTGGAGATTGGAAGGAATCCTAGTTTGATTAGGATTTGAATAAATCTCTTAGGATATGGAGTTTGAATATGAATGGCTATGGAATTCAATTTGTGTAGCTATAGGATTTGAATTAGATCTCATTTAATCACCTTTGATTTGCATGTGATTCTCCATATCTCTCCATCTTTGACCAAGTCTCCAATTTGCATGGCATTAGGATTTGAATGTTGCACCAATTGATTTGAATCAATTCAAATATGGATTTGAATTGATTTGCTCCTTATTTTTGCATCTTTGACTTAGTCCAATTGTTGTAGCCATATTCTCCATCTTTGACTTAGTCCACTTGAAGTGTGTACATTAATTCCTCCATCACTTTTGGCTAGTCTCTCTTTGAGTATTCAGGAGAGTGCCATTCCTGAAAACAATTAGCACACACATTAAAACATTCACAAGCATTTGTTATCATCAACACGAAGTCATCGATCGTTGTATCCAACAATACATTGTATCCAACAGAACTGGTGACAGACACCACGACGCTCTCAGAGAATACTGATAATGCTGGTGCAGAAGTGGTGCCAGGCAGTGTGACTGTGGACCCTAGAGTGGTAGGAAGGGAAGTGAGGAGGTCCACAGGTGCGAAAAGTGTGCTGGCAGAAACAGGCTCTGAAATAGGTGAAGCAGTGGGCTCGGGAGCAACAGAACTGGATGGCTCTGAAGAGGTGGGAGAAGTAATATCACAAGCAGTGTAGACAACCGTGTACTTAGGTCTGGGCATGGCAGAGACAGAGGTAGTGACCTCGGGGGTAACGGTGTGGAAAGTCCCCGAGGTCTCTACGGTGGTGGTGGTGGGAGCACTGACAAAAGTGGGGACAGAAGTGCACCCTGGTGGGGGTGGATGTGCAGGCTGGGCTGGCTGGGCTGCCACGAGGGCAGCAATGTCGGGCTCATCCTCATCAAAACTGAGTACCCACTCATCGACGTCGCCGGCAATCGGTGCTCCAGGGGGCTCGAGGACGTGGTTGGGAGAGATCGGAAAAATACGGGAAATGAGCCAGTCAAGCATGACTAGGGCAACATGGGTGAGGTCGAGGTAGGGCAGGTAAAGGTGCTGCTTCGTGGTGGGCGCCTAGAAGGTAAATCTAGTGACGCTCACTGTGCAGCCTGATGATGGACATGTGGGTAAGCACATCCAATGTCAGTCATGTAGGCCCAGTGGGAATAGCTAGACGTGCAGGAAGTGCAAGGCCGAGCATCTGAAAAATCCATTGCACAGATATCGGTGATGGCGTGGGTGGTCTAGAGGAGGCGGTGACACAGCCAGTGCGTTGCGTCAGAGAGTAAGAAGGGGTAGAGTGTACCGTCGGGGTGGTAGCACAGAAGTTGAGTCATCCCAATAAGATGGGAAATCTCAGGTAGGGAGAGTGTCCCGACCTCTGGCCTGGAGAAGAGTGTCGTGGTAAAGTGGTGCTGGGCATAGCAGAGACAGGGGTGGACGATACATGAGGATTTCGCCCTACTAGGGTGATATCCTCTCAAACCAGTGATGCAATGCCAGAACTACTCGGCATCGAACGTGGTGAGCTCGTAGTCTGGGAAGAAGGCGAAGGTATGGTCGGGGATGGTAGGAAAGCAGAAGTGGGAGCGGATCATAGCGTGTGTGACCACTACGTCGTGGTCAAGCAGCCGGAAGCTAATGCCATCACCTACTGGGGTGACGACAATGGAGCTCAATACCTCGAGGGTGATGCGTGTGTATGTACGGGCATGGGTGGCGAGGAGGCGGTCAAACCCTATAGTCTGGTAAAGCCTGTGGACACCCTGTAGGAGCCCAAGGCGCTGGAGGATGGGGATGTGAGAGAAGCGGGTGGGGACGATCATGCGGTGGGACATGGCGACGAAACGCTCACGGTGAGTGTCGTCCTTGAAGACGATATCATACGTCTGCATGATGGGTGGAGGAGGAACTGGACGGGATGGATGAGCGGTGGTGGGGATGGGTGGAGCGATAATGTGTGGGGTGAGTGAGGCCTCTATGGCTAGAGGCACGGGGAAGTGGATCGTGACGAGTCGGACGAGGACGACGAATCATCCAAGTATGCATCGGGTGTGGGTAAACGTGCACGACGTGGGCATCGTGCCAGCCGAGAAGAGGAAGTGCCAGTGTCGACCTTCCTCTTCGTCGGCAGATGCTTCCTCGGCCTAAGGCGAGGAGGCATCGTGCGAATGGTGCAGATGGCTAGCTACGGTATAAAAAATAAAAATGGAAGGAGTATACCGATATCTGAGCGTCGCTGCGAAATCAAAAGTGAAATGTGCACGCGCGAAGCCTCGAATCCAAGCGATCCCCCAAGCTGCTCCAAACCAAGCTCCTCCTCAAAGAGCTCCAAACGTACATACAATATGATAAGAAATTGATTTTAGTAGGTATTTTAAAAAATCAAATATGGTTTGGGATTCAAATTTAAAAAAAATTAGGGTTGGGTCGCAATTGGGGGGATAGGGAGGATGGGAGGGATGGAAATGTGGAGGAAGAGGGGGGTGAAGGGGGGTGGGTGGGCTGCTCGGCCCGAGCAGAAGGTGTGCTCGGGCGGCGCGTGCGACACAGCTCTGGCGAGACACCGGATCCATAGGGGCTGCGAGGTTTGGTGGAAAGAAAGAGAGAGATGAGTAGGGAGGGTGAGGGAGGGGAAAGAATGGGGGTTTTGCACCGCCGGTGCTGGGCAGCATCGCCGGTGCCGCTCTGGTTAGAGTGCCGGAGCTAGGGGCGGCGGGGTTTGGGCGGTTAGAGAGAGAGAGATAGAGAGGGATAGAGGGGGATGGAGAGAGAGATAGGGAGAGAGAGCAGAGAGGGGGTGAAGGGATGCACTGCCGGTGCTGGGCGGTGCCGCAGTGCTGCTCCAGCTAGGTGCCGGAGCAATGGGGGCAGGCTGCAGGGTTTGAAGGAAAGAGGGAAAGAGGGGGGAGAGAGAGAGAGAGAGAGAGAGAGAGAGAGAGAGAGAGAGAGAGAGAGAGAGAGATAAGGGGAGGCGGACCGAGCAACGGTGGGCGGTGGTGCTCGGGTGGAGCATGGCGGCGACCGCGACGACGGCGGTGCGGTGGTCGAATCGAGTAGGATTAGGGCTAGGGTTAGGGGAGAGCTCGGGATAATTGGTGCAGTTGATAGGGAGATTCGATTAGGATTAAGGTTTTAATCCGAGTCAGGTCGTTTTTAAATAAACCAAGCCAAGCTCAGTTAGATGTGGGCCCCAGCTGAGTAAGTCACTGCTCGGGCCGAGCAGCGATAGCTGCTCGATCGAGCATAAAGGGTTAAAAATTTGAATATTAAGCTCAGAAATTGTGCCCCAGTACTTGACCGAGCTGCTTACTCAGCTCGGTCGAGCTGAATTAAAACAGAGTGTTGTTTTCAGCTCTCTTTTTCTCTCCCTACAGCTTGGCCGAGTAGGGTAGCTACTCGGTCGAGTCCATTAAGCGTTCCAGAGCATCCTTTTTAGCACTTTTGGACTCCTCCTGTAGCTTGACCGAGTAGGGTGCTACTCGGTTGAGTCGCAATTAATTTACAGAGTGACTTTTTGCCTATTCCTCTAGCTTTCTGCAGCTCTGACTGTTGCTCGACTGAGTAGGGTGCTACTCGATCAAGTCGAGTTTGATTTCCAGAGCACGTTTTTGCATATCTCCTCCAGACCTCTGCAGCTCGACCGAGTAGGGTACCTACTGGGTCGAGTCGTCTGGAACTCTTCCCCCAAGCTTGTATTGCTCTATCGTTCTCTTCCCTTGGTTCCTTCTCCTTTATTTCATCGTTAGGCGTGCTCTCCTCATTGTTCAACCTGTAGAAGGAAGAACTCATCAGATATTTATGTTTTTGTATTTTTATAGAATTAAAAATGTATTTATTTGGTTTTTGAATAGGAAAAAGAAAAAGAAAAAGAAAAAACAAAAACTAAGGGAAATAAAATCGGGTTGCCTCCCGATAAGCGCTAGTTTTAAGTCGTAAGCTTGACTCCCTCAAGTTTTTCAACGACGATCAAGGATGTTGGGCGCATATGAAATACGCATGTCATGCTTCCCAATGATCCCGTGCAGTGGTATTTGGTTTGCCTCTCCATGTCGACCCTCAGCGGCCGTGAAGATAGTAGCCTCTGGTTCTTGATGGTGCAAGGGTATGTCCAGGGGCTCTTCGTCAAGAACTCGTAGATAGGCGGCCACTGCCTTATTGTATACGACGTCACCATCATCGTCCAAGCTCATCTTCATTAGATCTTTGGAAATCTCCTCCATGGTGTGTTCATAAGTAGCTTCGTCCTCCAAGAGATCAAAGTAATTAGCATCTTTCGGTGGTAGGCGTTCTTTCATAGGCTTTTGCAAGCGGAATTGGACCTCGATGTTGCCCACATTCATGGATAACATTACATCACAGACGTCGATCAAGACTCCGGCCGTCGCCATGAATGGACGACCCAATATAAGTTGTGAGCTACCTTCCTCCGGCATGTCCATGATTACAAAGTCTACCGACACGCATAACCCGGGCGGTATATGCAAGATGATGTCGCGGGTGATGCCTACCTGATAGGTAATAGAATGATCCGCCAATTGGATTTTCATGTCAGTTGGTTCAAGTTCCGTTCTCGTGTTTAGCCTTTTGAAGATACAGAGCGGCATCAAACTAATGCTCGCTCCCAAGTCGATCAATGCTCTACTAATAGGGGTGCCACCAACGAAGCATGGCACCGTGGAACTTTCGGGATCCGGCATCTTCTTCGATAGGTATCTCTTGATGACGGAGGTGGATTTTTTCAAGAGCTTCACCTCCTCTTGCTTTCTCTTCCCCGTAATAAGATCCTTCAAGAACTTAGCGTATGTGGGGATTTATGTGATAATGTACATAAAGGGGATGTTCAATTGGATACCTTTGAGGAGATCGGAGAACTTGGCATATTTCTTCTCCATCTTTGATAGTGCCAACCTTTGAGGATATGGGGGAGGAGGTTGACTTACCTTGTCTCTGGTGGCATCCTTTAGAATAGATTTATTGGAAGTAGTAGTAGCATCCGTCGGTGCCGTAGTGGTGGTAGGCAAAGTAGAAGGTGAAGCCTCCTTCTCTTCAATAGCATGGGGCTCCTCTGCAGCATTTTCCGTGTCCTTTTCAGTGATAGTTGCATCTTCATCTTCAGCATGAATGGGTAACTTTTGGCTCACATTGCTAGAAACTGGCACCATGACAGTGTCGGTGATCTTTCCTCCTCTTGTGGTAACTGCGACCACTGCATTTACTTGGGCCCTAGGATTGGGCTCCGGCTGATAAGGTAATCTTCCTGGCATCTTCATAAATTGGGACATTTGGCCTTTGAGCTCATCAATGGAATCGTTGATAGACTTGAAACGAGCGAAACTCTCTGCATTGATCTTAGCTTGCCCACTCATGAAAGTGTCCAATGTTTCCTCGAGATTGGGGTTTGGGTCTGCAGGTGCATATTGTTATTGTTGACGATAATTGTACCCCATCGGTCTGTAAGGCCCAGATGGCCTAAACCCATATTGTTGCGGAGGCAGCCCTTGTTGTTGATTAGGATGTAGTGGTGGCCTTTATTGTTGCAGAGGTTGCAATCCTTTGTTGGGGTTGCCATAAATAATCCGGGGTGATTTCTCGCTGTCGTATGTTGCCATTGATTCCTCCCCTCTCGAGCTACAAAGTGTATCTGCTCAGCTTGCATGTCTGCTCCATCATAGGGGCCTTCATTAGGATCATAGCCTTGCCCTGCATAGTCTTCATGTGTGGGATAAGCTGGAGCTCTAGAAGTGGTTGAAATAGCGTCCAACATCTGTTCATTTCTCACTATCTGTTTGCAAAGAGTCTCAATATGACTATCAAGATGGGTAGCAACTTTTACCTCGGGGCTTTTAGTAGATGAGCGTCTGTCGCCCCAGTGCCATTTGCTCCAGCAAAGATAGAGCTTCATCAGATGGCTTGTACAAGAGAGCGCCTTAAGCGGAGGCGTCGATAATCATCTTTGTGCTTAGTTGGATCCCATTATAGAAGCTCTAAACAAGATCCCACTCCAGGACTCCATGGTGCGGTCATTGATGCTGCAGGTCTTTAAATATTTCCCAAGCCTCATACAATGACTCTTGGAGAAGTTGCTTAAAATTTGAGATCGCTCCTCGAATCATCACCATTTTGGACAGTGGATAGAACTTGTTCACAAAGGTTGTAGCCAACTGCTCCCAAGTCGTGAAGGTATTTGAAGGATACGCTCGCAACCAATAAGAGGCCTTGTCCCTCAGAGTGAATGGGAATAGTCTGAGCTTGATAGCATCTTCACTCACATCTTTGGTATGGAATGTGTCGCACTTCGCCAAGAATGTGTCTGTATGGTGGGTTGGGTTTTCATGTGGGTGCCCGTGAAAGGGGTCCTTCTGCATCAAATTTATCAACCCAGTTTTTAGCTCAAAGCTTCATGCCGCCAGCTGCGGCCTCAAGATAAAAGAAGCACCAGTGAAATTTGGCTTTATATAGTCCAGAATGGACCCTTTGCATGGAGGACTAGTATTACCCTCTGCCATTGGATCTATAATAGTCTGACTCCTCTTCCTTGCTCTAAGCCTTCTTACGGTATTTTCAATCTCAAGGTCAAATAATAATTCTTTGTCAAGACCCCAAGGCGAGTGTTCGTGCATAATAAGAGCTCAGAAAAAATACCGTTAATAACAAAATAATAAAAGAATAAAAAGTATGGAAAGATAGGAGATGATAAGATTTGCTAACAAATTCGTCAATAGAAAAATAACACAAGTAACACTGTTACCTTCCCTCGCAACGGCGCCAAAAACTTGATGCTTCCGAAACGTACACCTAGAAGCCACCTAGCAATGGCACGAATGCCAAGCGCTAGATGTATCCCAAATGTGAATTCACAGCACTTTATGCAAGCGTACGGTGTCAAGTAATAGTATAAAAGATATCGATCCCATAGGGAAGGTAGAGATGTTATTGTCTTAGGCTATTTTCAAATCTCGGAATTTAGGTAGCAGTCGGTTTCAACAGATTGTTTGTTTGGGATTGTGAACAATTAATAAAGACTAGGGCTTTAGGACTCACCACTTGGATGATCGGATGTCGATGCTTGATTAAGACTCTTACGTTGCATTGGCTTTATTAGGGATTGTCGCATCTAAGATGTGGAATTCATGGCTCTAAGCACCATGAATCTAACGTATCGCATTAACCCCGCTCTCGCAAGAGGCACACATGATACATGCATTAATAATCGACAATATTCATGACACTCCCGTGGTTAGAATGATCTCAACTCATGCCATTCTCGTGGGTTAAAGTTTTGATGTATTTTGGTGGCTCTCATTAACGCAATGGCGGTAGCCGTCAATTAGTAATATAGTTCGTCGGTGGATCCCATCAAGACACGAGCCGGGCATGGTCACGAGCCATAATTGAATCCACTAACTCCTTAATTAAGTTTATATGATACTCCTTAAGCCAATCGATTCCACCGACTATGGGCACGATCTCAGTACGAGTTCTCCTACAAACTTTGCATGATCATCCAAAATACGTCCCTTTTATACCAACGCAACCTAAAAATCCTATGTACTTTTTGCTCGGTAGGAGTAGCGGAGCCTGCTCGGTCGAGTCGACTTTAGGCTCCGCTTGATGCTACTTCTGCTTCTAGCTGATACAGGCTACTCGGTCGAGTAGCCCCCCTACTCGGTCGAGCTACAGTAGATCAAAACTTCCTCCAAAATGTTGCTTTGTTTGATGACGACTCGGGTCGAGTAGGTGAACTGCTCGGTCGAGTTGCTTTGCTGCTCGGTCAAGCTAGGGTGCCTTGGAGAAAAGATCAAAATCATCATTCTATTTAATGCAACTCGGGTCGAGTTGGCTGTCTGCTCGGTCGAGTAGGTTGAGGCCATTTCCGTGTGATTTCTGCGTGTCAGCTCGGTCGAGTAGCTGATGCTACTCGATCGAGTCACTTGGGAAACTGAACTGAATTTGAGCCATGGCACTTTTCTCTCGTTCTCTTCTCCTCCTCTCCTCCAATCTTCTTCCATACCTTGGCGAACTTCCATGGGTCCTTGCCAATGACATCTCGGACGTGCCGGATGTGTCCATGTCCCAAAGTAGCTCCAATTCGCTCCAAAATTCCTGAAAATCCATAAAGCTTTACAAAACTTGAATATGGCATTAGAAGAGCGATAATATATGAAAATATGGAGATGACATGAAATGATGCGATAAAAACATGGAAAATATGGACACATTAGTATGCTAGGATGATTATTATCAATGCAAATTGATCTTCTCTCTTGTGGATAAATAGATTAGTCGACAACAGGAGTCGGGGCTAGTCTAGGGTTTTCAATGTTTACATTGATCCATACTATCCATATGACGATTGGAGTTGAGCATATATTAGAGCCCTCCTAGCATAGATCTGAATCCTAATCCACGGGAGTGGCATGGAGGAAGATTGAGTACATTCATCGGACTTAATGCATCTGACGCATATCGATGCACAACGGGAGTTGGCATCGATATGGGTTTGGTAGTCATATTATGGCATCACGAGAGTGGGTGTATGGATAACATAAGGGAATATCTTATTATTGCAACACGGAAGTGAGGGATAAGAGAATGCCTGTCACGCCCCGCTTCCCAAAACGACGGAGGCGAAACGTGACTAAGGCCCGCTTAGGCCGGAGCTGAAGAGCTTGGACCTAATAAGCGTCTGTAGGGGTACCATTTTAAAAGATTTTCAGATTCTTGCATTAATATAGTTCGTAACAACAGAAAGTACGGAAAGGAAGTTGCATTCATTAAATTAGAGATATAATATCCAACAAGTACAAAGTCTAAAAAGAGGCCTAAGCGTGGCAACAAACTATCTACAAGCAAACTGAAAGTAGTAACCTCTGAAAGTGACGACTAAAAGACCTCAAGGTCTGGTCCTTGTCAAACACGTACTCTGGGTCGACGTCCTCGGCTCCTCGTACTCCAGTGAGTCTGCCTCGTCCACGAACTCTGGCTGAACACCTGACGTACAGCACCCAAGAGAAAGGAACTGTACGTCAGGTAAAGTCTACAAGAAGGGTTAGACTTTACTACAAGTGCACTGAACTTTAAACAACGATTTACTGGTTGATTAGCATGCTGAGGTTCTATTATAGAACAGTTTACTAGTTGATTAGCATGTTGTGGTTATAACAGAGTAACACAACAGGAAGTAACGCAGCAGGAAAGTAAAACGGGACAGGTAGTAGTCGTAGCGTGTGCTACCAACTACGGGACTAACCTACAGGTATCAAGACAAGTCGGGACGTGATGGGACAAGACAAGACAAGACAAGTGAGACACGAAAGGGTTCACACCTTACGGTTCGAGGGGGATCAAACCCTCTTGCCGTGCGCACGCTCAACCCAACCCCAAACCCAAGAACTCAGGACAAGAATTACAGGGATCATTTCCGCTAGGGAAACATCCGAAATGCCCGAAGGCTTTTTGTGTAACAGGGATCACTTCCTCTAGGAAAGCATCCGAAACGCCCGTAGGCTTTTGTATAATAGTCACGGGGATCACTCTCGCATGGAGAGCATCCGAAACGCCCGAAGGATTTTTGTGTAACAGGGACATGACATGACAAGTGTAAGGAATTGTTATTCTAGGGTGTCCACACGCACGCACACACAAGATAGCCCTACGGTGTCAAAATTTGTTGTTTGTCGAGCTTAGACTTCGTCGTCAAGTCTAAGTCATCAGGGGCATCTTGGACGCTATCATTTCACGTCCGGTTCTATACATTCACAGTCTAACAGTTCTAGCAATCTAAGACCAAAGCACGGTCAAAAACGCAAGTGGGTACACTTGCCTGCGGTGGCGAGTGTGTCGTCCTCCCGAAGCGTCTCGTCCAAGCGTCTCGTCCGCGGAAATCCATCTCGTAATGTCGTCCAACAAGCGGAAGTCGGGTATGAACGGCGCAACGTCGGTGTCGTCTGGAACTCCTTGACCGCGGGTAGCGCAGCGAGGTACCTCTGGACAGTGGGGTGGTGACGTGAAATCAGCGAGCTAATCAGCGATCTCCTTCCCGTTGCGAGTAGCGCAACGGTTCTTCACGATAACGGCGACGTCGGCTAAAAGTACGTGCGTGCGGAAACGTACGTGAACTCCGAGAGTCCAAGGGGGCTGTTGGTAGATGAAGTGGGACCAAAAGAAGATGCTCGGCCGGGTGGATGGCCGACGGCGCAAGCGCACGGCGGTGGGCGGCCGTGAGAAGCCGGGGAGGACAGATTCGTGCCACGTCCGTTGTCGCGCATCTCAGTGAAATTTCAGAGACGAACAACGGAAACGGGAATTTGCAGTGGGTAAAGGACTTCAAGACGAAGCCAACGGCAGTGGAGTTGTCTACGGGGGTGGTCGGAGGTGGCCGTGTGCGGACGGCGAAGTTCAGCTTCCAGATCTGTGAAAAACAGCGGATGCGACGTGTTCCGACGAGGATTCCGGGAGCTACAGGTGGGCTATGAGCATGAGGAAAGTTGCAGTTGGTAGGTGGTTTCGATAGGAATCCAACGGCGGTAGGGTGGTCGTTGTAGGTGGCCGGATGGCCGGTGGACGTGAGTTTTTCCGGCGGTGGCGCAGATCTGTAAAACTGTCGTTTGGGTTGTGTTTGAAAGCGTTTTGAGGGAGATAGAGATGAGGGAGGAGGGTAAGGGGAGGTGGAGATGCTTGGGGGTCATAGAGGAGTTGATCGGGAGTGGTGGTCGCCGGAGGGGGTGGTCGGAGGTGGCCGGCCGGTGGTGTTTTCCGGCGGGCAGCGGATCTGTCCCAAAAACTGTGTTTGTGAGGTTATTTTGATGGGTTTCAATGGAGTTTTGAGGGAGAAAGAGTGTAGGGAAGGGGGATGATGTTGTCGAGGGATGAGGGGATGCCAAGGGGAGGCCGTGGCTCGCCGGTGGTGGCCGGAGGCGGCCGGAAAAAGGGTGGCCGGCGGCTTCAAAACTGGGCGGCAACCAAGGTTTGGCAATGGTGTTTTAGGGTAGTTTGAGGGGGAGAGAGAGGAGAGAGGAGGTAGGGGATGATCGGAGGATGGCCGGAGGATCGCCGGAGGGGCCGTCGGTGATGGGGGAAGGCCAGCCATGGGTTAGAGAGGGGGGTGGCGGCTGGCTATCGTGTCTTCCTAGGGCTTTTGTTGGGTTGTTTTTAACATGAGGAATATTGATATATAGGGGTGTGAATGGGGTGGATTTAAGCCAAGTAGGAGAAAGAGTGTGTGAGAGAGGGGGTATAACTAAGGGAGATATATGGTGAGGGTAGCCCAGTGAATCATGCAAGATACGTAAGGATCCAAATTGATTTGGGTTAAGTTTGAAATTCAAAAGATTATTGGCTAATCAATGGTTGGAAATTGATTAGGGGATATCTTCCCCCACGGGCACCGGAAAAATAATCCGAAAATACCGGGACGATTGTGGAGACGAGACACACAGATCTACAGAGCCCGATCGTGCGTAACGCCTACCAAAATTTTACGTAAAATTGGAAACGGTGTTTTGAGTCAAATGACTAGAACGCCCCTATCGTTCAAAGTCGTTTTGCGAGAAAACGAGCCGTGAAACGACATTCCCAAAAATTACAATAAAATCCAACACCCCAATACAATCGCAATAGCATATCGCATCGCATATGCCGGAGCTCAGAAAAACCAAATAAAATACGTGCACGAAAAAGTACGTGTACGTAGAAAATACGAACGGTCGGAAAGCGGCCGTTACATTCTACCCACCTTAGAAATGATTCCGTCCTCGGAATCACTTATACTAACAATAATAACATCTATATAACCTTATACCCCAAAACTCTCATGACTACACCTATAGATCGCTAGTCTTATAACTTCAACCAATGTTCTTTAATTAATCCTTCATAACCCTTCTTTTCACTGAATAATGCCACGACTAATCTCACATCCTAAGACTTAACCATAGACCCATCATTGCTGTTGAAATTTCCAACTCCAAGTCCTCACAAAAGAATAATAATCATCTTCTCATACCATACCACTCCACTAAACATCATCACTCGATAACATCCTTAAATTTCTCAATCTCTTCCCAATATTAATCAATCGCCAAAATAATGTTCTAGTCAATCACCAATCGAAGACAATAACTTTGTCTACCTCATAACACATTTACAAATCAACAATCGCCGTGTCCTCAATACATTCCGTCTCATATCTTCCCATAAATTTATCCGCCAAATAATTGAACTATCAAAAATCACATCTCACCCTACTCACTATAATTATTTTCAACAAATATTAAATCCGACAACCTAACCATCCACTTGTCTCAACACGTCGTGTTACTCCCAATGTCTTCTCACGTCAACTCAACAATCAAGTCTCGTTGCTAATAAAAGCTTTACTCAATCTCATAATCACCCTAACTCATACCATACTCTGCAGTTACTCCTATCTACCACCCGTCTAAGCCTCAAGTCTGATAAGTTCGCATCTTCACGCATATAATCTCGTTCAACCAGAATTCTCCATCGAGTCCGCCACACTTCAGTTTTATAAATAAGTCTTGGTCAACCCGTTCTTTTCATCCGGAAGAAATCTGTTCCAATTTCCTATTTTTCCAAAATCGGTCAATCATTGCTATAACAAATCGCATCTCTCCCTGAGCCTATCCGCAAACAAATCCTACAATAATAGTGGCTAGTCCCAAAACTATAACAACCATAACATAACATTTCTAAATGGAGAGAAAGAGAAGAGAAAAGGGAAAACTTAAAACCAGTGACACATTTTTAAACATTTGGAAAAACGTGTGGAATCGTGGTAATGGATGAGGGAGGATAATTGATCTGTGATCTTGTGAGCTAATTTCAAAAACTTTAAAGGGTTGGTTTAAAAGAAAAACAAAGTCTTGATACAATCACACGCAGTCAAAGATAAACTATTCTATAATCGCGAAAAACTACGTCTAAGGAAATTGTCTGCCATGACCTTATTCATATACGTATGAATACCGTCTTTCAGACAATTTCAATCATATCATGGTTCACACCGAGTACACATTCAAGACACAAAAGGCAATTATCAGGATCCTAAAGATGACACACTCATACAGATCTACACAATATACCTATATATACATCACGACATCACAAACTCAAGGGCCCACTACTAGCTAGGGATGACATAGACAACTACAAGCGCTGATGTCTACATACAAGAGGGAGACCGAAACCAGAACGACACGAAACAAGATCGAAAGAACGAAGTCATGTAGGGCGAGGGTAAGAAGATAGTCGGATGGACGGGACAAAAATATTGCAAAAAGATTTAACGATGAAAGAAGGATTTGGTGCAAAATATGGTATCATATGCCTTTAAAAATATATATATATATTCATATACTTAAAAGTGAGTAGATGTAGCAAATCAAAGTTTTGGAAAAAGTAAGACGAAGGAAGAATGGGTAGGGTGAGAAACGATTGTTTTGTAAATGAAAATAAGTTTACACAAAGATTTTTGAAACGTGGTCACTGATATAATAATAATAAAATAATTGAAGTTCCCTCTAGTTTAGAAAATATTTTTAAAAAATAAATATCTACGGTAAGTGGTTATAAATAGATCTGGTAGTTTAGAAAATTAATATATATATATTGGATTATAGAATTGATAACAAGGATTAAAACTGAAACACGAAAGATGCCAATTTGAAAATAGATACAAGATAGTAAAATAATTTTACGACCAGGGATGTTTCAAGATCAGTGAAAGAATTTAACTCAAAAGAAAAACAAGAATTTTGAAATGTATAATATAGGGGTTTTCAAAGAAGTCAAGCTAGAGCTAAAAACTTAATAGGAATTTCAAAAATACTTTTAGAGGCAGCAGACTTGGCAAGGGAAGAGACTCGAAGGTTCAACGATAATCGTCAGGAAAAGATCACGTGAATCGGGAGACAGGAAAAATGATCGCTTGATGGATACACTTAGGATTTGATTTACGAAGCTACGATGGGGTTCTTCGGTCGATCACACGAAAGGGTAATGATTAGAGAGGCGCTAGAAGTTGGGGGGGAAAGTCCCTAAGAGAATCAAGGTTACGTTCTGCTGGGCCCGAAGTCAATGGAGCTGGGCAAGCGACTAAACTAAAAGAAGGGCTCTAGGAAATTTAACACGGTCAGAGTCAAGTGGGCTACTAAGGTATTCTAGGATGAGGACGACTAATTCCTAACCAAGGCGTCAGACTATCAAATTGGGACATCTACCTAAGTCTTCCTACTATCTGAGACTGGGAAACTAATTCAGACTTGTACGTGGATATTAAATGAATGCGGTACTTTTATTGTTCTGAACTTTTGCAAGAACTGCATGGGCCACCACTAAAACCTGTCACGCACCGCTTCCCAAAACGACGGAGGCGAAACGTGACTAAGGCCCGCTTAGGTCGGAGCTGAAGAGCTCGGACCTAATAAGCGTCTGTAGGGGTACCATTTTAAAAGATTTTCAGATTCTTGCATTAATATAGTTCGTAACAACAGAAAGTACGGAAAGGAAGTTGCATTCATTAATTAGAGATATAATATCCAACAAGTACAAAGTCTAAAAATAAGCCTAAGCGTGGCAACAAACTATCTACAAGCAAACTGAAAGTAGTAACCTCTGAAAGTGACGACTAAAAGACCTCAAGGTCTGGTCCTTGTCAAACACGTACTCTGGGTCGACGTTCTCGGCTCCTCGTACTCCAGTGAGTCTGCCTCGTCCACGAACTCTGGCTGAACACCTGACGTAAAGCACCCAAGAGAAAGGAACTGTACGTCAGGTAAAGTCTACAAGAAGGGTTAGACTTTACTGCAAGTGCACCGAACTTTAAACAATGATTTACTGGTTGATTAGCATGCTGAGGTTCTATTACACAACAGTTTACTGGTTGATTAACATGTTGTGGTTATAACATAGTAACACAACAGGAAGTAACGCAGCAGGAAAGTAAAACGGGACAGGTAGTAGTCGTAGCGTGTGCTACCAACTACGGGACTAACCTACAGGTGTCAAGACAAGTCGGGACGTGATGGGACAAGACAAGACAAGACAAGTGAGACACGAAAGGGTTCACGCCTTATGGTTCGAGGGGGATCAAACCCTCTTGCCGTGCGCACGCTCAACCCAACCCCAAACCCAGGAACTCAGGACAAGAATTACAGGGATCATTTCCGCTAGGGAAACATCCGAAACGCACGAAGGCTTTTTGTGTAACAGGGATCACTTCCGCTAGGAAAGCATCCGAAACGCCCGCAGGCTTTTGTATAACAGTCACGGGGATCACTCTCGCATGGAGAGCATCCGAAACGCCCGAAGGATTTTTGTGTAACAGGGACATGACATGACAAGTGTAAGGAATTGTTATTCTAGGGTGTCCACATGCACGCACACACAAGATAGCCCTACGGTGTCAAAATTTGTTGTTTGTCGAGCTTAGACTTCGTCGTCAAGTCTAAGTCATCAGGGGCGTCCCGGACGCTATCATTTCACGTCCGGTTCTATACATTCACAGTCTAACAGTTCTAGCAATCTAAGACCAAAGCACGGTCAAAAACGCAAGTGGGTACACTTGCCTGCGGTGGCGAGTGTGTCGTCCTCCCGAAGCGTCTCGTCCAAGCGTCTCGTCCGCGGAAATCCGTCTCGTAATGTCGTCCAACAAGCGGAAGTCGGGTCTGAACGGCGCAACGTCGGCATCGTCTGGAACTCCTCGACCGCGGGTAGCGCAGCGAGGTACCTCTGGACAGCGGGGTGGTGACGTGAAATCAGCGAGCTAATTAGCGATCTCCTTCCCGTTGCGAGTAGCGCAACGGTTCTTCACGATAACGGCGACGTCGGCTAAAAGTACGTGCTTGCGGCAATGCACGTGAACTCCGAGAGTCCAAGGGGGCTATTGGTAGATGAAGTGGGACCAAAGGAAGATGCTCGGCCCGGTGGATGGCCGACGGCGCAAGCGCACGGCGGTGGGCGGCCGTGAGAAGCCGGGGAGGACAGATTCGCGCCACGTCCGTTGTCGCGTGTCTCAGTGAAATTTCAGAGACAAACAGCGGAAACGGGAATTTGCAGTGGGTAAAGGACTTCAAGACGAAGCCAACGGCAGTGGAGTTGTCTACGTGGGTGGTCGGAGGTGGCCGTGCGCGGACGGCGAAGTTCAGCTTCCAGATCTGTGAAAAACAGCGGATGCGATGTGTTCCGACGAGGATTCCGGGAGCTACAGGTGGGCTATGAGCGTGAGGAAAGTTGCAGTTGGTAGGTGGTTTCGATATGAATCTAATGGCTGTAGGGTGGTTGTCGTAGGTGGCCGGATGGCTGATGGGCTTGAGTTTTTTCGGCGGTGGCGCAGATCTGTAAAACTGTCGTTTGGGTTGTGTTTGAAAGCGTTTTGAGGGAGATAGAGATGAGGGAGGAGGGTAAGGGGAGGTGGAGATGCTTGGGGGGTCAGAGAGGAGTTGATCGTCGGAGGGGGTGGCCGGAGGTGGCCGGCCGGCGGTGTTTTCCGGCGGGCAGCGGATCTATCCCAAAAATTGTGTTTGTGAGGTTATTTTGATGGGTTTCAATTGAGTTTTGAGGGAGAAAGAGTGTAGGGAAGGGGGATGATGTTGTCGAGGGATGAGGGGATGCCAAGGGGAGGCCGTGGCTCGCCGGTGGTGGCCGGAGGCGGCCAGAAAAAGGGTGGCCGGTGGCTTCAAAACTGGACGTCAACCAAGGTTTGGCAATGGTGTTTTAGGGTAGTTTGAGGGGGGAGAGAGAGGAGAGAGGAGGTAGGGGATGATCGGAGGATCACCGGAGGGGCCGTCGGTGATGGGGTAAGGCCAGCCATGGGTTAGAGAGGGGGTGGCGGCTGGCTATCGTGTCTTCCTAGGGCTTTTGTTGGGTTGTTTTTAACATGAGGAATATTGATATATAGGTGTGTGAAGGGGGTGGATTTAAGCCAAGTAGGAGAAAGAGTGTGAGAGGGGGGGTATAACTAAGGGAGATATATGGTGAGGGTGGCCAAGTGAATCATGCAAGATACGTAAGGATCCAAATTGATTTGGGTTAAGTTTGAAATTCAAAAGATTAGTGGCTAATCAATGGTTGGAAATTGATTGGGGGATATCTTCCCCTACGGGCATCAGAAAAATAATCCGAAAATACCGGGACGATCGTGGAGACGAGACGCACAGATCTACAGAGCCCAATCGTGCGTAACGCCTATCAAAAATTTACGTAAAATTGGAAACGGTGTTTTGAGTCAAATGACTAGAACGCCCCTATCGTTCAAAGTCGTTTTTCGAGAAAACGAGCCGTGAAACAACGTTCCCAAAAATTACAATAAAATCCAACACCCCGAAACAATCGCAATGGCATATCGCATCGCATATGCCGAAGCTCAGAAAAACCAAATAAAATACGTGCACGAAAAAGTATGTGTACGTAGAAAATACGAATGGTCGGAAAGCGGCCGTTACAATGCCCTTAGGTTAGACGACCTCTCCCTATTCCCATGGATTCAACAATCGGTCAATTTAATTTAATCCTAACTTTAATCCAATGGTAGGGATACCTAGGTCCAAGAGCTTTTTCTTATTGATAATTATCGTTTTATTCACTCTTCTAGCCACACCTTGATCGAGTAGCTAATAAACTTAGGGAGAAACTAATACTCAACAACTGCATCCCTGCAAATGACCCGTATAGCGCTACAACTACACCGTGCGCTTGCAGTACAAATTTTGAGAGCTTTATCTGAGACACCAAGTTTTCTGCTCATCATGAAGGAGTCAAATCGCTTATGTTAATGCCTTAGAATTTTTTTAAAAAAACTGTATATGGATTTCTTCAGTTTGCATACCTTCTGCTCGTATCCATCCATCACGAAACCTTCAGGCTGATGCATGTAGATCTCTTATCAAGCACTCCATGTAAGAATGACATCCTAACATCCAGCTGCTTCAACTCTAAGTCCTTAGCTGCTGCCAAGGCCAACAACGCACGATGGATGTGTGTCTCACCATAGGTGAGAAGATCTCATTGTAGTCTTCTACCTTCCTATGTGCAAATCCATTGGCCACCAGCCGATCTTTATACCTCACATCACTGCCATCTCCTTCCTTAACCTTGTATAGCCACTTGCATCCAATGGCCTTCTTGTCCTCAGGAAATTCTACCAATTCCCAAGTGCCATTCTTGTAGAGGAATTTCATCTCCTCTTCCATCTACAGCCTCTACTCTGCAACTTCTCTCAAAGTCTGGGATTTATCAAATATCAAGGGCTCTTCGTGCTCTATGTTCAGGGTGTATGCTTACATATCATCAAATGCAAATGTAGCAGCAAAATAGCTCCACTCTCCCAGTCTATATGGTGCTCTTCTAGTCCTCAATAACTGCGGCACCTCCAGCTGACCCTGAACAGGAACCTCACCTTGAGTCTAAATTTGACCTGTCTATATCTGCTCTCCATCAGCAGTTAGGTCATGGCATGTCTCAGCATCTCATGTCTCTATCTCTAAGGTAGGTAGCTCAACCTCAGCGTCGGGCTCCTCAAGCCTATGTCCATCAATTGAATGAGTCATCTCTGGCCTGACCATCGATAGCTCATCAAATGTGACATGCCTACTGGTGAAAGTCTTCTTAGACACAAGATATAGCAACATATATCTCTTAACTCCTTCTGGGTATACAAGCAAGATGGCCTTATTGCCCCTCGAATCGAGCGTGTCCTCCTTCTGTAAAGCATAGGCAAGACATCCAAACACCATCAAGTACAAGTAGTCCCCATGGTAGTTTGTTCACGAGATGCAGTGTGGTAGTCACAGCTTCACCACAATATTCCTTAGGAAGTCCAATAGTCAGCCTCAAGCATCAGTACTTCTACATCAGTATATAGTTTAGTCTCTCTGCAACAATATTTGATTGTGGATCTTTTGGCATAGTGTAGTGACTCAAAATACCATGAGATCTGTAGAATTATTTTAACACCCTTGACGTGTACTCTCTGCCGTTATTTGATCTCAACACCTTGACGACTCCCCCAGACAGCTTTTCAACAAAGGCTCTCCAAGCCTTAAACTTCTCGAAGACTTGATCTTTAGATTTCATCAGATAGATTCACACCTTCCTCGAGTAATCATCCATGAAGGTCTGTAATGCCCCTATGCATGAAGTACCATGCTTGTGTATACTAGGTCGTGCTTGTAATACGTGTGACTATGTTTTTACGGAGATAAGAGGTAGGTGTGTATTTGAATAAGGGGTGAGTAATAGTGTTAGTAGTGTGATGTTATAAGAGATAGTATGAAGATGATCTTTCCATTTTAGGAAAGAGCAAACTTGTAAACAGAGAGAAATTTTAAATATAAAGTGGAGGAGATGGCAAGCTTGTAAATAAAGGGAACTTTTAGAGATAATGGGAGGAGATATTTTTGGCTCTTTCCAAAAGCTTCAACTTTCTTCTTCTTTCTTCCATCTTTCTCTTTCTTTCTCTTTCTTTTCATTTTTCATTTTTTTCTCTCTTTGCTCGTTTAATTTGGGCCGAAATTCACAAAAAAAGGTGAAAGAAAAGAAAAGTAAATCAAAGAAAAGAGAAGAAGGAGAAGAGGAAGAAAGAAAGGGGATGTGGCATGGAGAAAGGTTGCATCTTTGGGGAAGAACCATGGATCTAAAAAAGGAGAGTGCTTGAAAGGATGGAATTTTGGATGTTTGATGCCATCTTTGGAGCTAGAAGGGGATGGAGCCATTGTTAAGGTTGGAATCTTGGTGGAGAAGCCCTCAATTTTGGTAGGATTCCAAACCCCCATTAGTATAGTATTTGCATGGCATGTTTAATGCTAAAGCTTACATCTTTTGTGATAAAAATGCATATTCATGTAGAGATCTTTCCTTCATCATGTTGTGATGTCAAGTTAGGTCCTTTGTGATGCATTTGTGTTCAAAATATTGTCTTTCCCAGGCTATTATGCAAAAGGTGCTAACCTCTTTATGTGAGAAATTGTAAATCGACTCACCTTTAGGAAAGTTATAACATCCTTCGTAGCATCTACAATAAACCAAAAAATAAGTTGCTAAGTTGATAAAGTTCACATGTTGGTAAAGTTGATGTATAACATCCTTCAAATATTGAATGTTGAATTAAGGTTGTATGTTATAACATATGTTATAACATCAGTCATAACATCCTTCAAATACTGAATGTTGGCTTAAGGTTGTATGTTATAACATATGTTATGACAACCGTCATGACATCCTTTATAATATTCTCAATGTTGCATATTGGCCATGAACTATGTTACCTCTCTCTAGAATGTCCTCAAATTGCATGCATGACATTCATGACATGGAAATGCTTGAGCATTATGCTTATGGAAATCCCTATGGTATTCATTTGTTGTGTAATGGAAACTTATATGCAAGTGAGAAATGTGAAAGGCATGGCCTTGATGTGTTTTCTGGGAAAGGGAATGCACAAGGAGATGCATGTCCCAATTATAATGTGAAATGTGGAAAGGAATTGTGAGTTTATTGTGGTAATTGTTGTGTTTTACATGTTCATAGTTGCAGTCTACTTTATTTGCAATATGCATATGTGCCTTACCTTCCTTCACTTGTGATATGATGTTATAAATAATTGAATCAATCCCCTTAATGGGGGTGAGCTTTTACATGGGGTTGGGGGGAAAACTGAGTATTGATGTGTCCATATTTTCCATATTTTTACTGCATGTTTTCATATCATTTTGATCGCCTAAAGTTCATGTTTCTATATTTTATCACATGCTTAACGATATATTTGATTCTCATAGTGTTTTGTGGACTTTTAGGAACTTTGGCAGGATTTGGAGCAAAACTGGATGATGGACACCAACGTCGAAGCCGAAGCATTAACGACGCCACGTTTGACGACTCAAAGCGGCTGGAGAAGCAAAGGAGGAAGGAAGAAAGCAAGCAATGAGAAGAAGGATAGGAAGGGTGGAAGCCAAAGAGATGACCATGGCTAGGATTACCAGGTCGCTCAGCTGAGCGCGCCACATGCTCGGCTGAGCTAGAATCACAAGAAGAGAGGAAGAAATGGAGGCAAATTAGACCTTTCAAGCGGTAGATTGCTCGGTCGAGCGACCTATCTCGCTCGACTGAGCGACCCTCTTACTGATGAGCCAGAATGCCTTAGGATTCTCTGTTGAGTTAGCTCGACCAAGGGACCCATCTCGCTCGACCGAGCGACCCTCTGCAGACGACTCCCAAATTTAGCCTAGATTTCTCTTATAAGTTAGCTCGGCTGAGCGGCTACCCGGCTCTATCGAGCGGCCCCCTCTTTGTTAGACCTAGGAATTGGAATCCAGATGGAGCTCGGCTGAGCACTAGGGCATTCTCGGCCGAGTTGCTCCTTGCCAAAATTAGAAAGCTGGAGCTAAAAGAGAAGGCTCGGCCGAGTGGCTACCCTGCTCAGCCGAGTACATTACTGTCAGCCTTTAAGATTTGGGTCTTCTTATAGGGTTTTGGGTTTAATTTCGGGATATTCGTAAATTTTGTGAGTTTTGTATAAAAGTGAATGAAAATTAGGATTCGATCTCTCGTGAACAGTGTGAGGGTTTTCTTATTAAGATTTTGTGAGCCATCATTGGGAGAGGAGTATTCTTGTCGTCTTTTCTACAGATTAAATCTCTCATGAACGGTTCGATTGCTACTTCTTTTATATATTCTTATTTCTTGTTGCATTCTCTGTGTTTGAATATTAATTTGGATATGTTTGTGTTGCCTGCGATGAATCCTATTATTGTTTTCGCCGTTATTGATATTGTGATGTCTGAGTAGTTCTATTCTAGGGTTTAGGAATGAACCCTAGGATCCTAGGGATTGATTATTAGGTTACCCTTAGTTGAATGAGCTTGGGGTTGCATTATGGCAGTTTGAACAAGGATTTTTGGAGATTAGCCCTAAAATTAGAGGACCATTAGAATGACTCCATATTCTAGGGAAAATCCCTACGAATTTGATTAGGGCTTAGTTGTTGCTCTTTAGGGTTCGTGATCACAAGAGTGACTCGTGCACTAGGGGTGATTTCGAATCCCCAATCCACTAGTAGGTGACTACGAGAGTAGCCCGACTGCTAGAACCAACCATAGTATAGAGAATGGATACAGATTGTGATACAGGAATCGTGTCAAGCATAATTCATGTATCCCTATGCGAAGCTTATTGGGAAAGTAGAGCTGAGCATAGAGATATGTTAAACAAGTAGGACAACGAGAGTTGACTACTCGTTCTCATTTTCAGATGTGACACTCTTACCCTCCATTATAATTCAACGAAAGGAATCTCAACATGATATTCAACCCTGAAAGACCTAGTGGGGATTCCCGATTGCCCTAGATTTTATTAAAATCTTGTTAAACAATCTTTCGTGTCAACTAACCAATGTGACAACCAACCAATGTGACAACCCCTTAACCACGTAATCTCCTTCAACCAATAAGCTAAACACTAAACAACTGCCTTCCAAGAGTTCGACAATCTTTATATATTGCACAACCGTACACTTGCAGTGATTCGTGCCTCCGGGTGTAAATCCGGAGCCGAACAAGTTTTTGGCACTGTTATCAGGGAGGCAACGGTTTGTTTTAGCTTGGAGTTGGAGAGTGCTGGATCCATCCATACTCTACCTTCCATCATTCTTTTTATTTTCTTGATTACTATATCCTCTTTTTGCTGACGAGTTCCACTGTTTTCTTGAGCTCTTCTGTTTTGCATGCTAACACGTTCACAAGGAGCAGAAAGTCTTTTGCCCTTCGATCTGGAAATAGAAGCGACCGCTCGGTGACTCGCAGCAGAAATAAAGAAATAGGGATCCATTGCTAGGATTCCTGAAGGAAACGATCCACCTCCACCCCCAAATCCATGGGCAGTTCGGGATTACATGAGGCCCGACACCTTCTCTTATTATTTTTTGCCCACACCTCCACTCCCTAAATCCACCTCCACCCCCAAATCCATGTGATGCCTGTGATGAATCCTATTATTATTTTTGTCGTTATTGATATTATGATGTATGAGTAGTTCTATTCTAGGGTTTAGGGATGAACCCTAGGATCCCAGGGATTGATTATTAGGTTACCCTTAGTTGAATGAACTTAGGGTTGCATTATGGTAGTTTGAACAAGGATCTTGAGGGATTATCCCTAGAATTGGAGGACTATGAGAACGACTCCATATTCTAGGGAAAATCCTCATGAATCTGATTAGGGCTTAGCGGTCGCTCTTAAGGGCTCGTGATCATGAGAGTGACTCGTCCACTATGGATGATTTCTAATCCCCAACCCGCTAGTAGGTGACTACGAGAGTAGCCCGACTGCTTGAACCAACTATAGTGTAGTATCCCAACCGTAGATCATGAGAATGGACACGGATTGTAATACAGGACTTGTGTCAAGTGTAATGCATGTATCCATATGCAAAGCTAATTGCAAAAGTAAAGCTGAGCATAGACATACGTTAGACGAGTAGGACAACGAGATTTGACTACTCGTTCTTATTTTCGGATGTGACACTCTTACCCTCCATTATAATTCAACGAAAGGACCCTTAACCTGATATTCAACCCCGAAAGACCTAGTGGGGATTCCCGATTACCCAAGATTTTTTTAAAATCTTGTTAAAAAATCTTTCATGACAACCAACCAATGTGACAACCCCTTGACCACGTAATCTCCTTCAACTAATAAGCTAAACACTAAACAACTGCCTCCCTAGAGTTCGACAATCTTTTTATATTGCACAACCGTACACTTGCGATGATTCGTGGCTCCGGGTGTAAATTCGGAGCCGAACAAGTACTAGTGGAGTATGAGGACTGGACCCGTTGTGACAATGTTGATGTACCTTTCTCAGTTTCGAGTACTTTGTGGTGATTATTGTACCTTGCTCAGTTTCAGGTATGATGTGTTGTGATGTTGTGGAGTTTTCCTCACTCGCACTCTGATGCAGGAGAATATGTGCAGTGAGAGGCCTTGTTAAGGAAACAATGCGCGTGTACCACTGGCAGGTGCTCTTTACCGCCCCACCGTGGGCTGGAGTCCAGTTCCACATATTCAACTTCGTACTCAGGTTTTCAAAGTACTAATAACCACTAATTTGCATAACTTGTTAATATTATATGTTATAACTTCCTTAATGTTGTATTGTATGTCATATCATCATTCGTAACATCCTTACAACTTCCTTAATGTTGTATGTTGTAACATCCTCTATGATTTCCCTTATAACATTCTTGATGACATCCCTTATAACAATCGCAATGTCGTGTTGCATGTCATAACATCCCTAATGTTATCCTTTGTACCATCCCTAATGTTATGTTGCACGTTATAACATCCCTTTTAACATGCCTTATAACATACTTTATAACTTGATTTATAACATCTTTGTGTAGTTGCCACTTCATAACATGTCTTACAACATCCATATGTCACTAACACCCTGCCATGACATGCATACTTAGTAGTTGTCACTTGTAGATAATATACTAGTTTGAGTTTGGTATTCCTACTGGGTCACGTTGTGACGTGTCCCACCGTGTGGCTTTCATGTGGCATCGAGCAGGAGTTGGGCTATGAGGAGGAGGCATGATGATATGAACCATGAAGCTTGAAGTTGAACAATTCATGGATTGGAGCTCAACATTTTGACATAAAGCTCATCCAATGATTAGTGGAGTGCAAAGCTTCTCAAGACAACTCATGAGCCAAGAAGAATGCATCAAGACTCCAAGAGTATGAGTAATGTGTTTTTACACTTTATTGAGTTTGTCGTAGTATGGTGAAGCCAAAAATTTGAAGCATACATACACACACACACACACACACACACACACACACACACACAGGAAAATGAATTTCCTTGGTTTTGCTTTCATCTCAAATTCATTTCCTATTTTATTGATCAAACCCTTAGTAGTTTTGGACTTAGCTTTATAGAAAGCTTTGTTTCGTATGATGTTCTGAATTCAAACATTTGCTAGTTTTTCAAAATTTGGAATTTTGCATCGATTCCTAGCCCATTAGATAGCATACTTCATTAGCTTTCCAATGCATCTTGAATCACTCAAATCAGAGTTCATTTGAGTTATTTATGATCATTGTTATTCGATGTTGCTGAATTTAGTCGACCGCAGTACAAAGTAGTCGACCGCAACTATAAAAGTAGCAAACTAATTTGACTATGGGAGTCTACTACTTCTCTGTTTTACGCAGTTTCGAGTTTTTCGATAGCTGTCGATTACTACCGTTTGAAGGGCTTTTTCGTCCAAGTTTTTCAACGGATTTTTGTGGACTATTTAAAGACTTTTGATGATGGATTTTTGCATCATTCATAAGAGCATGAAAAATATTTTCTAAAGCTTTCCAAATTGATCTAAAGATCTCTTTAAGCTCTTTCATCTTAGGCAAAGATTTTCAAATCTCCAAAGCTTTTAAGCTCTTCTTGCCTAACTAATTTTGTGAATCCCTCAAGCTCTCATCTTGTTTTTGTTTGATCACACATTAGCATTCTTGGCTTTAATTTTCATTCACTTGAGATCAAAAGACAGGGTTCTCATTTTCTCTTGGCCAATTTTCTAAATTGATTACAAAAGCTTTTAAGCATAAAAGTTTTTGCCTAACTTGATTTCTAATCTCTTTAGTTTTAATCTTCATCTTCTTAAGAGATTGTTTCAAGTTTTATTTGATTTCCTTCCAAGCTTCACCTACATTTTTATTGAGATCAAAAGATTTCATTAGCCACAAATCACATATACACAAAAGCTTCAATTATGGTGGCTATATGAGGGTGTATTGCTTCAACTTCTTCAAATGAAAGAAATGTATTGTAACCCCTATAAACGAGAGGTGGTAAGTGATTTGGTTTGTTTTATTGTTGTAAACCTACACAAGGGTATGGTGTTGATTGGTGATTAAGTTGTAAACACACAAGTGTAGAGGGTGCTGGCATTGTGGAAATCCTAGCTAGAGGAGCTAGGTAGTGTTGTTGGAAATCATAGTTTGAAGAACTGGGTGGAATGTAATCGAGAAATTCCTAGCAAGTTATGCTATGTGGTGATTGTATTGGTGGAAGAATTTTTTTGAAAAACTAATCACCCCCCTCTAGTGTTTAGTTTGTTGTCTACATGATTCCTACACGTGGCATTAGGCATCCACCCGAACCTAACACTTCTCTCCCCCAATGGTAAGTACAGAAGTTGGTACCCATACATCTGAATGTACATATTTAAGTGGCACTTTGCTGATATGCTCTGTGGTCCCAAAGCGTGTCTTTGTCAGCTTACATTCAACACACTTCTTACAGAACTCCAATCTCTCATCTTTGGCCTCGATTAGCTTCCTTTTATGAAGCACATCTAATGACTTCTCACCTGGATGTTCAAGGCAAAGATGCCATAGATTTGCCTATCCTTCACCATATGTGCCCTAAGAGATCCTAGGCTCACCCTCCACTGTGTGCCCCTGTAGCGCATATAAGTTCTGTACTCTCCTTCACTTCAATTAGAGAACCTTGGACACCTTCAATAGGTCACCTTTAATGACCATCTTACACCCAATTCCAGCTAAAGCACCAATAGAAATCATACTCTTTTTCAAGTCTGGCACGTGATGCACATCTTTAAGTGTCCTGATCACTCCATCATGCATTTTGATCCGTACCTCTCGAACCCCCACTATCTTGCAAGCCATATTGTTCCCCATCAGCACGTTACTACCTTCCCTGGAACAATACGAACTGAACCAACTCCTTTGTAGTGTCATGTGGAAGGAGCATCCCGAATCCAAAAACCGTGAGACCCATAGATATCCATACACAGTCGCCATCAGCATCTTACCATCATCATTGTTCTTGCTACTAATTCCCACTAAGATAGAACCAAAAACTTCTTCCTTTCCTTTTCCATTCTTCTTTAGCTTAGGCAATCTCTTCTCTAATGACCGGTCTCCTTGCACAAGTGACACATATCCTTGTGCCGACGTGATTTAGAACTCGAGTGACCCTTGTCCTTCCTAGAACCTTGGGCGCCTCTGGAATCCTAGTGTCCACTGATGAAAAGCACATCCCCTTGATCCTCTTTCGACCAGCCACTTTAACATGAAGAACCTTAGAGTATACCTTGGACTCAACCTCCTCCAGATGGAATATTTCACACCCATATACCATGAACCTGACCAATGGTTGAAATCATCCGCCAGAGAACATAACAATATCATCGCCAATTACTCGTCCTCGATGTTCACCCCATACCCCGTAAGTCAGACACGATCTTCGTAAAAGCCTCAATATGATCCTTCATACGGGTTCCCTCTCTCATCTTCAGTACATATAACTGTTGCATTAGATGCAACCCGCTCGTCAAACTCTTCTTTGCATAGAGTCCCTCCAGCTTCTTCCAAAACTTCCCTGGAGTAGCCTCCTCAGACACCTTTCTAAGCACTGTTGGATATGGACGACATAAATACACCCATGAGGGGATGTATGAGGGTATACGGACCTCAGATGTCGGGTGCACGAAGGCGTGCGCGAAGGGAACCTTTTCTCATGTGAAAAGGACCACTCGATAAGTGGAAAAAGCCACTTTATAAGTGCAAAATGGCACTTGATAAGTGGATAAAGAAGAAGATAAATGAATGTGCTAATATAGGCTAATAAGCTTATATTTAGTTATTCCCTACAATAACTACCCCTAAAGCCTATAAATAGGACCCAAGGGTAAGGCATTCATTCACACTTTTCCATGCCATAAGTTTGCATAAGGCATCTTATGTTCTTATTCTCCCTTCCATTAAAATCATCTTCTAGTTAGAGATTTAGGCGGTGAAACTCTGCTTCGATCCTCCATGACGAAGTATCGACCGTTGTGGCGAATCCGAGGGCGAAGTTCCGAGATTACCGTGCCGCGTACGCAAGCGTAAGTCTCGACTTTATTATTCGATCCTAACATCCTTGTTTTGTCAGGATCCAACATTGGTATCGGAGCCATACGGGTTCGCCCCGGTCAAACCACCGCCCCGTCGAACCGATGAACGAGGCGTTGTCTTTTTCACGAATGGGTATCCTACCATTATGGATATGGTAGGAACGCTTCGTGACGGAGAGAACACAGCGGTTGTTCTTTTCATGTTAGGGTCTTCTGTCATTACGGATATGGCAGGAACTCTCCGTGACGGGAAGAACCGACCGTTCACATCGTCAAGCTCGCACTCTTCATGGATGCCGAGTCTCCATTCATAGGGAATGTGAACTCTCTTCATGTAGAGCGTGTAGTTTACGAACTTTAAAGTATGTTATTTTTCATTTTTGGCATACGGCCATTAGAGACTAACTACTTTCTCGACGAACGGGTGCTTCATCGACGAAAGGGTGCTTCATCGAGGAAAAAGATGGTAGGTATTCCCATCGGGGAAGATGACTTTTTTGTGCTTGATCACCATGGCCAAATGGGCTATGAAGGCAATGCACCCCCTCCCCATGCGGAGGGGGTTGGCTACGGCCAATAACCACCACGGCCACCCCTCCAGCGGGGTGTGCGGCAACCCAATATAAGGGGGTGGCCGGCCATGGCCATATGGGCCAAGGCCGGCCAAGGCCAAATGGCCATGACCCGGCCATGGCCGGACCTGGCCGGCCCCGGCCAGGGCCAGGGGGCCCTGGCCGTGGCCAGGGCCAGGGCCAGGGGGCCCTGGCCGTGGCCAGGGCCAGGGCCAAGG
The DNA here is from genome assembly GCA_030789695.1 of Scilla litardierei. Lineage (NCBI taxonomy): Eukaryota > Viridiplantae > Streptophyta > Magnoliopsida > Asparagales > Asparagaceae > Scilla > Scilla litardierei. Next base: position 193,281,315 of record CM061142.1, read on the forward strand.
GGCCCTGGCCGGCCTCGGGCAAGGGGCCAGGGCCGGCCTGGCCGGCCCCGGCAGTGGCCAGGGCCGACGCCCTGGCCTCTGCCAGGGCCTGGCCGGCCCCGGCAGTGGCCGGGGCCAATGCCCTGGCCGGCCCCGGCAGTGGCCGGGGCCAATGCCCTGGCCTCTGCCAGGGCCTGGCCGGCCCCGGCAGTGGCCAGGGCCTGGCCGGCCCTGGCCGAGGGGCCAGGGCCCCTGGCCGGCCAGGGCAGAGGCCCTGGCCTGGAGGGGTTTCAGACCATTGGTATTGGTCGACCAATCCAGGAGTTTTGGTCGACCAATTCGGCAAAAGGCCTTGGTCAAACACGAACATGCCAACTAGCCCATACGGGGCCAACGACAGTCGTCTGCGGTAAAATTCTCTCATACGGGGGGAAGCGCCTGGATCCATACGGGGGCCGGCAACAATGGCTTGCAGAAAAATCCCCTCAAGGGGAATTCGGCCTTGGCATGGCTACGGCTCGTTCCCGGCAAATGGCCAGGAAGTTCCGTATATTTCACTAGTATCATAAGGGTACTAGGTTGAAATATACATTTTTTGAAAAATACGTTTTTCATACGTTTTGAAAAATACGTTTTCAAAACCGCTTTTCCGCTGCGAAGTACTATAAGAGTACTAACATTTGATAAAGTGATGGGGAAATATTGAAAGTTACTCTAGATGGTGATTGGAAACGTAGTGACCTTTCCGATTCTAGAGTAACAATTTCAATATTTTTCGAAAGTAACTTATCAAATTGTAAATATCATTCCAAGTGGGAGTTGAAATTAGAACTATCCAAATGGGATATTCTATTCTCATTTCAAGTGGGAATTGTATTTATTTTAAGAATTTTCAATGCAATGTTTTTGATCAAACCTTCGGTTTTTGTGTCTTTTGCAGCATTTTAAAAGTAAAATGTCTTCCGCTTCAAAGAATATCGTCGCTGAGTTAAACAGAGGTGAAAAAATCAACGGCGATAATTACAAACTTTGGTCCATTAAGATACAATATGTTCTGGAGGAGCAAGAAGTGCTCGAGACTCTAAAGAACGTCATGATTGAACCCGAGTTGGGCACTACGGCCCAACACAGACGAGACAAGGAAGCTTTTGATACTTGGTCTCGGAAGAACAAGATAGCCCGCATTACGTTATTGTCCAGTATGGCCGATGACATAATGCGCATCTTCCGAGAACATGACCTAGCCATGGACATATGGTCCAAGCTAGAGGAGAAGTTCGGTGGCACATCGGTGTCCAAACTTTGCGCCTTAACTATAAGGTTCGATTCATATAAGAAACGTCTAGATCATTCCATGGGGAAACATATGCGACATATGGTGAATCTTATCTCGGAGTTAAAGGACGCAGGTCATGTGCTCACTGATGAGCAACAAATCCAAGCAGTCATACGTTCCCTACCAAATGGGTGGGGCCAAATGAAAATGCATCTCACTCACAATGAGAGCATCAAGACCTTCAGCGATGTTTCCAAGCACCTCGAATTAGAGGAAGAGCGGCTTGCGGCTGCCAAGCCAAGTGCAGAAGTGCACATGGTTGCTAGTTCCTCACACGGGGGAAAGAAAAGGAAAGATCGTTCGAAGTCTACCAATGAACGTAATAAGCAACCTGAGTCTACCAAGAAACCCAAACATAAGGGTGGGCACAAGAAATGGCACAAGAAGAAAGACTTGAAGAGGATCAAGTGCTTCAAGTGCAACAAGCTCGTTCACTATGCTCGTTCGTGTACGAGTGGAGGCGACGAGGTAACTTGTAAATATACTAGTTGCATATGTGTTTCTAGTTCAATATTTCTTGTGGAATCTAATCCATTTTGGATAATTGATTCAGGTGCCACCGACCACATAGCAAGAGACAGACGGTCCTTCGTGGAGTATCATCGGATACCCCAAGGAACGAAGTGGATCTATGTAGGAAACAACACACGTGTTGAAGTGAAAGGCGTTGGGACTTGCAAGCTAGTCTTGGACAACGGCCGCACTCTCCTACTTCATGATGTTCTCTTCGCTCCAGATATTCGAAGGAATATAATATATGTGGTTGTGTTAATGGGTCTTGGCTATAACTGGTTTTTTCATGATTGTAATGTGGACTTAAGTTGTAATAATACTCTTATTGGTACTGGGTTTGTATTTAAAGGATTTATTGTAATGAGTACAATGTATGATTCCTCATGTAATGAAAATTTCCTTATTGCAAATTCTAAGACTTATGAGTCTGATGTGATTTGTTGGCACGCAAGGCTTGGTCATATTGGACCAACGCGTATGGATAGACTTGCCAAACGTGGCCTTCTATCCAATGTTTCAAAGGTTGAAATGTCGACCTGCGAACATTGCCTAGTGGGGAAATCTTGTCGCAAGCCATTTGGAACCGGCACAAGGGCCGAGGTTCCATTACAGATTATCCATTCGGACATATGTGGTCCGATGAATGTCAAGACAAGACGCGGGAAGTCCTATTTCATCACTTTTATTGATGATTTCACCCGATTCGGACATATCTATTTGATATCCCACAAAAGTGAAGCATTGGCTTGCTTTAAAAACTATAAGAGTTTAGTGGAGAATCAATTAGATCGCAAGATTAAGGTCTTGCGAACCGATAGGGGCAGTGAATATCAATCAACAAGTTTTAAGGAACTTTGTGATGAAAAAGGCATAGTACATCAGGTAATTATGCCTTATACTCGTCAACAAAACGGTGTTGCAGAAAGGAGAAATAGGACTTTAATGGAAATGGTCCGTTCAATGATGGCGCAAGCTAATTTACGAATCACCTTTTGGGGTGATGCATTATTGACGGCCACTTTCATTTTAAACCGCGTACCCTCGAAATCAGTTAGCTCCACTCCTTATGAGTTGTGGAACCAAAGGTCTCCTGACTTAAACATTTTGAAACCTTGGGGTTGTGCATCCTACGCACATATTTCCTCCCATAAGTATGGCAAACTTGGGCCAAGGGGAAGGAAATGTATCTTTATACGATATGCAGAAAACTCCAAAGGTTATGCTTTTGTTAGTCAGGAAGACAATGGTGGGCTAATTGAGTTTGAGTCGAGGGATGTCACTTTCTTGGAAAACGAGTTTCCAAGACAGGGCGAGATAAGTTAGGACTTATCTCTATTTGAGATTTATGATCAAGAAGGATTACCTCATTCGAGTGGGAGAATTATTGGTGAAAACAAAAATACGTTTCAACCTTCACCAATGGATTATACGAATGACGATTATCCTATTCCATACGGGAATAATGATCCAAGTGGGAGCAATTCTAACGACATTCCAAGTGGGAGTGATATTAGAATTGATCTAAATTCGAGTCAACAAGGACTTGAAGAATCTCAAATACGACGTAGTAGTCGTACAAGGTTGGCTCCTCTAAGATTTGAGGATGAATTTCTGCAAACCTTTATGACTTTACTACAAGAAGATGACGAGCCTGCTACTTTCAAACAGGCCGTATCTTGCCCTGCTAAAGACAAATGGATGGAAGCGATGCAAGAGGAGTTAGAATCCATGAAAGTTAACCAAGTCTGGGACTTAGTTGACTTACCCAGAGGACGTAGAGCTATTGGGAACAAATGGGTTCTCAAAATCAAGCATAAGGCTGATGGCTCTATTGACAGATATAAAGATCGCCTTGTTGCGAAAGGTTTTACGCAACAGGAAGGGATAGACTACGAAGAGACCTTCTCACCTGTTGTTTGTTTTACCTCGATTCGCCTGATTCTGGCAATGGTAGCTTGCTTAGACCTCGAATTACATCAAATGGATGTAAAGACTGCCTTTCTCAATGGAGAATTAGACGAGGAGATCTATATGGAATAACCAATAGGGTTTGTAAAAGAAGGAAACAAACATAAGGTTTGTAAACTTCTTAAATCCATATATGGTCTTAAACAATCCTCGAGGCAATGGTATATACGATTTCAAGAAGTTGTCTTATCAAATGGTGTTACCATGCTTGATGAAGATAACTGCGTATATATCAAGAGGATTAAAAGCAAGTATGTTATCATGTCTCTATAAGTAGATGACATTTTAATAACCAGAAATGACAAGGGCTTTGTGATGGATATCAAGGCTTGGCTTTCATCAGTTTTTGAGATGAAAGACATGGGAGAAGCTGCATATATCCTTGGAGTTAAGATTTCAAGGACGTTCAAAGAAACTTCTTTCTCTTTCACAGGAGACTTATATAAAGAAGGTTCTAGAACGATTTAATATGCAGGACTGCAAGTCCATTGATACTCATATAAGCAAAAGCGATAATTTATGTCTGAAATCATGTCCTAAGAACCAAAAGGAGAAAGAGATTATGGAAAAAGTTCCATATTCCAGTGCAGTTGGTAGTCTTATGTACGCTATGATGTGTACAAGACCAAACATCTGTTTTGCCGTTGGAATGGTAAGTCATTACCAATCCAACCCAGGGCAAGTACACTGGAAAGCGGTTAAGAGGATAATGTGATATCTCAAAGGAACTACAGACTTTGCTTTATGCTATCAAGGAGATGCCTTGAGGCTCGAACGCTACACTGATGCTGATTGGGCGGGTGATCTCGATGAGCGACGATCGACCTCAGGATATGTTTTTCTACTCAGATCTGGTGCAATATCCTGGAGTAGCAAGAAACAATCCTGCATCGCACTTTCAACCATGTAAACCGAGTTTTTAGCATTTAGCATGGCAGTCCAAGAGGCTGTTTGGCTTAGGAAGTTCTTAGACAGGCTAATTAATGCAAGTGACTCAGGTGTTGTACCCATACACAGCGACAGTCAAGCATCTATAGCCTATGTCAAAGATCCGAAATTCCATTGTAAGACCAAACACATAGATATCCGCTACAAATTTGCAAAAGACTATGATAAAACCAAGAAGGTAGACATAAGGTACATATCTACGCATGAGATGGTAGCGGATCCTCTTACGAAGGCGATCCCCAGAGATGTGTTTTACAAACACTTATCATCTCAAGGATTGCGTAAGAGCTGAGTTGTACCGATATAAATTCCCATGTCTGTAAATGATCAAATTTAATAAAAGAATAAGTTCTTTTTCAAACATTGCATATGAATTTCTTGAGAAATGTTTGTGTACATTTTTGAAATCTCAGCTCTACTTTCTAATATGTCGAACAGATTGAGGTTGGCTCTCTCACATTTGGACTTTAAAGATTCAAAGCTGGCCAGCCAATTGCAATCTAGATGGGATTCAATTGTTGAATATAAAGTATAAGAAATGTGAAGAAATAATCTAGGGTAAAGCATGCATTGATCTACTCAACTTTGCACCTCGAGAAGTGTTGTGCATCTCTAACAAGTGCACAACAGCGGACTCTATGCGCATGACGGTCACACGGCCTATTTCTCGGTATGATAAACAGAAGAGTTAGAGGAAAATAAGTTTCCTTACAATCCCCTCAAGTGTGAGTGGGAGATGTTGGATATGGACGACATAAATACACCCATGAGGGGATGTATGAGGGTATACAGACCTCAGATGTCGTGTGCACGAAGGCGTGCGCGAAGGGAACCTTTTCTCGTGTGAAAAGGACCACTCGATAAGTGGAAAAAGCCACTCGATAAGTGGAAAAAGCCACTTTATAAGTGCAAAATGGCACTTGATAAGTGGATAAAGAAGAAGATAAATGAATGTGCTAATATAGGCTAATAAGCTTATATTTAGTTATTTCCTACAATAACTACCCCTAAAGCATATAAATAGGACCCAAGGGTAAGGCATTCATTCACACTTTTCCATGCCATAAGTTTGCATAAGGCATCTTATGTTCTTATTCTCCCTTCCATTAAAATCATCTTCTAGTTAGAGATTTAGGCGGTGAAACTCTGCTTCGATTCTCCGTGACGAAGTATCGACCGTTGTGGCGAATCCGAGGGCGAAGTTCCAAGATTACCGTGCCGCGTACGCAAGCGTAAGTCTCGACTTTATTATTCGATTCTAACATCCTTGTTTTGTCAGGATCCAACAAGCACTTCATCTGAAAGTGATAACTGCAGTGCACTCAACACCTTTCTCTCCATCTCAGCCTTCTGTGCCTACATGAAATCCTTGTCAAAACTGTTTTTGTCAAAGACAATTTAGTAGCAATCGTCTCACATAAGAAAAGCCTTCATCTTTAATCTCCAAAAACTGAAGTCGTTTCTCCTAATGAACTTGTCCATATTGAATGAAGTGGTAGACGACATCTTGACTTCTTACTCCTTTCTCACCAATACCTCTGATACCCCTCGTTGGGAATATGACACAATACCATTCAACGCCAATGTGTGCACAACAAAAAAATAGATAAAGTGTCGCTAACTAATTCAATGCAGAGTTAGGCTCTTGATAGAATTATAAAAAGCACAAGAACTACCACAGAATCAAAAACAAGCAATCACAGAGAAAGGCAATGATTATACTAGTTCGGCCCAACATATGGCATACATCTAGTCTTCTGTTGTCACGGTTTTCACTATAACAGAGATGATATGTAACGGCCGCTTTCCGACCGTTCGTATTTCCTGCGTGCACGTGCTTTATCGGGCACGTATTCTTTTTGGCTAGTTTTGAGCTCCGGCATATGCGATGCGATATGCCGTTGCGATCGTTTTGGGGTGTTGAATTTTATAGTAATTTTTGGGAACGTCTTTCACGGCTCGTTTTCTCGCAAAACGACTTTGAATAATAGGGGCGTTTTAGTCATCTGACTCGAAACGCCGTTTCCAATTTTACGTAAAATTTTGGTAGGCATTACGCACGATCAGGCTCCGTAGATCTATGTGTCTCGTCTTCACGATCGCCCCGGTATTTTCGGATTATTTTTCTGACGTCCTGATTGAAAGATATCGCTCGGAGAAATCTGGACCGTTGATTTGCCCTGATCAGATTCAAATTCAAATTCGTTAGTCAAATCTGGCCAAATCTGGCCAAATCTCTCAACAATCTGTTTTAAAATATTTCCTAAACTGTTCTTTCTATTCTCCTCGAGGATTTCCCCCTCTTTCTACACCCTCTACCTCTGTAATTTCTTCTCTTAACTATAACCATAGGGTGTATAGCATTATAAATTTTATTATATATAACCCTAACCCTATACTAAACCTAACCCTAAAATATCCACAGCCGCCACCGAAATCCCCCCCCCCCAATTTTCGATCTCTCCCTCTCCATCGCGGCGATCTCGCCGCCGCCGCACCTCCCTGAAATTCTCGATCGTCGGCGAACCCCCATTCTCCCTCTCTCTCCCACTCCGACCTCGCGCCCTCCGGCGATCTCGCCGCCACCGCGCCCCTCGCGATTCCTGCCCTCGTGCCCCGACACCTCCGCATCTCCGCTGGCTGCCGCCCGTGGCTCCCCCCCCCGAGCGCCGGTGTGCTGCCTCACGGCCCCCGCACGACGCCGGAGAGCCACCGCCAACAGCCCGATCAGCCTCGCAGCGGCTGCCGCCGTGATCCGCTCCACCGCCTGCGACCCCGACGCCCGCCTGCGAGACCCCGACTCCGCCGATCCGCCACCCTCTCGTACTCCACGGCCACCGAAGCCCCCGTGCTCCTCCTCCACTCGGAGCTCACGGCCTCCTCCAGCGCAGAACCCCCGTTTCTCCGCCGCTACAGCTCCCCGCTGCTACAGCAATCCGCTGCCCGCAGCACCGCCCCCACGACCGTCCTCCGCCGCGCTCCGCCCAGCGCGGTGCACCCAGCTGTCCGCGTTATCGGCCTCCGGCCCCCTCTCGGTGCCGCTCGCTGCATCCCCCTTGTGAGCAGCCGCCGGTGCGGCTGACCTGACCCCTGAGCAACGCCTCGACGAACTCCTCGCTCGACGTTCGACCTATTCCGCTCGCTGTTTTGGACCCCGGGGTTTTGTTTCCCGTCCTCTCACTATCACGTGGCTCTTCATCACCGTTTCCACTGATCACGGGCTGCTCTCGTGACTCGCCCGGCTGTCCGCTCTTTCCGTAGCCGTTTGGGCGCCTGTGACGACGCCCCTCGCCCACGGATCCGCTGTGCTCGCTGTTTTGACTCCCCGATCGCTTTTCGCTATCTCCGCCCGCTGCCCGCATGTTCAGTCTGCTACCAGAGCGTGTCTGGCTACGCTACCCGTAGTCAAGACGCCGTTGACGTCGCAGAGCTCACGATCTTTCGGCATCGTGGCCGTTATCGCTACCATTCACATGCCGCCTCGTTGCACTACTCGCAACCGAGGCAATTCTGTTGCCGTTTCTTTGCACTACTCACGACCAAGGCGGTTCCGACACCGTCCCCATTACCGTGACATCTCGGCTGCGCTACCCGCAGCCGCTACGATCCTGAGACGATCTCGAGATGAGCTCCGCTGCGCTACCCGCAGTCGGGGACACGAGCACCGCCACAGTTTTCAGACACGACGCCAGATTTACGCGTGGACATCATTCAGGTTGGTACCCCTAACTCGTAGCACAACCCACACCGTAGCGAAACTGAAAACCTAACTAAAATCGGACAACTGTAACTAAATTTAATTGCTGCACCAGTAAAACGCTGCTCACTGTAGAAATCGACCATCGGACAAATTTTCTGTGCACATAGGGTAGTGGTCGATTTAGGTTGATAAAACATCAAATTGTGACTTTTGACGAATAGGATAGTCCCATAACCTAGAAACGAACCGAAATAGGATTTACTGAAAACGCGACCTGACACCGTCGCCCTGACACTGTTTCAGACGAACTACCGCGGACGCGACGACTGGACGAGACGCTCCGGACGGACGACACACGCGCCACCGCAGGCAAGTGCACCCACTTGCGTTTTTGACCGTGCTTTGGTCTTAGATTGCTAGAACTGTTAGACTGTGAATGTATAGAACCGGACGTGAAATGATAGCGTCCGGGATGCCCCTGACGACTTAGACTTGACGACGAAGTCTAAGCTCGACAAACACCAACTTTTGACATCATAGGACTATCTTGCGTGTGCGTGCGTGTGGACACCCTAGAATAACAACTCCCTACACTTGTCATGTCATGTCCTGTTACACAAAAAGCCTTCGGGCGTTTCGGATGCTTTCCTCCTCGAAAGTGATCCCTGTTACCCAAAAAGCCTTCGGGCGTTTCGGATGCTTTCCTATGCTTTCCTTGCGGAAGTGATCCCTGTTACACAAAAGCCTTCGGGCGTTTCAGATGTTTCCCTAGCGGAAATGATCCCTGTAAATCTTGTCCTGAGTTCCTGGGTTTGGGGTTGGGTTGAGCGTGCGCACGACAAGAGGGTCTGATCCCCCTCGAACCGTAAGGCGTGAACCCTTTCGTGTCTCACTTGTCCTGTCTTGTCTTGTCCCGTCACGTCCCGTCTTGTCTTGACACCTTTAGGTTAGTCTCGTAGTTGGCAGCACACGTTACGACTACTACCTATCCCGTTTTACTTTCTTGTTGTGCTACTTACTGTTGTGTTACTCTGTTATAACCACAGCATGCTAACCAACCAGTAAACTGTTGTGAAATAGAACCTCAGCATGTTAATCAACCAGTAAACCGTTGTTTAAAAGTTTGGTACACTTGCAGTTTGGTCTAACCCTTTTCGTAGACCTTACCTGACGTACAGTTCCTTCTTTTGGTGATGTACGTCAGGTGTTCCGCCAGAGTTCGTGGACGAGGCAGACTTACTGGAGAACGTGGAGCCGAGGACGTCAACCCAGAGTACGCACCTGACGAGGACAAGACCTAGCGGTCGTTTTTAGTCGTCACTTCCAGAGGGTACTACGTTTAGGTTTGTCTTTAAATCTTTTGTTGCCATGCTTAGGCTTCTTTTAGACTCGGTACCAGTTGGATATTATATCACTATTTAATGAATGCAACTTCCTTTTTGTACTTTCTGTTGTTTCGAACTTTATTAATGCAAGAACCTGATATCTTTTAAAATGGTACCCCTACAGACGCTTATTAGGTCCGAGCTCTTCAGCTCCGGCCTAAGCGGGCCTTAGTCACGTTTCACCTCCGTCGTTTTGGGAAGCGGGGCGTGACAGGTTTTAGTGGTGGCCCATGCAGGTCTTGCAAAAGTTCGAAACAATAAGAGTACCGCATTCATTTAATATCCACGTTCAAGTCTGAATTAGTTTCCCAGTCTTAGATGGTAGGAATACTTAGATTGATACCCAGGTTTGATAGTCTGACTTATCGGTTAAGACTTAGTCATACTCGTCCTAGAATATCCTAGTAGGCCCCGCTTGACTCTGACCATGTTAGAGTTCTAGAATCCTTCTTTTAGTCGTTCGCTCAGTTCCATCGACTTCGGGCCCAGCAGAACGTAACCTTGATTCCCTTATGAATGTTTTCCCCTAGATACTGATTGTAGTTTAGCTCGTTAGGAAATCTTAGCGCCGAGCTCTCCTGATCTTTAGACGACCCGATGAGTAGGACCCCTGAATTCTAGCGTCTCTTTTATCATTACACTTCTGCGTTATCGATCGTAGGGTCCCATCGTAGCTTCACATCTTATTCTATGTGCAACCACCATGCGATCATTTTCCTTTCTCCCGATTCGCGTGATCGTTTCCGGACGATTATCGTTGATCCTTCGAATCCCTTCCTAGACCAATTCTTCTTCCTCTAGAAGTATTTTCGAAATTTATTATTAAGTCTTTCGCTCAGCTTAACTTCTTGAGAATCCCTATATTATATATTTCAAAATTCTTGTTTTTCGGTTAAGTTAAAACTCTTTCACTAATCTTGAAACCTCACTGGTCGTAAAATTATTTTATTATCTCGTACCTGTTTTCAAATCGGCATTTTCGTGTTTCAGTTTTAAACCTCGTTATCACTTCTATAATCCAATAAATATATACATGTTATTTTTCTAACTACAAAATTTTATTGCTAATCACTTACCATACATACTTTTAAAATATTTACTAAACTAGAGGGAACTCCAATTATTTTCTTATCATTTTGTCAGTTCTATGTTCTTCGTGACCACATTTCAAAATCCTTGTGTAAACTTATTTTCGTTTGCAAAACAATCGTTTCTTACCCTACTCATCTTTATTTCGTCTTACTTTTTTCCAAAATTTTAATTTGCTACATCAGCTCACTTTTAAGTATATAAATATATGTATATTTTTAAAAGTATATGATACCATATTTTACACGTAATTCTCCCGTCATTAATCTAGTTATTTTGAAGAATATCTTTCGTTGCATCCAACCAATTATCTCCTTGCCCCGCCTTACTTGAACTCGTTCCTTCCGATTTATTTCGTTACACTTTTGGTTTCTGTTTCCTTTATTTGGTGTAGACATTAGTCCTTGTAGTTGTCCATGCTATCTCCGGTAAAGGATTAGGCCCTTGGTAGGTGATGTTGTAGAGATGCATGAGTATAGGTAGAGTATGTAGACCTGTATGAGTGTGTCATCTTTAGGATCTTGATAATTGCCTTTTGTGTCTTGAATGTGTACTCAGTGTTAACCATGATATGATTGAGGTTGTCTGAATGACGGTATTCATACGTATTTGCATGTGGTCATAGCAGGCAATTTCCTTAGACGTAGTTATAGAATAGCTTATCTTTGACTGCATGTGATTGAACCAGAATTTTGTTTTTCTTTTAAACCAAACCTTTAAAGTTTTTGAAATTAGCTCACAAGATCACGAATCAATTATCCTTCCCCACCCATTATCGCAACTCCACACGTTTTTTTTCCAAATATTTTAAATGTGACTTTGGTCTTAAGTTTCCTTTTCCCTTCTTTTCTTTCTCCCTTAAAATTTTTTTCTATGTTATGATTGTTGTATTATTGGGACTAGCTGTTATCGTTATAGGATTTTGTTTGCAGATAGGCTCAGGGTGAGACGAGTTTTTATTATAGCAATGATTAATTGATTTTGGAACACAAGGATGTTGGATTAGAATTTCTTTCGAATATAAAGAGTGAGCTGTCCAAGACTTATTTATAATACTGATGTGTGACAGACTCAATGGAGAATTCTGGTTGAATGAGATTATATACGTGAAGATGAGAACTGTCAGATTTGAGGCTTAGTCGAATGGTAGATAGGGATGGCTATAGATTATGATAGGAGTTAGGGTGATCATGAGATTGAGTAGAGCTTTTATTAGCATCGAGACCTGATTATTGAGTTGACGTGAGAAGACATTGAGAGTAACACGACGTGTTGAGAAATGGATGGTTAGGTTGTCGGATTTAATATTGGTTGAAAATAATTATAATAAGTAGGAAGAGATGTGATTTTGATAGTTCAATCATTTGGCGGATAAAAAAAATTATGGGAAGATACAACAAGGAATGTATTAAGGACACGACGATTGTTGATTTGCGAAAGGTGTGATGAGATAGACAGATGTTCGTCTTCGATTGGTGATTGACTAGAACATCATTTTAGCGATTGATTAATATTAGGACGAGATAGAGAGTTAAAAGATTGTTTTTGAGCGATGAAGTTTTATAGAATGGTATGGTATGAGAAGATGGTTATTATTCTTTTGTGAGGACTTGGAGTTGGAAATTTGAACGGTAATAATGGGTCCGTAGTCAAGTGTTAGGATGTGGGTTTGGTCGTGGCATTACTCAGTAAAAAGAAGGATTATGACAGATTATTTGAGGGACGATGTTAAAAGTATAGGACTAGAGACCATTGTGTGGAGGATGTGAGTTATAGGCTTAGATATTTATAGATTTTATGATTAGTCTTAGTGTGAGTGATTCCGAGGACGGAATCGTTTCTAAGGTGGGTAGAATGTAACGGCCGCTTTTCGACCGTTCGTATTTCCTGCGTGCACGTGCTTTATCAGGCACGTATTCTTTTTGGCTATTTCTGAGCTCCGGCATATGCGATGCGATATGCCGTTGCGATCGTTTTGGGGTGTTGAATTTTATAGTAATTTTTGGGAACGTCTTTCACGGCTCGTTTTCTCGCAAAACGACTTTGAATAATAGGGGTGTTTTAGTCATCTGACTCGAAACGCCGTTTCCAATTTTACGTAAAATTTTGGTAGGCGTTACGCACGATCAGGCTCCGTAGATCTATGTGTCTCGTCTTCACGATCGCCCCGGTATTTTCGGATTATTTTTCTGACGTCCGGATTGAAAGATATCGCTCGGAGAAATCTGGACCGTTGATTTGCCCTGATCAAATTCAAATTCAAATTCGTTAGTCAAATCTGGCCAAATCTGGCCAAATCTCTCAACAAATCTGTTTTAAAATATTTCCTAAACTATTCTTTCTATTCTCCTCGAGGATTTCCCCCTCTTTCTACACCCTCTACCTCTGTAATTTCTTCTCTTAACTATAACCATAGGGTGTATAGCATTATAAATTTTATTTATATATAACCCTAACCCTATACTAACCCTAACCCTAAAATATCCACAGCCGCCACCGAAATTCCCCCCCCCCCCCTTTTCGATCTCTCCCTCTCCCTCGCGGCGATCTCGCCGCCGCCGCACCTCCCCGAAAATCTCGATCGCCGGCGAACCCCCGTTCTCCCTCTCTCTCCCACTCCGACCTCGCGCCCTCCGGCGATCTCGCCGCCACCGCACCCCTCGCGATTCCCGCCCTCGTGCCCCGACGCCTCTGCATCTCCGCTGGCTACCGCCCGTGGCTCCCCCCCCGAGCGCCGGTGTGCTGCCTCACGGCCCCCGCACGACGCCGGAGAGCCGCCGCCAACAGCCCGATCAGCCTCGCAGCGGCTACCGCCGTGATCCGCTCCACCGCCTGCGACCCCGACGCCCGCCTGCGAGACCCCGACTCCGCCGATCCGCCACCCTCTCGTACTCCACGGCCACCGAAGCCCCCGTGCTGTTCCTCCTCTCGGAGCTCACGGCCTCCTCCAGCGCAGAACCCCCGTTTCTCCGCCACTGCAGCTCCCCGCTGCTACAGCAATCCGCAGCCCGCAGCACCGCCCCCGCGACCGTCCTGCACCGCGCTCCGCCCCGCGCGGCGTACCAAGCTGTCCACGTTATCGGCCTCCGGCCCCCTCTCGGCGCCGCTCGCTGCATCCCCCTTGCGAGCAGCCGCCGGTGCGGCTGACCTGACCCCCGAGCAACGCCTCGACGAACTCCTCGCTCGACGTTCGACCTATTCCGCTCGCTGTTTTGGACCCCCGGGGTTTTGTTTCCCGTCCTCTCACTGTCACGTGGCTCTTCATCACCGTTTCCACTCATCACTGGCTGCTCTCGTGACTCGCCCGGCTGTCCGCTCTTTCCGTAGCCGTTTGGGCGCCTGTGACGACGCCCCTCGCCCACGGATCCGTTGTGCTCGCTGTTTTGACTCCCCGATCGCTTTTCGCTATCTCCGCCCGCTGCCCGCACGTTCAGTCTGCTACCAGAGCATGTCTGGCTACGCTACCCGTAGTCAAGACGCCGTTGACGTCGCAGAGCTCACGATCTTTCGGCATCGTGGCCGTTATCGCTACCATTCACATGTCGCCTCGTTGCGCTACTCGCAACCGAGGCAATTCCATTGCCGTTTCTTTGCACTACTCACGACCAAGGCGGTTCTGACGCCGTCCCCATTGTCGTGACATCTCGGATGCGCTACCCGCAGCCGCTACGATCCTGAGACGATCTCGAGACGAGCTCCGCTACGATACCCGCAGTCGGGGACACGAGCACCGCCACTGTTTTCAGACACGACGCCAGATTTACGCGTGGACATCATTCAGGTTGGTACCCCTAACTCGTAGCACAACCCACACCGTAGCGAAACTGAAAACCTAACTAAAATTGGACAACTGTAACTAAATTTAATTGCTGCACCAGTAAAACGTTGCTCACTGTAGAAATCGACCATCGGACAAATTTTCTGTGCACATAAGGTAGTGGTCGATTTAGGTTGATAAAACATCAAATTGTGACTTTTGACGAATAGGATAGTCCCGATAACCTAGAAACGAACCTAAATAGGATTTACTGAAAACGCGACCTGACACCGTCGCCCTGACACTGTTTCAGACGAACTACCGCGGACGCGACGACTGGACGAGACGCTCCGGACGGACGACACACGCGCCACCGCAGGCAAGTGTACCCACTTGCGTTTTTGACCGTGCTTTGGTCTTAGATTGCTAGAACTGTTAGACTGTGAATGTATAGAACCGGACGTGAAATGATAGCGTCCGGGATGCCCCTGACGACTTAGACTTGACGACGAAGTCTAAGCTCGACAAACACCAACTTTTGACATCATAGGACTATCTTGCGTGTGCGTGCGTGTGGACACCCTAGAATAACAACTCCCTACACTTGTCATGTCATGTCCTGTTACACAAAAAGCCTTCGGGCGTTTCGGATGCTTTCCTCCTCGATGCTTTCCTTGCGGAAGTGATCCCTGTTACCAAAAAAGCCTTCGGGCGTTTCAGATGCTTTCCTAGCGGAAGTGATCCCTGTTACACAAAAGCCTTCGGGCGTTTCGGATGTTTCCCTAGCGGAAATGATCCCTGTAAATCTTGTCCTGAGTTCCTGGGTTTGGGGTTGGGTTGAGCGTGCGCACGACAAGAGGGTCTGATCCCCCTCGAACCGTAAGGCGTGAACCCTTTCGTGTCTCACTTGTCCTGTCTTGTCTTGTCCCGTCACGTCCCGTCTTGTCTTGACACCTTTAGGTTAGTCCCGTAGTTGGTAGCATACGTTACGACTACTACCTATCCCGTTTTACTTTCTTGCTGCGCTACTTACTGTTGTGTTACTCTGTTATAACCACAGCATGCTAACCAACCAGTAAACTGTTGTGAAATAGAACCTCAGCATGTTAATCAACCAGTAAACCGTTGTTTAAAAGTTTGGTACACTTGCAGTTTGGTCTAACCCTTTTCGTAGACCTTACCTGACGTACAGTTCCTTCTTTTGGTGCTGTACGTCAGGTGTTCCGCCAGAGTTCGTGGACGAGGCAGACTTACTGGAGAACGTGGAGCCGAGGACGTCGACCCAGAGTACGCACCTGACAAGGACAAGACCTAGCGGTCGTTTTTAGTCGTCACTTCCAGAGGGTACTACGTTTAGGTTTGTCTTTAAATCTTTTGTTGCCATGCTTAGGCTTCTTTTAGACTCGGTACCAGTTGGATATTATATCACTATTTAATGAATGCAACTTCCTTTCTGTACTTTCTGTTGTTTCGAACTTTATTAATGCAAGAACCTGATATCTTTTAAAATGGTACCCCCTACAGACGCTTATTAGGTCCGAGCTCTTCAGCTCCGGCCTAAGCGGGCCTTAGTCACGTTTCGCCTCCGTCGTTTTGGGAAGCGGGGCGTGACATGATAATTCAGAGAATACACCGAATACACAAGACCTCCTCCAAACAATATGTAAGCTCTCTCAACAAAATAATTCTAGCACACTAGCAATTACAATGTCTCATGCACAAAACTATTGGATAGATCTTACCAGAGATTCTAGAACAAGGAATACCTCCTCTCCCAAAGATCGTAGTTGCCACAAAGCTCTTTCATCGTCTGTTGCCGGTAAAATATCAGCTCTGCTCAAGAAAACACAAGAAATTATTCTCCAATTCTCTTCATGCCGTCAAAAAATGTATCTCTAGGTTATTTATATCACATGAGTCCCTCCTAGGGTAGAAGATGTAATGGTCGCTTTTCGACCGTTCGTTTTTCGCGTGTACTTTTCCTCTTTTGTACGCGTATTTTTCTTTGTCCTTTCTTCTACCCAGAATACGCGATGTTATATGTTGTTGTGACCGTATGGAAGAGTAGTTATTGGTGGGATTTTTAGTGAACGTCATTTCACAGGTCGTTCTCCCACAAATCAGCTTTGAATGAAAGGGTGTTTTAGCCTCTAGACTTCAATGCGTAGTTATTATTTTTATTTTCGTTCTCGGTAGGCTTAGCTCATGACCGGACCTCGTATCCTCGATCCTCTCGTCGTCACGGTCGTCCCGATATTTTTTCATAATTTTCGAACACCGTTTGCTTGGCCCATCACACTAATCACATTCGAAGCCCAATTAGTCTAATCAATTTTGAAATTCAAATATTAATCAAATCTTTTGGATTCTCATACGTATCACATGGGATTTCATGTAGCTACACTCACCTCAGTTTAACCCTCTTTGCACACCCCCTCTCACAAACCCTCTCTCCTAGTCACCCAAAATATACCCTCCTTTCGTAACATATATAGCACTTTCTCATCTTAAAAGAAAAACAAACCGCACAACCCTAGGGCATGCGAAACCCATCAGCCACCGCCCCTTACCTGTGTTTGCTCTCCTTCTTCTCACTGCCGATGAGATCTTTGACCACCCCCATACTTCGGCCACCTTCCCTCCCCTTCCCTCTCCCCTCTCTCCCCTCTCTCTCCCCTAGAAACCCATCAAACACAGCAGGCCGCCAGTTTTGGACAGATTCTACCAGCCTCTCAAAACCCACGGTCGTCGCCCTCCGGCCACCGCCGACAACCAGCTCTGCCACCAACAGACCCCCTCGACCCCCTCTACCTACTGCAAGTGCCCTTTGCTTCCGCAAGCCGCGTCATACATGCTGCGATCCAAAACAGCGACCCGGCAAGCCAAACCCGTCCATTTCACCTTCTCACAACCGGCCTCCACCGTGCGCAGCCGCTGTCAGCCATCCATCAAGCCAAGCAATCCCCCTTTGGCCTCCTCCAATCCTTGGTAGCCCCCTTGCTCCTAGGAGTCCACGCACGCCGCAGATCTCGCGTGTTTTCCGACGTCGTAGCCGCCGTCGTGACGTTTCGTTGCGCTACGCGCAACCGGAGAGATCCGACGCCATACTTACTGTTCTTGCCTCCCCCTCGCTGTCCGTTCCAATCTCGCTGTGCTACCCGTAGTCGAGACATCGTTGACGACGTAGATCTATCTTCGTTTAGACCCGACGTCCGATCTACGTTCAAACGTCGTAAAGGTTGGTCCCCTAACTCGTAGTAAGAACCCAAAACGTAGCAAACCAAAACTTAATCTAAAAATCGCCAACATTAACTAAAGTTTACTTTACGCTCTTTAAAACGATATTCAACTATAGAAATCGACGAATGGACTTTATTGCATGTGCACATAGGATAGTCGTCGATTAGGCGGAACAATCAAATCAAAATCGTGACTTCGAACTGTTAGGGTAGCCACATTTAACCTAGAAATGAACTTTAATAGGATTAATGATGAGCGTGACCTGACAACGTCGTTGGCTCGTTTCAGACGAACCATCGCTGACGCACCGCTTCGACGAGACGATCCAGACTGACGACTCACTCGCCACCGCAGGCAAGTGTGTTCACTTGCGCAGTTTCGGTCACGTTTAGGCCATTATCTTCCTTAAACTGTAATAAGTATAAACAAGAGAACCGGACGTGAAATGATAGCGTCCGAGACCCCCTAGACAGCTTAGACTTGACAAAATCTAAGCACAAACAACAACAACAACAACTGACACCTTAGGTTCTATCTGTGTGTGCGTGCATGTGGACCCCCTAGAATGAACAACTCCTTACCACTTGTCATGTCATGAAATGTTACAAAAAGCCTACGGGCGTTTCAGGCGCTCTCCAAGCTAGAGAGAGTGGTCTCTGTTATGTTACAAAAAAGCCTACGGGCATTTTAGGCGCTCTCCAAGCTAGAGAGAGTGGTCTCAGTTATGTTACAAAAAGCCCAGGGGCATTTCGGATGCTCTCCAAGCTAGAGAGAGTGATTCCTATTACAGATTCACCTATGGGATGTTCGACGCTCACCAAGAGAGTGAGAGTCATGCTACGGACCATGGGGATAGAGGCACTCGTCAAGCTAGAGCGAGTGGACCTATTGTCCTGTCTTGAGCACTCGGGTTGGGGTAGGGTTGAGCGGTCGCACGGGGAGAGGGTCTGGTCGCCCTCAAACCGTAAGGCGTGAACCCTTCGTAACACACACAGTACTTCTTGTCTTGTCTTGTCTTGTCTTGTCTTGTAGCCACTAGCACATGCTATGGCTATTGCCTGTCACGTTTACTTTTCAGCGTTGTCTTTACTTTCTTGCACATATACATATATTGTTGAATATTGGACTCCCCGGATTTGGTTTTGGATGATGAGCAAACATAAATAATTCATGAACTAACAATTTGTGAGCGCAGTATTGGAGATCGTCGCCAATTCCACGAGAATATTCAAAGCGACATCTCAACACTTCCAAAAGCTCGTATTCAAGCCTAAAGCTTCGTTGAAGCTCATGCAACGCTTTGGAAGTAATGAAGATTCAATCGAAGCTCTCAAAGACCGTTTATTAAGGTTTTATTTATAGTCTTTTAGTTTCGATTGATAGAATGTTAAGCCTTGAGTATATCTTACGTTTCTATCTTCATTTCGCTCATTTCGTAGCTCTAGGATTCTTGCACTAGTTCACTCTATCTTCCTCGAAGCGTCGCGCTTCGATTCGGACTTTGTTGTGCATGTTAGTTGGTACAAGAACAAGTACTGACCGACTAGATCACAATCTAGTCGGTCGGCCACTGTTCTTGGACCGACTAGTTTCAGTCAGTTAAATCTTTGTTCTTTACTGTTTACAGTTAGTCGGTCTACGTTGACTCACCGACCGACTAGTTTGTGAACTAGTCGGTCAGTGATGCTTCTTTGACCGACTAGTTGTGATTTACTGTACATGCCAAATTTCTCCTAAGCTACTGTTTACCGTTAGTCGGTCTAAGAACGTTTGATGACCGACTAGTTGACAATCTAGTCGGTCAACTTTTGTTCTTGGACCGACTAAGTCAACTTGCCTTCAGACTATGTTGTTTTGCCTCTTAGTCGGTCTACGTTCATTGACTGACCGACTAGTTGTGAAACTAGTCGGTCAGACAGTGTTCTTGGACCGACTAGTTTTCTAGGTCTGAAATTCTATCTCTTCTCAGATCTGCTCTTAGTCGGTCCATGCTTTGTGACTGACCGACTAGTTGATGAACTAGTCGGTCAGTGAATATTCTTTGACCGACTAATTCACTCAGATTTCTTTCCGTTGGAGATTGACCTAACTTATGTTTTTGGGTTCCTATAAATACGAACCTAGGTCATTTCTATCTTCAATAGAGCTGCCATTAAGAGATTCATTGAGCCCTAAAGAGATAGCCATTCTCCCTCAAATCTAAAGCTCTCTTCCTCACAAGAAAGCCATTCTCTCTCATTTCTAGATCTAGAGAGAAGCTTGTTCTTGGTGAGCTCTTCAAGCTATTGCTTGATCCAAGTCTCCAACTCTTCCCTAGGCACCCATTGCTGCTCATTTCTTTGGTGCTAGGGCTTGGTGACTTCATCTTCCTCAAATCCTTCATTCCACCTATTGGGTAAGAAAAACTCAAGGTATAGGATTTTGTGGTAAGAGTATTTATTTCATTTAAACTCTTTATATTGCTTATTGGCTCTCTCGGTTGTGAGAGAAGTTTGTGATCCCGGGTTGTGGGATTCACTTTGCCATTGCATGTATGATTTGATCTTGTGAAGGTTTTTCACAAGATATTCATAGTGGAAATCTTGAGTTAGGGTTTCTAACTCAAGTATCCGGAGGGGATCCGGGTGGTTGGGACGTAGGATCACCGGGAACAAGTCGGGGAGACTTGGGTGGATCCGAACCCATTAACATCGTTTGTTAGCTTTGTTTATTTCATTGTTGTCAATCAATTTAAGCTTCCGCAAATTGATTTGGTGGTTGTTTGCAATTTAATTTGGAATTATACGCCTTATTATTTTAAAGTACTATTCACCCCCCCTCTAGTACTTGTGCAGTAGCTGGTAGGGCATTACATTTGGTATCAGAGCCAGATTCTCAGCTATGTCTGCCAACGACAACAAGACCGTGCGTCCACCTTCCAACTATGACACCTTCAGGAACCGTGAAGGAGCATCTTCCGTGATGGAAGGACATTCCTCTACGAGGCCTCCATTCTTCAACGGTACCAACTACGGGTACTGGAAGTGTCGGATGGAAACCTTCCTCCGAAGTGCATCTTTATGGAGAACTACAATGAAGGAGTATATTGAACCCGAAGAAGAAGATTTTGAGAAATGGACCACCGCGGAGGTCGCCGCGGAGGTAAGCAATGCCAAGGCAATGAACGCCTTGCAATGTGCATTGGAGCCCGAGGATTTCAATAAGATATGCACATGTAAGAGTGCATATCAAATTTGGAACTCCCTCCTCATTCTAC
This sequence comes from Scilla litardierei, assembly GCA_030789695.1. Lineage (NCBI taxonomy): Eukaryota > Viridiplantae > Streptophyta > Magnoliopsida > Asparagales > Asparagaceae > Scilla > Scilla litardierei. The sequence continues at coordinate 193,302,486 of CM061142.1, forward strand.
ACGAAGGGACGAGTAGGGTAAGAAACTCTAAACTCGTAGTCGTAACCAAAGATTACGAAATGTTTCATATGCAACAGGGCGAGAAGATGAAAGAATATTACGCTCGTTTCGTTGATATAATAAACGAGTTAGAGGCCCTCGGCAAGATCTACACTCAAAAGGAGAAGTGCTTAAAGCTTATTGAAGGACTTCCCTCTTCTTGGGAAAAACGTACCTTCGCCATCGAGGAAGGTAATGACATGGACAAATATACCGTAGTTCAACTAATGGGTACTTTGATGTCATATGAGGTACGCAAAGATAGCAAGGTGAAGCTACAAGAAAAGATGAAGTCATATTTGAACCTAGATGCGCCTAAGAAAAAGGCGATTGCATTCAAGGCGGCTTCATCCACCTCTACCGATGATGAGAACTCGGAAGAAGAAATGGACATGGAATCCATTGCACTCATGGCAAAGAAGTTCAATCGCTTCTTCCGAAAGGGTAACTTCAAACACAAATCTAAGTTTACATCTACTAACGCCTCTCCACCTTTGTGCTTTAAATGCAATAAGCCAGGACACATCAAAGCGGGTTGTCCTCAAAACAAGCAAAAGGAGAAGTGGAAGGCGCCAAAGTATGACAAGTCCAAGAAGTACACGAAAGGAAACAAGAAGGGACTTGTCGGAGCTACCTTCACCGACTCCGAGGATTCCTCAAGCTGAGAGTCGGACGATGAGCACGTGGAGCAAGCACACATGTGTTTCATGGCAAGAGAGGAGCACGATCAAGGATCCTCCTCTTCCGATGATAGTGATGAAGAAAGCGATGAGGTAACGATGGATGATCTTAGGGATGCTAACACTCAACTTTGGTCAAAATATACTAAGTTAGTAAATAGATATACTAAGGTAAAAGATGACCTAGCTAGCATTCAAACATCGCCTAAGACTATCATCACCAACAACGACACCGTTGTTGAAGAGTTAAGAAAAGAGATAGTAAATCTCAAATCTAAACTTGAACATGTTAGCATTGAGGATGCGGAAGAACATGAGATAGCGGATTTAACTTCTCAAAACTCGACTTTGAGTATTGAGAACGAGAATCTTAAATCTCGTGTTTATGTGCTCACTTCGCAAATATCCACTTTGGATACTTCCTTGCGTTCTCTCAAAGAGAAATATGAGGACACATTGGGCCGAATCAACAAATTCAACAAGGGTAAAGGCCATTTGGATAATATCCTAAAAGATTTACTTCCGGCCAAGCACCACATTGGCTTGGGGTATATGATGGGAAATTCTTCCAAGTCGGTCACTACCTTTGTTAGGCCAACTTCCGAAGCCTCAACGAGTGGGAGCAAACACTCTATTGGTAGTTCATCTACCAATGGTGCTTCCACCTCGTCCACACCCTCTTTCGGAAAGAAACCCACATTGGGTGGACCTCCAAAGAAGGGGCATGCTTATATGTACACCAATTCCATGCCACGTAGGAACACACGTCCTACTCCACCATCTCACACTTATGATGATTTTTATGCAACACATTCTCGGGCACGTGCACACCAAGTGAGACACCCTCACGCACGTGTTCCCACACATGCATATGTACACCCACCTCATCATATGAATAATTCTCGTCGTGCACCATTCCATCATGTCCCGTATGCCTATCCACAACATGCATCACGTAGAAATCAACGTCGCATGCATGCACCCAATAGGATGATGGCTCCCAAAATTTTCACTATTTGGAGCCCAAAGGACACAAGCATGGACGAAAAACAAATATATATGAATGCTTATTTTTCGGATGTTGTGCATAGTAAGAATTATGTGGGGAAGTCTAAGTCCACTTGGACTTGGCTTCCAAAGGTCTAATCCCTTGGACCCAATGACCTTGGGTACCATGATATGAACTTATCTATCTTTAGGTACTCAAGGAAAAGAAAAAGAAAAGGAGCAACAAATTTAAATTTAGCTCCAAAGGGAATTGGATACTCGATAGCGGGTGCTCCAAACACATGACGGGTGACGCTCGATTGCTCTCCGGAGTGGTTCCCATTGTGAATGGAAACCGCGTCGTATTTGGAGGCAACGAGAGCGGAACCATCATAGGTGTTGGTAATGTCGGTAACCCTTCTAAACCATTAATTAGTGATGTGTATCTTGTTAGTGGTTTAAATCATAATCTTATTTCAATAAGTCAACTTTGTGACAAAGGTTACAAAGTTAGCTTTGCGAAAGGATTGTGTCATATTTTAAGAAAGGATAATGAAAAATTATTATTTTCCGGAACTCGTCGTAAAGACATTTATATTTTGGATCTTCCTAAGTCATATGAACAATGTCTCGTTGCCAACACAAGTGAACAACACTTATGGCATCGACGCTTTGGACATGTGAACTTTGGAACACTATATAAGCTTTCAAAATTGAATTCTATTAAAGGTTTTCCGAAGCTTGTTTTTGAAAAGAAAAGTTTTTGTGATTGTTGTCAACGCGGCAAGCTTCCTAAATCTTCATTTAAACCTAAGAAAAGCATCTCTACAAAACGGCCACTAGAGCTATTACATCTAGATTTATTTGGGCCAACTAGAGTAGCTTCCTTAGGAAATGCAAGGTATGGACTTGTCATCGTAGATGACTATTCAAGATTTACTTGGGTATTTTTCTTGTGCAATAAAAATGAAGCTTTTGAAAACTTCACAATTTTTGTTAAGAAAGTACAAAATCTCTTAGGAAACACCATTGTCACTATTCGTAGTGATCATGGAGGTGAATTTGAGAATGAGTCTTTTGAGACATTTTGTGATGAAGTTGGTATTACTCACACCTTCTCTTTCCCTCGTGCACCGCCTCAAAATGGTGTAGTTGAGAGAAAGAATAGGACGCTAGTGGAGTGTGCTCGCACTATGCTTGATGATAGCCAACTTGGCCATCAATTTTGGGCGGAAGCGGTACACACCGCTTGCTATGTGTTTAATAGAATACTTTTGAGGCCCGGCACTAAACAAACTTGTTATGAATTGTTGTTTGGTAGGTTGCCTCAAGTTAAACATTTTCGTGTTTTTGGTTCGAAATGTTTTATTAAGAACACATATGGTAGTTTGGACAAATTCGATCCGAGATCCGATGAGGGGATTTTTGTGGGATATTCTTCGCGTAGCAAAGCCTACCGGATATTCAACAAACGAACCTCGACGATCGAGGAGTCGCTTCATGTCTCATTTAATGAAGGATTTGTTCCAACTAGAAGTTCAAATGATAATGATTCTATGGATGTTTTATGTGATTCATTTGATAATTCTAAGTCTATTGATTCTATTGAGACTAACCCGACTAATGAAGTTGTTGAGAATGTTCCAAGTGATCAAGGTATTCCCAAGTGACTTCATGTCATTCGCGACCATCCCCATGAGCAAGTAATTGGCAATATTCAAGATAGTGTCAAGACAAGATCACAAGTTCACCACTTCGCCAATTGCGCCTTTGCCTCATCAATAGAGCCAAAGAATATAGTTGAAGCATGCGAAGATAGTGCTTGGATACTTGCCATGGAGGAGGAGCTCATTCAATTCGAGAGGAATGAAGTGTGGGAGCTTGTTCCATTGCCTTCGAAGAACCACACCGTCATAGGGACAAAGTGGATTTTCAAGAACAAAACCGACGAAAACCAAGTCGTCGTCCGGAACAAAGCTCGGTTAGTAGCTCAAGGCTATCGACAAGAGGAAGGTATTGATTTCGAAGAATCCTTCGCTCCGGTAGCTAGATTAGAATCAATTAGATTACTTTTGTCTTTTGCATGCCATAAGAATTTTAAATTATTTCAAATGGATGTTAAAAGTGCTTTTTTAAACGGAGATGTCGTTGAGGAAGTTTACGTTTCTCAACCTCCGGGCTTCATAAATGAAAAATTTCCAAATCACGTTTTTAAACTAAAGAAAGCTCTTTATGGTTTGAGACAAGCTCCTCGAGCTTGGTATGATCGCCTAAAGAATTTTCTTTTGGATTTGAATTTTAAAATGGGCGAAGCCGATTCAACTCTTTTTGTTAAGCATGCGAATAATGATATTTTATTAGTACAAATTTATGTTGATGATATCATTTTTGGTGCTACTAACTTCACTCTTTGCGAAGAGTTTTCTAATGTTATGAAGGAACAATTTGAGATGAGCCACATGGGCGAACTCAAATATTTCTTAGGACTCCAAATTCGCCAAATGAACGATGCAATCTTCATCCACCAAACGAAGTACACGGTGGAGTTGCTAAAGCGATTTGGAATGGAGAATACCTCCGGGAAAAAGACTCCAATGAGCACGACTACGCATCTTGACAAGGATACGGGCGGTAAGGATGTAGACATTCGTTTATATCGAGGTATGATTGGTAGTTTGCTTTATCTTACCGCAAGTAGGCCCGATATTATGTTTGCCGTATGTATATGTGCTCGTTATCAGTCTCAACCTAAGGAGTCTCACTTAGTAGCGGTAAAGCGTATTTTTCGCTATCTAAGTTACACTTTAGATTTTGGATTACTTTATCCGAGATCTAGCACATATGAGTTAATCTCATATAGTGATGCCGATTATGCGGGATGCAAATCCGACAGGAAAAGTACTAGTGGCACTTGCCATTTTATAGGAAATTCTCTTGTCTCTTGGTTTTCCAAGAAGCAAAATTCCGTATCACTTTCAACCACCGAGGCGGAATATATTGCCGCCGGTGCCGCGTGTGCTCAAGTTCTTTGGATGAGACACACACTTAAAGACTTTGGTATAAATTGTGATACTTGCCCTATCATGGTTGACAACCAAAGTGCAATATGTCTTTCCAAGAACCCGGTACATCATTCCCGTTCGAAACACATAGATGTCCGCCACCACTTTTTAGATGACCATGTTGCTAAGAAGGACATCATTCTAGTGTACGTTGAAACCCAAAAGCAAATCGCCGATATTTTCACGAAACCCCTAAAGGAGGACTCCTTTGTGCGGTTGCGTCGAGAATTGGGGATTATGGGTGAATCCGAAATATAGGATTCATGTTTCATTCAATAATTTTGCATGCTATTATTCTTGACAATATCTCATTCATGCTAGAATTATTGGATTTTTCGAGAATTTTAAGTGTTATTTTAATTTTTCGTTCGATTTGTGCGTAATCGTCAAATTTCTGTTTTTCGATGTTTAATGGGGTAGTTTAGATGTCTATTGAGAGTTTTGAGATTTTTCGTCCAAGCGTATTATGGAGAGAACTTAATTTTCAAGTTTTTGACTCTTTAGTCGGTTCATGTTCAGTGACCGACCGACTAGATTGAGATCTAGTCGGTCAGTAATCGAACGCAGACCGACTAAATCTTGTCAGTCTTCTTGGATTCAGCCACTGTTTGCACCTAGTCGGTTCAAGCTCATTTACCGACCGACTAGTTTGTGAACTAGTCGGTCAGTGCTTGAACTGTGACCGACTAGTTGTGCCAGGGGCTGTTTGGTCATTTGGGAAATCGACCGACTTAAACTCAGTTTAGTCGATCGATTTCCATTCTAATCGATCGAAAACTCTGTTCACTCCGCTCAAAACCCCGACCCTTCCCCTTCCGATCGACTTCCGGCCTCTTTCCGATCATCTCCGCCGTCGCCGGCCGTCATTCTTCCTCCTAGGGTAAACCTACCTCCTCCCTCTCCTATCTAGGGTTTCGTTTTCAGCTCTAGGGTTAGGTTTCTCTGCCTAGGGTTCTAAAAATTTCTTCCTCTAGGGTTTCGGATTTCTAGGGTTGTGCTAGGATTCGTTGATTTGATCTCGTGTCTTGCTTCGACTATGGCAAGAACACGCATTCCGATCCCTTCCTCTAACCCCTCTCCGATGACCGTTGATCCAACCTCTTCGGATCCCGAGCATCCAACCCCTACGAAGCGTAGAGCCAAGACCACCCATCCTTCGTCGTCTTCGCCTCCTCTCAAGAAGAAGAGGACGACAACCGCTAAACCTAAAGGTCAACCCAAACCCAAGCCCAAACCTAAGCCAAAGGCCAAATCTCTTGTCTCTCCTTCTTCGTTCCATACTCCTACCGATTCCGATACGGAGTATAATCCCGAGACCGAGACTCATAGGGAACCCTCTCCTCCTATTCATCCCGAGTCTAGCACCCACCCTCGTTCGTCTTCTCGAAAGCCTAAGGGAAAGGCTCCGATGCCGGTGGGCGGTGTCGATATTTCCTTATGTCGCGATGACCCTTTGTGTCTTGCGGCATATAACCGTATCGAACATTGTCCGCTGCTTCTGGAGCATTTCGTCCAGTTCAGCGACTTCATAGGGCTAGCTGATCTTCTGTCGTCGTCGGGTCTTCTCGATTACCTTCGATTTGACCCGAAGGCGAATCCTCGCCCCTATCCTAGATTAGTGAAGCTTTTCTATGCCAATAGGATCCGGGGTCAGTTCTATCAGACCCACTCTATTGAGACGACCGTTTTGGGGACTCCTATAGTCCTCACTGCGGAAATCTTAGGAGAGATTCTGGGTATCTCTTCGTCTGGCCTTCTTCCTTCTGATATCTCGGTAGATGATATTTCCTCTCTTGACCAGACCATCCTATCAGAGATTTTCCATCAGATTCCTCCTGCTATGATTGGCGTGCCCTCTAAATCTTTTAAGCCAAATGCTTGGGTCCTTAATTTGATTCTGAAGTCGTGCTTGCTTCCCAAGTACGGCTCCTCATCTTTGCCATCCCAGCCATTTTTGAAGCTTATCTATGCGATCTTCATAGGGAGCTCGATTAATTGGGCTCGAATTATACTCGACAAGATTGATTCTTTCGAGTGTATTCGAAAGTCCAATAAATCGGCTCATATTCCTTTTCCTTGCATGTTGACCCTCGTGTTTCGTCACTTTCGTGTCACATTGCCTCGTGACGATGAGCGTCCCCTTGGTCCTCCGCTGAATGCGACGGCCGTCAAGAAATCTCTTGCGGCGCTTCGTCACGTTCAGAGGACGACTCCTTCAGCGTCTGTCCCTGCCTCTGCCACTGCCTCTGCTTCTCCCGTTGCCACCCTTGATGACGTCGTCCGGATACTTCTTCGTCACGAGTCCCGCTTGGCTCGTACCGAGGAGGTGGTCTGCCGTATGGCACGTCAGATGGGTGTTGAGCTTCCTCCTTCCGTGTCTGAGGGAGAGGAGATGGATGAGATGGATGAGGAGGACGTTGTGGAGATCTGTCGTGCTTCGACTCGTGCCCCCAAGGGCACTTCTGCTGCTGCTGGTACTTCCACTTCTGCTCCTGGAGTTGCCACCTCTTCCGGTGTTCCAGAGCCACCTGCTGCTGACCCTGTTTCCGAGTCTGCTCATGTATCTGCTGCTGCTGCTTCTGTCGAGACTCATGCTGCTGTTGAGCCTGTTGCTGAGATCTCGACTCCAGCCCCGTCGATTCCATCTGTTGAGACGCCTCTACTCCCTGCAGATCCTGAGTCCACTCCGTCGACTGGACCCACGGACGCTGCAGATCCTGCCTCCTCCTCGTGATCGTTGTTCCGAGGACTCTCCATATACACTTTGGATGATGTATTTTAGCGAGAGTATTCTGGGTTAGGATAGGGTATGAGGATTATTATGTTTTGATGTATTTTGGATGACGTCGCTGTTGTTGTATTTTTTTTTGATGATGATGATGTTGATGTATTTCTTTTTGATGATATGTAGCGCTTGACATGATGTACCTCATATATTCGATGTGATATCTTTTTGGATGTACTCATGTTGTCTATATTTATATATATGTACATCGTCATTCACTCTGTTTTTTTTATTCGTCGTGCACATTTTAATATTCTTTGAATACATTTGAAATGTGATTTCGTCGCTCGACGCATGTAACCTTGGTTAAATAGATTTATATTCTATAATTGTATAGAATTGTTTTCCATGCACAAAATTAACCAAGAATATTGAATATTGAAGAGTATGTTTCTTTATTCAAGAAATGAATAAACATTTGGTATTTTTGATGATTTTGATTATCGTTGATTTTTATTGATAATGGAAAATTTGACACACCTTGTTTTGATTCCCACATTTTCCCTTGGTGTCAAGTTGGTCCATTGTTTTTGTCTACGACTCCCGATGTTGGATTTTACATTTCCTAATTGTTGTCGTTGTATGCCCCCCATTTTTTTGGGATAATGCCAAAGGGGGAGAGATAATGATAATAAATAGCGCAAATGAAAAATTTAACTCAATTTCCAAGAATCTAGTTTGATATGTTAGATTCAGGGGGAGTTAAGATACAAATAAGGATTTTCAAAATCCGATATTTCAAAAATCAATTCACTTTATTTATCTTACTCGTCTGCTTGATACAATTCATTTATATTCATTTTGGAATTAACGTGTCATCAATGCAGGGGGAGTAAGTATTTTACATTTGAATTATTATCTTTGATTATCATTTATGATTGGTTTGTCATCACCAAAAAGGGGGAGAATGTTGAATATTGGACTCCCCGGATTTGGTTTTGGATGATGAGCAAACATAAATAATTCATGAACTAACAATTTGTGAGCGCAGTATTGGAGATCGTCGCCAATTCCACGAGAATATTCAAAGCGACATCTCAACACTTCCAAAAGCTCGTATTCAAGCCTAAAGCTTCGTTGAAGCTCATGCAACGCTTTGGAAGTAATGAAGATTCAATCGAAGCTCTCAAAGACCGTTTATTAAGGTTTTATTTATAGTCTTTTAGTTTCGATTGATAGAATGTTAAGCCTTGAGTATATCTTACGTTTCTATCTTCATTTCGCTCATTTCGTAGCTCTAGGATTCTTGCACTAGTTCACTCTATCTTCCTCGAAGCGTCGCGCTTCGATTCGGACTTTGTTGTGCATGTTAGTTGGTACAAGAACAAGTACTGACCGACTAGATCACAATCTAGTCGGTCGGCCACTGTTCTTGGACCGACTAGTTTCAGTCAGTTAAATCTTTGTTCTTTACTGTTTACAGTTAGTCGGTCTACGTTGACTCACCGACCGACTAGTTTGTGAACTAGTCGGTCAGTGATGCTTCTTTGACCGACTAGTTGTGATTTACTGTACATGCCAAATTTCTCCTAAGCTACTGTTTACCGTTAGTCGGTCTAAGAACGTTTGATGACCGACTAGTTGACAATCTAGTCGGTCAACTTTTGTTCTTGGACCGACTAAGTCAACTTGCCTTCAGACTATGTTGTTTTGCCTCTTAGTCGGTCTACGTTCATTGACTGACCGACTAGTTGTGAAACTAGTCGGTCAGACAGTGTTCTTGGACCGACTAGTTTTCTAGGTCTGAAATTCTATCTCTTCTCAGATCTGCTCTTAGTCGGTCCATGCTTTGTGACTGACCGACTAGTTGATGAACTAGTCGGTCAGTGAATATTCTTTGACCGACTAATTCACTCAGATTTCTTTCCGTTGGAGATTGACCTAACTTATGTTTTTGGGTTCCTATAAATACGAACCTAGGTCATTTCTATCTTTAATAGAGCTGCCATTAAGAGATTCATTGAGCCCTAAAGAGATAGCCATTCTCCCTCAAATCTAAAGCTCTCTTCCTTACAAGAAAGCCATTCTCTCTCATTTCTAGATCTAGAGAGAAGCTTGTTCTTGGTGAGCTCTTCAAGCTATTGCTTGATCCAAGTCTCCAACTCTTCCCTAGGCACCCATTGCTGCTCATTTCTTTGGTGCTAGGGCTTGGTGACTTCATCTTCCTCAAATCCTTCATTCCACCTATTGGGTAAGAAAAACTCAAGGTATAGGATTTTGTGGTAAGAGTATTTATTTCATTTAAACTCTTTATATTGCTTATTGGCTCTCTCGGTTGTGAGAGAAGTTTGTGATCCCGGGTTGTGGGATTCACTTTGCCATTGCATGTATGATTTGATCTTGTGAAGTTTTTCACAAGATATTCATAGTGGAAATCTTGAGTTAGGGTTTCTAACTCAAGTATCCGGAGGGGATCCGGGTGGTTGGGACGTAGGATCACCGGGAACAAGTCGGGGAGACTTGGGTGGATCCGAACCCATTAACATCGTTTGTTAGCTTTGTTTATTTCATTGTTGTCAATCAATTTAAGCTTCCGCAAATTGATTTGGTGGTTGTTTGCAATTTAATTTGGAATTATACGCCTTATTATTTTAAAGTACTATTCACCCCCCCCCCCCCCCCTCTAGTACTTGTGCAGTAGCTGGTAGGGCATTACATATATGCCATGCCGTTGCATCATCATCATGTAAACAACTTTTAAAATGTCATCCTTAAAATGTATACACCTTGCAGTGGAGTCTTCTCACGTTTACTTGCAGACTTCACCTGACGTACAACCACTTTCTCTTTGTGTTTGTATGTCAGGTACCGAGACAAAGTTAGTAGACCAGGTGCCAGTACCAGAGGACTTGGAGCAGGAGTACGACTCGGGCGAGGACCAGTCTTAGATGTTCCTCAGTTGCTGACCTTGGAGTTCTCCATTGTTCGTAGTTTGGGTATGTGACGCTCTTTACTTTCTGTTTTAGGTTGGGTGTGTAGCACCATTAGTTTCCTTTATGCAGTTGTAGCCATGTTTGGCATCCTTTGTTAGACCTTTGTACTCGCTGGATATTATCTCTCTATATTAATGAATTCAGTTTCCTTCATGTACTCTTATTTCTTTTTTCAAAACTTTTATATGCAAGAACATGTAACTTTATGGTATCCCTACAGACGCTTATTGGGTCTGGGATTCTCAGCCCCGGCCCATGCGGACCTTAGTCACGTCTCGCTTCCATCGTTTTGGGAAGATGGGCATGACAGGTTTTAGTGGTGGCCCATGCAGGTCCTGCAAAAAGTTCGAACAATAAGAGTACCGCATTCATTTAATATCCAGTTTAACATATACAAATATAAATTAGGTTTTCCTTGTCTTAGATGGTAGGAAGACTTAGATAGCCATCCAGGTTTGATAGTCAGGCGCCTTGGTTAAGGTTTACTCATACTCGTCTTAGGATGCCCTAATATCCTCTCACCCGGCTCTGACCATGTTAGATTTATAGAGTCCTTCTTTTATTCGTTCGCTCGGGTCCATCAACTTCAGGCCCAGCAGAACGTAATCTTGATTCTCTTAGGACCCTTCCCTGATATCTCTATTACAGTCTAGTTCATATGAAGTCTTAGTGCTGAGTTCTCCTGATCTTTAGACGGCCCAATAATTAGAACCCCTGATTTCTAGCATCTTCCTAATCATTACACTTCTGTGTTATCGGCCGTAGAATTCCATCGTAGCTTTTCATGAATCATATCATAGGCGTATTCATCATGCGATCATATTCTTTGCCCTCGATTCACGTGATCGCTTCATGACGATTATCGTAAATTCTTCAAATCTTCCCCATTGCAAATCCTGATTCCTTTAAAAGTATTTTCGAAATCCCTTATTAAATTCTTCGCTCACTTTAACTTCTTTGAAAACCCCTTATTATATATTTAAATTTCTTGCTTTTCGGTTGTGTTAAAATTCTTTCTTGGATTTTGAAACCTTCTTGGTCGTAATTTTTAGTTACTATCTCGTAACCATTTTCTAACCGGTATCTTTCGTATTTCAATTTTAACACCTTGTTACCATTTTGATAATTAAATATATCATCTTTTTTTTCTACACTACGAAATTTATTTTAACCACTTACCGTACGTACTTTTAGAATATTTTTCTAAGCTAAAAAGAACTTCAATTTTTTTATATATCAGTTCTATGTTCATCGTGCTCATACTTCAAAAATCTTTGTATAAATCTATTTTCATTTGCAAAACAATCACTACCTCATCATACTCTTTATTTCTTCGTCTAACCCTTTTTTCGAATTGTAAAATTTTTCCATCTGCTCGATATTTCTATTTCTACATATTTTTATAAGTATATATATATATATATATATATATATATATATATATATATATATATATATATATATATATATATATATATATATATATATATATATATATATATATATATATATATATATATATGCCCACGAGAGGGTGTCCCAGTGGTAAGTCATTCCGCTTCAAAGCCAAGGGGTACGGGGTTCGAGGCCTATGGCCGCCGTGACTTGGTAATTATTGTGGAATTTGTTGTGGAATTATTTACCCTGGGGCTACATCTCCCCTCTCGGACTTACCCGGGGGCCGTTGGGGGCACGGCGGTTTCCCCCCAGTTTGCATAGTCTCGGCCGGGCTCTCGCCTTACCCTCCTAAAAAAAGCCAAAGGCAGGGGGAGGGGGTTGGGGATTTTTCTGGGTTGTCAAATATATATATATATATATATGATACCCTATTTTACACGTATCCTTCTTTCATCTATTTAATTATTTAGAACAATATTTTTGTCCCACCCAACCAGCTATCTCATTATCCTCGCCTTATCTGAACAAATTCTTTTCGATCTTGTTTCGTCACGCTTTTGGTTTCGGTTTATTTTCTATTGTTTATACATTAGAGCTTGTCGTTGCTTGTGTCAACTCTAGTTTAGTAGTGGGCCCATTGGTTTTTTTGATGTCGTCGTGGTGCATGTATGTTGGTAGAGTGTGTGGACTTGTATGAGTGTGCTACACTTAGGATATTAATGATTGTCTCTTGTGTCATGTATGTATACTCAGTGATATTCGTGATATATGTATGAAGTTGTATGAATGATGGTATTTATATATGTGTGGATAGCTATACCACTTTAGGGATGTCTGCGTATATTTATTGTTGGAATATCTACTAGTGGAGTATGTGGTTTGAAGATACCTATAAATGCTTGAAATAATATACTAGTAAGTCATGTGCATGTTAAGTGTAATGGTAATAGGTGTGCTTATAGTTAAGTGTGTAGGCCTATTATATGATCTATATGTTAGTACGTGTGAGCGTGTGCTCGTACGTAGATATGAATATGCTAAGTATATAGTGGTATGAGTGGTATGTACGAATGGTATATTAGCGTGTATGGGCATGCACTATGCACGGGTAAGTATGTGCTTAGCTATTGGTGTTTGCGCCTATGGTATGTGTGTCACGTCTTGAATATAGTTATAGGATTGTATGTAATGTGTATATAAGATGAAGTATCTGCGTGAATTTGAATAACTATATATTGGTGTATTATAGTAGTGATAGATGTATATTAGATACAGCTTATATGATTTAATATTGTATGGTGTGACCACATGCGTTGATATATTGGTATTGAATGTACACTAGGAGATATTAGGGAGTAGTATATCCATGTTTTGTGCATAGTTAATTATCTATATGTGAAGAATTACGATCGTGTTTGCTAGTGTGAAACTATTTTTATATAAGTATGTGTAACTTGGTTATGTGATAGTGAGTGATGGTTATAAAAGGATGTACGTGACTATATGAATGATTGAAGTATGTGTATGAATTTGACTGTCTATGATAGGTATAAGTATAGAATGAGCATATATAAATGTATACATGTTTGTAGTGTTAATGTTTGACTATCTAGTGCATATATAAGAACTTGTAGTAACTATACCTGGTTTGAATTATAGTGTGATGTGATTGGGGTAGTTACTAGAGTGGCTAGGTAAATTTATAGTTAGAAAGTCCGAGGACGGACTTTATTCTAAGGTGGGTAGAATGTAACGGCCGCTTTTCGACTGTTCGTTTTTCGCGCGTACTTTTCCTCTTTTGTACGTGTATTTTTATTTGTCCTTTCTTCTATCCAGAATACACGATGTTATATGTCGTTATGACCGTATGGAAGAGTAGTTATTGGTGGGATTTTTAGTGAACGTCATTTCACGGGTCGTTCTCCCACAAATCAGCTTTGAATGAAGGGGTGGTTTAGCCTCTAGACTTCAATGCTTAGTTATTATTTTTATTTTCGTTCTCGGTAGGCTTAGCTCGTGACCGAACCCTGTATCCTCGATCCTCTCGTCGTCACGGTCGTCCCGATATTTTTGTCATAATTTTTGGACACCGTTTGCTTGGCCCATCACACTAATCACATTCAAAGCCCAATTAGCCTAATCAATTTTGAAATTCAAATATTAATAAAATATTTTGGATTCTCATGCGTATCACATGGGATTTCATGTAGCTACACTCCCCTCAGTTTAACCCTCTTTGCACACCCCCTCTCACACACCCTCTCTCCTAGTCACCCAAAATATACCCTCCTTTCGTACCCTATATAGCACTTTCTCATCTTAAAAGCAAAACAAACCGCACAACCCTAGGGCATGCGAAACCCATCAGCTGATGCCCCTTATCTGCGTTTTCTCTTCTTCTTCTCGCCACTGGCGAGATCTCCGACCACCCCCCATACTCCGGCCACCTTCCCTCCTCTTCCCTCTCTCCTCTCTCTTTCCCCTCTCTCTCCCCCAGAAACCCATCAAAACATAGCAGGTCGCCAGTTTTGGACAGATTTGCCCACCCTCTCAAAACCTATAGTCACCGCCCTTCAGCAGCTGTCGACGACCAGCTCTGCCAGCAACAGACCCCCCCCTTGACCCCCTCTACCTACTGCAAGTGCCCTTTGCCTGCTCAGGCCGCGTCATACCCGCTGCGATCCAAAACAGCGACCCGGCAAGCCAAAACCGTCCATTGCGCCTTCTCACGGCCGGCCACCGTCGCGTGCAACCACCGTCAGCCATCCATCAGGCCAAGCAACCCCCATTCGACCTCCTCCCATCCTCGGTATCCCCCTTGCTCCCAGGAGTCCATGCATGCCGCAGATCTTGTGTGTTTTCCGATGTCGTATCCGCCGCCGTGATGTTTCGTTGCGCTACCCGCAACTGGAGAGATCCGATGCCATACTCGCTGTTCTCGCCTTACCCTTGCTATCCGTTCCAGTCTCGCTGTGATTGACGATGCAAATCTATCATCATTCAGACCCGACGTCCGATCTACGTTCAAACACCGTAAAGGTTGATCCCATAACTCGTAGTAAGAACCCAAAATGTAGCAAACTAAAACTTAATCTAAAAATTGCCAACATTAACTAAAGTTTACTTTACGCTCTTTAAAACGATGTTCAACTCTAGAAATCGACGAATGGACTTTATTACCTGTGCACAAGGATAGTCGTCGATTAGGCGGAACAATCAAATCAAAATCATGACTTCGAACTTTTAGGGTAGTCACGTTTAACCTAGAAATGAACCTTAATAGGATTAATGATGAGCAGGACCTGACACCGCCGTTGGCTCGTTTCAGAAGAACCATCGCTGACGCACCGCTTCGACGAGACGATCCAGACCGACGACTCACTTGCCACCGCAGGCAAGTGTGTTCACTTGTGCAGTTTCGGTCACGTTTAGGCCATTGTCTTCCTTAAACTGTAATAAGTATAAACAACAGAACCGGACGTGAAATGATAGCGTCTGGGACCCCTTAGATAGCTTAGACTTGACGACGAAGTCTAAGCACAAACATCAACAACAACTGACACCCTAGGTTCTATCTGTGTGTGCGTGCATGTGGACCCCCTTGAATGAACAACTCCTTACCACTTGTCATGTCATGAAATGTTACAAAAAGACTACGGGCGTTTCAGGCGCTCTCTAAGCTAGAGAGTAGTCTATGCTAAGTTACAAAAAGCCAACGGGCGTTTCAGGTGCTCTCCAAGCTAGAGAGTGTGGTCTATGTTATGTTACAAAAAGCCTACGGGCGTTTCAGGCGCTCTTCAAGCTATAGAGAGTGGTCTCTGTTATGTTACAAAAAGCCTATGGGCGTTTCGGATGCTCTCTAAGCTAGAGAGTGATCCATGTTACAGATTCGCCTACGGGATGTTCGACGCTCACCAAGGGAGTGAGAGTCACGCTATGGACAGTGGGGATAGAGGCACTCATCAAGCTAGAGCGAGTAGACCTATATTGTCCAGTCTTGAGCACTCGGGTTGGGGTAGGGTTGAGTGGTCGCATGGGGAGAGGGTCTGGCCGTCCTCAAACTGTAAGGCGTGTACCCTTCGTGACACACACGGTACTTCTTGTCTTGTCTTGTTTGGTCTAGTCTTGTAGCCAGTAGCACACGCTATGGCTATTACCTGTCACGTTTACTTTTCAGCGTTGTCTTTACTTTCTTGCACATATACATATCTGACATGTTGTTGCATCATCATCACGTAAACAACCTTTAAAATGTCATCCTTAAAATGTTATACACCTTGCAGTGGAGTCTTCTCACGTTTACTTGCAGACTTCGCCTGACGTACAACCACTTTCTCTTGGTGTTTGTACGTCAGGTACCGAGACAGAGTTAGTAGACCAGGAGCCAGTACCAGAGGACTTGGAGCAGGAGTACGACCCGGGCGAGGACTAGTCTTAGAGGTTCCTCAGTTGCTGACCTTGGAGTTCCCCGTTGTTCATAGTTTGGGTGCGTGGCACTCTTTACTTTCTGTTTTAGGTTGGGTGCGTAGCATCATTAGTTTCCTTTTTGCAGTTGTAACCATGCTTGGCATCCTTTGTTAGACTTTTGTACTCGCTGGATATTATCTATCTATATTAAAGAATGAAGTTTCCTTCATGTACTCTTATTTCTTTGTTCAGAACTTTTATATGCAAGAACCTGTAACTTTATGGTATCCCTGCAAACGCTTATTAGGTCTGGGATTCTCAGCTCCGGCACATGCGGACCTTAGTCATGTCTTGCTTCCGTCGTTTTGGGAAACGTGGCGTGACAGAAGAGGACGTTTTAAATCGTGTCCATATGATTTAATATCAAAACAGATCAATGGTCCAGATAGAGTTCGAATTCTGGACGTTTTCAGATTTCTGCACATCGATAAGGCCGTGCAGATATATGGCACGGCCATGAGCAGTCTGTGTAACGCACTACTCTTCTTCAGCATAGCGACTTGGCCGTGCAAGTATATGGCACAGTCGTCGCAATCTGCATAACATGCTGGGCTATTTCTATTGGCTGTGCACAACTGTGATGGGTCTCGCATGGTTGTGTACACTTTTCGGGTAGCTGACTTCATTCTTGGATCACGCACGGCCATGCAAGGTCTTGCACGGTCGTTCACAGCTTGTAAAAAGCAATTGGCTCTCCTGTTAGGTCTTGCACGACCGCTCCATCTCTTGCATAGCCATGCCAACCCCCAGAACTCAAGTTTGAAGCATTTTTCAACAAATATATCCTTGCACTTTCTGCCATTCTTGGTTTATTTCTAATTGCCAAACAAGTCTTTTACTATGATTGTATTTGTAGGATGTGATGATTTACGCCTACATCTGTTTCTCTTTAAGAAAAAAAGTGAGTTTAATTAAATAGCAATTTCTTAAAAAATGATTAGACTGTTGGAAGGATGGTGGCTACGGAGCCCATAGCCTTGTATTTATAGAGTTAGGGTTACATGGTACCTAGCCCAGTATGGGCCTCAAATAGGCCTACAAAAGCACATTCATACCACTTCTCATTATCCATCTATCATTGTAAGCTCGATATATGAATACTTCAGGATTCACGGTGCTTATTAGTATCACGGGGATTTGGATACTTCTGGATCCTAAGTTTGGAGGATTTGCCTCGTTAAAACCTTTGGCTACGAAAAACCAAATGGAAAAAAACCAATAGCTAAGGGAAAAGAGTACAAATCTCCTTAACTTTCCCTGATCTATGGATATCACTTAGGGTGGATACTCCTGGATCCAGAGTTAGGATGGTTGCCTCGTTAAAACCTTTGGCTATGGAAAACCCAATGGGAAAATCCAATAGCTAAGGGAAAAGAGTACAACCCTACATTTAACTCCCCATGTTGTGTCCATGGTTCAGGCTTGTAGATCTCTCAGTCGTCTCATCCCAATCCAATTTACAAGTTTTCTAAAAGTACATCGAGGTAGTGCTTTAGTAAATAGATCTACTAAGTTGTTACAAGACTGAATTTGTTGTACGTCGATCTGTTTCTTCTCTTATAGTTTATGCATCCAGAAGAGCTTAGGGGAGATGTGCTTCGCCATGTCACCCTTGATATAACCAACTCGTAGTTGAGTTATGTAGGCTGCATTGTATTCAAACATAATTGTTGGTTCAAGGTCACCAGTCATCAGGCCGGTCATCACTAGGATCTGGTGAATGACTGAACGTATCCAGAAACATTCTCTGCTAGCTTCATGGATCGCCAAGAGCTCTGAGTGATTGGATAAGATTGTTGTTGTGGTCTGATTTACAGATTTCCATAAGATGGTCATCACTCCATAGGTGAATACGAACCCAGCCTGTGAATTTTTGGTGTGGGGATCGGATCTGTAACCTGCATCTGCATAACCCATCAAAGTGGAGGATACAACTTTCTGGTAATACAGTCCCAGATCAATTGACCCTTGGAGGTAGCGTAGAAGTTGCTTAACTCCAGTCTAGTGGTGCTTTGTGGGCTCTGCACTATATCTGGATAGTAGGTTTACTGCGAACACTATGTCGGGACACGTGCAGTTTGCCAGATAAAGAAGTGCTCCGATGACACTTATGTAAGGTACTTCAGGACGTATTGTTTCATCTCCCTCTTCCAGCGGAAGGAAGGGGTCTTTCTGTACATCCAAAGATCTGACGACAATTAGTGTACTCAATGGATGACATTTGTCCATATGTAATTTTTTAAAGCAATTTCTGTATGTAAGTGGATTGATGTAATATGATCCCACCGCTAAGGTGTTCTATCTGTGTAAGCCAAGATAGTATTTTGTTTTGTCTAGGTCTTTCATTTCAAAAGTCTTTATTAGGCTTTCAGATATCTGAGATATCTCTTCAGGGGATCCGATGAGATTTAAATCGTCTATGTAGACGGCTGTTATAACAAATTATGTTCCATTTTCTCTTATGAAGATGTAAGGGTAGACTTCGTTATTGGTGAAACCTTGTTGTTCAAGGAATTCACTGAGTCTGTTATACTACATTCTTCCTAATTGTTTTAAACCGTATAATGAACTTTGTAAATTAACAAAGTAGGCGTCCTGAGGTCTATCTTTTATTTCTGTTGGCATTTTAAATCCATCAGGAAGTTTCATATAGATATCTTTATCTATATTTTCGTATAGGTATGCAGTCACAATGTCCAAGAGCTGCATATCTAGGCCTTCCTTAGCTGTTAAGCTTATGATAAATCGAAAGGTGATCACATCTATAACCGAGGAATATGTTTCTTCATAATCTACCCCCGGTCACTGGGAAAAACCCTGAGCAACAAGAAGTGCTTTGTAGCGTACGACAGATTATTCTCATTTCTTTTTCTTACGAATACCCATTTATATCTCACGGGTTTTACACATTTTAGTGTTGGAACTACCGGTACAAATACTTTGTGTTTCAAGAGTGAGTCCAGCTATGCTCTTATTGCCTCGTTCCATTTTGGCCAATCATCTCTGCGTTTACATTCAGCTATAGAGTGTGGATCGATATCATCGTCGCATTCAGCTACGTGAGTAGCAACATCGAATGCAAAGTCGTCATCGAAGACAGTGCTTTTTATGTCCAATACCTCCACAGTATAGTTTAATGATATTTCTCCTATATTTTCCTCTTCTGGAGAATGAAGGAGGGGAGAGGTTGTTGGGCTGAGCTCAGCGTCCTGTAGTGGTATCGTCTTATTTTCTCTAGGAGTTTTTCTCTTTCGAGGGAACTTATCCTTGGAGCATGGTGGTCGTCCTCTCTTTAAGTGAGGTACATCCACTTCTGCTGATGGTGGATTGCATCTATATTTGTGTATGTCAATCATAGCTGGCGTGTTAACAGGAGGGATGTGTGATCTGACAATCTTCTGGTTGTCAGTAAATTTGTTCGGTAGTAGGTAAACTGTGTTTTGTATGTGAAGTATCTTCAGGATCTCATCATCACATTGATTGGTATAAGGATCAAAGTGGGACAAAGTCTTAGTATCCCATGAAATGGTATATGAAGCTTCAGGCTTCGTAGAATTTAAGCCTAGTTTAGGAAAATTATTTTCGTCAAACTCACAGTCTTCAAGACGTGCCTTAAAGCGTCACCCATTAGGGGTTCCAAGTATATATCTAATTATCGAGGGTAAGTCAAACCCTACGTAAATACCTAGACGATGCTGAGGACCCATTTTTGTCCTCTGTGGTGGTGCTATGGGGATATAAACTGCGTAGGCAAATACTCTCAAGTGAGAGATATTTGGTGGTGCTCCATATGCAAGTTGCATTGGAGAGTATATTTAACGTCCAGATGGTCATATCCATTAGCAATGCAGCATGCAAAATTTGATGTCCCCGTGCAGTCATAGTCAACTGGAATTGCATCAATAATGGACGAGCAATACATTGGAGTCTCTTTACAAAAGACTCCGCCAACCCGTTTTGGGTGTGAACATGCGCTACAGGATGTTCAACTTCAATGCCAGTTGCTTGGCAGTAGTCTTGAAAGACTTGTGATGTGAATTCTCCAGTATTATCCAGACAGATTTTCTTAATCTGGTTGTCTGGGAAATGTGCCCGCAACTTAATTATGTGTGCCAAAAGATTTGGAGAAGCTAAGTTGCGAGTGGACAGTAGACACATAAATGACCATTTTGAAGATGTGTCTATAAGTACCATAAAGTACCAAAATGGGCCACTTGGGGGTGAATAAGCCCACAAATGTCTACATGTATTCTCTCGAGGAAGCTAGGAGACTCTAAGTCCACTTTAAGTGGGGATTGTCTCGTGATTAGTTTGCCTTTGTAACAAGGAGGACAAGGAAATTCAACATTTTGAAGGATCTTCATGTTCTTCAAATTGTGTCCACGGGATTGGATATGATTCGGTGCATCATTATCGATCCAGGGTGACCAAGTCAGTTATGCCAAAGTAAGAACTCTGGTTGTTTTGCGCACTTCTAGTGCTCAGTTAGATTAGTTTCCATAGCTCGAATTTTTGTATGATAGAGACCTGACAGGAGTCCCTTGAAATGCTCAAAGATCGTTTTGACACCATCTTTTTGTGTCTTCATATACAAGTATTCGTTATTATTGATGTCGACCGTTTCTAGGTGGTATCCATTCAGGCGGATGTCCTTGAAGCTTAATAGGTTTTTATTCGAGGTCGGAGAGAATAAAGCATCTTTTATTATAATTTTGTATTATTGGGGAGCAATATGTTTGCTTCCCCTGATCTTTCTATTATATTCGATGGTCTAGAAATTGTATTAATAGTGCCATCGTAAATATTAATGCTTTGGAAAAAAACTTTTATTACGAAGGATCGTATCCGTAGATGCACTGTCCACTGTGCATTTATAGTCCATCTAAAGAAAAGAATGTAATATCATCAGGCACAATAATATTATGCATTCGTGACGGTTTCTAAAAGGAATGCATGCCAGCAAAAGTTGTTATAATGTAAAAAAGAAATTGTTTCTATTACAGTTATAAATAGATAAAAGAGGGCATCACTCTAGGAGGTCGTCATTCGTAAAGTCCTCGGTAGTGAACCGGGTTAGAGCCTGGACTTGATTCTCGACCAACTTTGTCTCAACGGTAGACTTTAGGCTTGGTAGATACAAATCTTGAAGGTGGCGTGGAGTACGACATATCATGGACCAATGTCTAGTCACGCCACATCTGTGGCATTTGTCCTCCCAGTCTTTCTTGGGAGCAGATGTATGGCCAGTGTTCAGGCCATTAGAAGGTAGGAGAGGAGCTTTGAGTATTTCGTGAATTTACGTTCACGATATTGCTGCATGAGAATGACATCCTTCTTATGGAAGGATGTGTAGGTTTTCTCCAGCATGCTCCATGAATTCTTCACCACACAATTTCAGGTGTGAGGTGGTGGTAAACAACGTCGAGTTATACTCGGCTATGGACTTGAAGTTTTAAAGTCGGAGATTCTCCCATTCATAACGTGCTCGAGGAATGATAACATCTTTTTGAAGTTTATACCGCTCCTTGAGTGCATTCCATAACTCATACGAATCTTTCACTGTTAAGTATTCGGCCTTCAGGGTCCGATCTATATGGCGTCTGATATTGATGATGGTTTTCGCCTTATCTATATCACTTATTTTGTCATCAGCAATGATAGCAAGACTCCGGCCATGTGAGCGCAAATGGAACTTTATGTGCAGTTGCCAACTCAAGTAGTTTTTACCAGCAACATCCAGGACGTCGAAATCAACACTCGCTATCTTGGCCATTATATCTAAGCATGTAAATTAGCAAGAATTAAATATTTTTGAGATAAACATTTATGCAAACCAGACATAGTAGCTTGTTGCATGGATTGGCTAGTCACCATTACAAAATACAGTCCAAAGTCCATATATAGCCCCGAAAATAAAGAGAAAAGTACAACTTGGAAACTTTGTGGGTCCCATCTTCTAGCAAGTTGGTCTCCGTCTTCATGGGATGTGACTCTGGCCTTTGTTATTTACAAAGTAATCCTCACTACATTTTCCATCAAAAAGAAAATGCGGGGACAAATAAAATGGTGACAAACTAGCTGATCCAAAACCATAACGAAGTGAGTAATATGGCATCACAGATATTAAATATGCATCAGGCATTAAATTATTTGCATTATAGATATTAAATATGCATCAGGCATTAAATTTTGCATCACATGCATAGAATGGACCAAAAAGAAAAATGAAAAAAATTAATTATACGTCACGAAAAACCCGATACAAAATTTAGT
Organism: Scilla litardierei; assembly: GCA_030789695.1. Taxonomy (NCBI): domain Eukaryota; kingdom Viridiplantae; phylum Streptophyta; class Magnoliopsida; order Asparagales; family Asparagaceae; genus Scilla; species Scilla litardierei. The sequence goes on from CM061142.1 coordinate 193,325,110, forward strand.
AGCCCCCCTCCAGCAAGGGTGAGATCTGGGGGGCACGTCCGTGAGGGCCGCGGAGCCCCCTCTCCGATGGGGCATAGCCACGGGGGGTGGGGGTGGGGTAGCCGTCAAGGCCACGAAGCCCCCCTCCGGCAGCGATCGGGTCACGGTAGGGCGCAGCCGTCAGGGCTACAGAGCCCCCCTCCGACGGCGAATGGCTCAGGGTCGGGGGACGCCGTCAGGGTTGTGGAGCCCCCCCCCCCTCCTCTTGAGGTTATTAGCATGGGGGGTTCAGGGTAGCAGAACCCCCTCCCCTCTGTGGATTGTTCGCATGTGGGGGAGACGTGGGCGACCTTCAGGGCCGTGGGATCGACAAATCTTCTACCTTTTTCAAAAAAAAATTCGATTTTGATCGTAAAAATTTGATTTTTATCAATTTAATCAAAGCTATTTCCATACAAATTTGATGTTTATCGTAAAACATCGATTTTTGATCCATATAATTACAGATCTAAACATATTCTTTAAGAAAGATGGGTTTAGATCTAGTTTTGATTGATTACCTCTAGATTCGTCCTTCAGATCTAGCGACGGTTGAGATGCCTACGAAAAATCTAACAAATCGTTCTTCGTTTGCCAAAGAAATATCGCAGTTTCTCTCAGTTGGCTAGAACGTGCTGATAACGTATTGGAAGGATGATGGATACAGAGCCCATAGCCTTGTATTTATAGAGTTAGGGTTACATGGTGGTGGATACCTAGCCCTACATGGTCCTCATATGTGCCTACAAAAGCCCATTCATAACAGAGTCCAATTAAATAACAATTTTTTAAAAAATGGGTAAACGTAATAAAACAACCACTATTTGTTACAGCCAAAGTCTAACTTGATAGTTTTTAGCAATCAAGAATTCTTAAGAAGCTCATAATCCCTATAAGAAAATGATCATACTATTTTCATAAGCATACTACTTTGCTTGAAAATAATGTTATCAATGGGTGAGGTTAAAAGAAATACACACTCATTTTTCATAAGCATCCAACTATTTTGTGGTTATTTAACTTGTTTTTGTGTTTCTAATCAGGTTTTTGATTTGAAAAGATCGTATTAGAACTCAGCAAGATTTAGAGTTTAAAATCATAGAAACAAACCCCAAAATTTCGGATTCGTCAAACGGGCTTTTGTTGTGAAGGGTTAAGGGCTAGGAAATCCCTAGCTTCACATATATATTATTCAATATGGGTGGATACCCAATAGGTCCATTGGGCCATATTCATAACACTTTCCCTCGTCCAACCATCCTTGTATACTCAACATATAAATACTGCAGGATCCATAGCGCTTATGAGTATCATAAGGGGTGGAGACTTCCAGATCTTAAGTTAGGGATAATTGCCTCGCTAAAGTCTTTAGCTATGGAAAACCCAGTGGGAAACCCAAGTGGAAAAACCCAATGGCCAAGGAAAAAGAGTACAGTTCTTCATAACTTTCCTTGATTTGTGGAAGTATTTAGGGGTGAATACTTCTGGATCTAGAGTCAATGAGGTTGCCTCGTTAAAACCTTTAGCTATGAAAAACCCAGTAGGAAAAACCAATAGACAAGGAAAAAGAGTACAGCACTCCGTGGCTCCCCCTGATCTGTACAAGCTGCAGGTTTGCAGATCTCCTAGGAAACTATACATCAATCTCTTACAATATTCTGAGAATAAGTTCAATATACAAGACATCGCTCATCTATACAAGTATCATTCATATATGGCAGCTACTGAATCTGAGGGAGTTCTTCTGAAGAGGAGAGGTCTGCAGACTCGGTAGGTATCTCCACGTCTCTAACCCAATCGTCACTGTGTCTGCGAGGTACTGCAGGACCTGGCTGTGTATACACATGATTTGCTTCTTGGATGATAAGCCTCTCGAAATGGTAGGACTGATGTTGCTTCAGAAGCACGCTTTGCAGGTCTCCAAGAGTTGGTCGTTCCTTTGTGGTAGTCATCGCGATGATCTGTAACCTGCATCTGCAAATACATTTAACATGGAGGATGATCCTTGACCCTTAGAGGTAGCACAGAAGCTACATATCTTCGGTCCAGTGATGCGCTGCAGGCGCTGCACTGTATCTGGCTAACAGATTTACTGTCAATGCTATCTAGAGACACGTGCAGTTGGCCAGATAAAGGAGTCTACCAAAAACACTCAAGTAAGGCACTTCAGGACCTAGGATATCCTTTCCCTCTTCCAGCGAACGGAAGGTGTCCTAATGTGCATACATACAACCAGTAGGTGTATTTAGTGGATTGTAATTGTTCATGTTTCTTTATCTTCGTGATGGTAATTTCATCTTCGGGATGGTAATTTCATCTTCTGGATGAATGTTTCATCTTCAGGATGATCATTCATCTTCAGGATGATGGTTTCATCTTCTGGATGATAATTCATATTCCGGATGATGTTTTCACCTTCAGGATGAAGGTTTCATCTTCTGGATGATAATTTCATCTTCTGGATGATAATTCATCTTCCAGATGATGTTTTCATCTTCTGGTTGATGGTTTCATCTTCAGGATGATAATTTCATCTTTAGGATGATAATTTCATCTTCAGGATGATAATTCTGTAAGCCAATATTTTTGCCTAGGTCTTACATATCATATTTGATAGTTAGGCTTAAACAGATATTTCGGTTTTCTCTTCAGGAGATCCAATGAGATTTGAGTCATTTGCAAATATAATCTCAAATCGTTTTCTTTGCTCTTTTTAAAGATGCAAAAGCAACCTTTAGTAGGAGTCCTCGTTTAATTTAATAAACTCACTTGGTTTTTATTTTATTATATCTTTCATAGGGTAGATGTCCCAAAAATCTATCCATGCAATAAAGGAAATAAGGAGGAAATTCGTAAGGGTATGTTGTCACATCATCCATAGCAACATAGCCTAAAATTTCCTTTACAAATCGCATGGTTTTCGCAACTATGACCAGGGAACCTGATGCGTCAGTTTATATGATTTTGTAAGTGAGTCAAGCTCATCTTACTTGATTACTTCCTGGTTTCAGCGAAATAAACCTCTAAACTATAGCGTATTGCTTATAGCATACGATTTTATTAATTATATTTATGTTTATACAATACTCGATTAGCCCACAAGATTGATATCTTTTTGACATCAGGACTTCAGGTCCAAACACTTCACATTTCATAAGTGATTCCAGCTCAACTTATTTTTGCCTCGTTCCACATTATTTGGCCAAATTCTACATTTGCTTCAGGAAACATAGTGTGGAAACATTATTTTTATAATTATCATTTAAATGGCAAAATGAAATGTGAGTACTTGTCGAAAAATGTGTTATTTTATCCAAACACCACACCATACATGTACATTTAATATCTCGATTTCTTCCATAATTGTTTCCTTCTCAACACTTGTTATGAAGGTTCGGGAATGGGTAGATGATATGGATAGAGCCAGAATTATGTCCTTATCAACAGTTGTTGTGTAGGTTTTGGTTGAGCTCACTTTCCTGTGGTGGTATTGCTTTAGGGTCTCCAGTAGTAATTTATCGCTTTGGAGCCTCGTGGTATGTCCTCTCATCCATTGAGGACATCCACTTCTGCTACTGGTGGATTACATCCATTATATTTAGTATGTCAACACTAACTAGATTTTTAGCAGCAGGGATGTGTGAATTTGACAATATATTGTCAGTAACTAAGTCTGATAATTGTTTAACAGTTTCATAAGTGTGGATCTTCAGGATCTCATCACAATCCATGATAATCAAATCATAGGTATTAATGTTTGAAATGGTCAAATTGAACTTCAGGAAATTGAGCTTCAGGCTTATGAATGATTATAATATTTCTGTTGAACCTTATACTGTGAAATTAAAGATTTCTGAATGTGAAGGATCTTCAAGATCTCATCGAATCTTTAAAGGAGGGTCCATCAATGCACATCTTAGGTGAAGTGAATTTAAATGCTTCCCCTGTTTGGAGTGCATTTTGATGGTTTTAGTGGTGATATGGGGATGTGTACACATAATGGCACAATCTATAAGATGTGCTCTAAACGCTTCCCCCGTTAGGAGTTCTCGGAAACTGTTTATATGAGGTGATCGGGCTCATATAAATAGGTTCTAAGGAGGCGTTTTGATGGTTTGCATTGTAATTGCATGTTCCCTGTAGTCACCTACAACTGGACTTTTAATGGATAAGTAATCTGTTTAAATCATTTTAATGATTTATTTATATAACCCATTTTTTGGTGTGAACACAAACTTCAGGGTATTCGACATTATTCCGGTTGTAAATATTATTTGATTAACCAGTGTTATCCAATGTACCCGCCATTTATTAATGTGTCCTATTTGTCATTAAAAGATGAATTGCGGTTGGATAATAGGTTTGATAATGACCATTTTAGAGGATGTATGGATGAGTACTGTTAAGTACATCATCTTCTATCACGCCCCGCTTCCCAAAACTACGGAGGCGAAGCGTGACTAAGGCCCGCTTGGGCCGGAGGTGTGAACCTCGGACCCAATAAGCGTCTGTAGGAGTACCATTTTAAAATTTTTCAGGTTCTTGCATTTATAAAATTCGGAACAACAGAAAGTACAGGAAGAAAGTTGCATTCATTTATATAAAGAGATAATATCCGGCGAGTACCAAAGTCTAAAAAGAAGCCCAGCATGGCAACAACTACAAAAAGAAAGTAACTAAAAATAGTAACCTCTGAAAGACAGCGACGGAAAAGACCTCTAAGTCTGGTCCACGTCAGGAAGGTACTCCGTGTCGACGTCCTCTGGCTCCACGTACTCCGGTGTGTTCGACTCGTCCACGTACTCTGGCTCAACACCTGACGAACAACACCCAAGAGAAAAAGAACTGTACGTCAGGTAAAGTCTACAAGAAGGGGTTAGACTCTACTGCAAGTGTATATAATTAAGAGCAACATTTTATCGGTTGATTAACATGCTGGTGTTATAACATGACAGTTAAAGAAAGTAAAACGATGCAGGAAAAGTAAACACGACAAGCAGTAGCCGTAGCGTGTGCTACCAACTACGGGACTAACCTACATGGGACAAGACAAGAGGGGACAAGACAATACAAGACAAGACACGTGTGACTCGAAGGGTTCACGCCTTACGGTTCGAGGGGGATCAGACTCTCTCCCCGTGTGCACGTTCAACCTTACCCCACCCAAGTGCATAAGACAAGTCCGTACAAGGGATCACTCACTCTTCTGGTGAGTGCCCTATTGCCCATAGGCTGTGTATCTGTACAAGGGATCACTCACTCTCTGGTGAGTGCCCTATTGCCCGCAGGCTGTGTATCCGTACATGGGATCACTCACTCTCTGGTGAGTGCCCTATTGCCCGCAGGCTGTGTATCCGTACAAGAGATCACTCACTCTCTGGTGAGTTTCCTATTGCCCGCAGGCTGTGTAACATGACACGACATGACAAGTAGGGAATTGTTCTTCTAGGGGGTCCACACGCATGCACACACAGGAAAACCCTAAGGTGTCAGTTGTTGTTGTTGTTGTGCTTAGACTTCGTCGTCAAGTCTAAGCTATCAAGGGGGTTCCGGACGCTATCATTTCACATCCGATTCTCTTTATTTACGTTTTAACAGTTCTAAGAGTTTATGGCCTAAACACGGGCGAAAGTACAAGTGAGTACACTTGCCTGCGGTGGCGAGTGTGTCGTCTGTCCGGAGCGTCCCGTCGAAGCGTCCCGTCGGCAATGGTCCATCTGAAACAGGATAACGGCGATGTCAGATCGCTCTTTCCGTCAATCCTATTACTGTTTGTGTCTAAATTTGGCAGGATTACCCTAACAGTCAAAAAATCATGTCTTTTGATGATTTGTTCGGCCTAGATCGACGTCTATCCTTTGTGCACAGAAATTCAGTTCGTTCGTCGATTTTCTACAGTGGACAACGTTTTAAAGATGCAGAAAATAACTTTAGTTCACGTTGACAGATTTTAGATTAGGTTTTACGTTTCTCTACGTGTGGGTTCTTACTACATGTTAGGAGGACCAACCTTTTGACGTCGTCCAAAAAGCGGATGTCGGGTCTGAACGGCGAAGCGTCGGCATCATTTGCAACTCCTCGGCCATAGGTAGTGCAGCGAGGCACCTCTGGACAGCGAGGTGGTGGCACAAAAACAGCGACAAGCAGCGATCTCCCTCCTGTTACAGGTAGCACAACGGATCTTCACGACGGCGACGACGTCGGGTAAAAACACGTGGGTACGGCGACGCACGTGAACTCCGAGGGTCAGAGGAGACTAATGGAGATTGAAGTAGGATTAGTGGAAGTTGTTCGGTCCGATCGTTGTCGCACGTCTCTGCAGAAAAACAGCGATCAAAGGGGGAAAAGGAAACTTGCAGTAGTCAAAGGACTTCAAGAGGAAGCCAACGGTGGTGGAGTGGTCACCGGAAGTGGTCAGAGGTGGCCATGCGCCGGTGTTGAAGATCGGCGCACAGATCTGTCAAAGACAGCCGCTATGGCTTGTTTCGAAGGGTTTTCGAAGAGATCGAGACAATAGAAGCGAGCAAGGAGGGATGCAGTTGATAGGGGGGTTTGATAGGAGTCCAACGGTAGTAGAGTGGTCGTCTTCGGTAGCCGGAGGTGGCCGAGCGACGGGGTTTTCCGGCGATGGCGCAGATCTGTCAAAACTGCCGTTGAGGTGAGTTCGAGAAATGTTTTGAGAAGGTAGAGATGAGGGAAGATGATAAGGGGAGTTGGAGATGATCCGGGGGTTCGATAGGAGTCCCATGGCGGTGGAGTTCGCCAGAGGGGGTCGCTGGAGCGGCGGCGACGGCCTGGGCTGTGAAAACTAGCGGCTAGGGATCCCTTTGTTGCGGTTTTTGAGGACTTTGGTGGCTTTGAAGAGGGGGAGATGGAGGAGATGGAGGTGGAGCAGGTGGTGGCTGGAGACGGGGCGCTGGGGGTGGTTGTGCGACGGCCGAAGGTGGCCGAAAAGTGGGTTGGACGGATGGGCTGTCATTTGTGCGGCCATGGGGGTTTAATGGGTTTTAAGAGAGAGAGAGAGAGAGAGAGAGGATGTGCAAAGTGGGGAAAAGTCAGGTGAAGATAGCCGCAGAAAATATTCCCATGATACGTATGAGATCAAGTGGGATTTAATTAACGGTTGAATTTCAAAAGTGATTAGGGCTAAACGGGCTCGATTTTGATTAGTGGTCTGGGTGGGCTAGGAGTGTCAGAAAATTACGAAAAAAAATCGAGACGACCGTGACAAAGAGAGGCTCAAGGATACGGTGGTCAATCGTACATTTGGTCCATGGAGAACGAACAGAAAAATAAAAGATCCGGTAACTACGTCTAAATCTACGACGATCCTGTAATCTGACCGGCGCCCCGTTTACGGTATGGGCGCGGTGTCGTTTACCGCAAGTTTCACGGTTAGTGTACGGTGCGGGAATATCGAACTCAGGGAGGCGAGGTTGTGCTTGGGTCAGGTAGGACCTAAATCACCCCGAGGGGCGAGCTAGCCCGAATCGGTGGATGGTGGTCACGAAAGGAAATAAAAGCGTAAGAACGAAAAGAAAGTAAACCCGGGACTTTGGTTTCCAACCCGACGAGAGACTCTCGCCGACGCGGCCTACGGGTATGGATAGCGATCGGGATTAGGGTCTAATGGTGGGACGTTGCCTCTAAAAGTGGTACCGGCGTCGCATGGGCCCGATATTCTGGTCGGTGCCCAGGATGATACACCGGACTTCCCGGATTCGATCAGTGGGCACTCCCGTGTCCATAAACACTGATCGATCCCGGGAGCACTAAGCCCGCAACGATAACTCCCAACATCTCATCCTGCCGCTCCCGCGTGCTAGGATTCGACGTCAACGCTAAGGGTGTGAGCTATGGCTAGGGAGTCAACCGCCAAGTTTATTCCCCCTTGGCCCGACGGTCAAAGGCGGTCTTTTTCCCGCCGATGACAATGAAACACCCCGCGTAATTGTTAGATTCCTACTCCCTATCGATTTCCTAACCCTACGGACGCATCGGGAAGAGCCCCCGAAGGGGTTTCCACCAAAATCCCAGATTTGGGAACTACTCACAAAAATTCATGAAAAAGCAATCTAAATGAAATTTAACCGTTAGAATCGTAATCGGACAATTGCAATGCGGAAGTGATAGAGTCATAAAGATAATACTAAAATTTGAGAAAGATCTGAAAACTTACAAAAGAGTAACAATTACAGCCATCACCAGGAAATAAAACAGTAGAAAAACAGCAACTCCCGTTTCTGGAACCTTAGGGGCTCTATATATAGGCCGTCGCATCAACCGATCGGTTGATCCGTTACAAATAAATATCAGAAAACGGCGAGTTTTCACCCGATCACATGAACCGATCGGGTGAGTTCTTGAGCGACCGGTTGGATCTTGGAGCGGTCGGGTGAATCGGCCGGTTGAACGCCCGTGTCTTCAGCTCATATTCTTCAGCTACAGATGAACCGATCGGGTGAGAGTAACCCGATCGGTTGGAATTCTGCTCGAGAAAACAGAGAACAGCCGCCCGCAGAACCGGTCTGTGAACCGGTCGGGTGACTTCTTTGTGAGCTGCGGTAGCGACCGGTTGGTGCACGCGTGCATCACCCGATCGGTTGGAGATGACCAACCGACCGGGTGACGGGCTGAAAGATGAATACTTCACCGTTTGACCCCCTGGATCACGCGTGACTTCTCCCGTTGCTCCGGGGACTTGGGATATCATCATTAAACGTCCCCTACGTGGTCAATCCCCTGCAATCATGGACAAACAAAGAAAAGTGAAAGAAAACGGGAAAACATACGAAAACGAATAAGAGACGGCGGAAAAACACGGAGAAACACAAAAGAAAACGTGCGTGAATATATGAAATATAGACGCACGTCAAAATCCCCCAAGCTGAACTCTTCCTCGTCCTTGAGGAAGACGAGTGAGAGTAGGAGCTCGGAAGGGAAAAATAGAGAGGAAGAAAGAAAAAGAAAACTCTAAGCCCTAGATCGTCCATCAGAGCCATCAAAATCAAAAACGACACACCAAGCAAGCAAACGCCAAATCACACCACTAAACCTAGGAAAGCGAGTCCAAATAAGTGTCGTGGGTCCACGCAGTGAAGCGCGTGTGAGCGTGGTCGTGTGCTTGCAAATGGTGAAGCTTTCTACGATGTGCAATGAGGCTCGATATACACAAATCCAAGAAATGACCCAAAATATCGATCCGAATTGAAGTAAGCGACGAATATAAGTTCAAGCATGCATGAGAAGAGTGGGAAAAGAAGCGTATCATGCATCGGGGACTCCACAACTAGGGTCAAGGAAATCACGCCACTATAGCTTAGATACAAGCTAAATAGCTCCTAAGCCAAGCGTTTTCGATAACGACGGAGGTTGAGATGATGTGGAGAAGAACACTCGGTGCAAATTCTCGCCTTCCCTTTATTCTCGGCAAGTAGGAAAATATTCACACGGGAATTTTTTTGGGTTTTGGGTATTTGCATATTTTTTGGCTTTTTGGCTATACAATCTTTTTCTTTTCTTTTCTTTTTGGGTTTTTCATTTCTTTTCTCCCATTTTTTTGGGTTTTTGGGTTTTTGGCTATACATTTATGTACTCTCCCAAGTGGGAGAACGGTACACGACGAGGGGATTTGCACCAAGTAAAACAAAAAAGAAGTCGAAATCTAAACACTCGGGCAAAGGCGACTATTCTTGCTAAATAGAGCTCAGGCTAAATGGGTTATCCTAGTCCTTAGTTGTGGAATCCCGACGCATGCGAAATGAAGTATACGATATATATATAGCATGCATATAGAAGCAGACATTAGAAGCAAATACCGCATATTCAATATCGAAGCATGATAATCTAGGGGTCATTCCTGGACAGGTATATAAAGTAAAATCACAAAGCAGAAGCACACCAAATGCTAGTCACGACACACGACTCACAAAAAGCTAAGTGGACCCACGATGCGTGAAATGCAAGAGGACTCGAAATCCTAGGGTTAGTGAGTGCGATTGTCGGTGCAGTGCTAGGTGTGTGTGTGACTTTGTGGAGATTCATCATAGGATTCATTTCTAGGAGAAAGAGCTAAAGAAAGAAGGAAAAAGAAAAAAAAAGAAAAACACGATGGAAAACGACTCAAATAACGTAGAAAGACAACACAAATGACGCACGAAGTGCGACTCCCCCAAGCTGAAGTTTGCATTGCCCTCAATGCAATATGAGTGAGTACGGGAGGGCAATGAAAATGGGGGGGGATACGCACAGACACGAAAAGAAATGAAAACGAGGAAAACACACAGATGAAACTAAAAAAAGAAAGAAAGATCAAAATCAAAATCAAACAATACGAAAATAAAAATAAAATAAAATCACGTGACACGACACTCAAAAAGTGAAAAGCAAGCACACACACAAAAATGAGAAAAACAGACAAAACACGACAGCACATCAAAACAGACGTCCCCCAAGCTAGACCAGAAAGTGCTAGCGAAATGATATGATCAAAGAAATCCAGATATGTGCAAGGGGGAGTCAAAAACAAAAGAGGGGAAATCAGAAAGCAGCAGAAGGTGAGTCCTTGTCTTCCTCGGAAGAGGGTGTGGATGGGTGGTCGGGGGAGGCAGGGGGTGTGCGGAGAAGTGGGGAATGAGGTGAAGGTATAGGGGCAGTGGTGGTGTGAACAATGGGAGGAGTGTCGGTGGTGGTGGGTGGTGGTGGTAGGAAGGCGATCAAGGCTGTGGTGAGAGGAATAGAAATGGAGGAAGTAGATGTGGTGGTGACGGTAGTGGGAGGTGGTGGGAGGGATCTGGAGCGTACCGGTAATTTCCTCCGGTGCACGTATGGAGTGACGGAGGAGGATGGAGGTAGCGTGAGTGCGGTGGAAGTGGTCGGGAGGGGTGAAGTGGATGCCGGGATGGGATGTGAAGAGGGAGGAGAAGAATGTGGTGAGGGGGTGATGGATGTGGAGAAGTGTGGGTGGGTGGAGGAGAAGATCGCCTGGGTGGTGAAGGTGGAGGTGGTCCGTGGATATGAGTAAGAAGGCGGAGAATGGCGGCCACGTTCCTCTCAAGTGCGAGGAAACGTGGGTGAGTAAGAAAGGATGATGGTGATGGGTCCGAGGAAACAGAGGACATGGCGAGCTCACGAAGGGCAGCGACCTCCCTCTCAAGCCCCAGACGGGCAGATACCTGACGGCGACCAAAAGATGTAGACTGACGCGAGGCAGAGGTGGTGCCGCCAGGTAAGGTCGAAGAGGTGCCGGCGGCAGTGGTCATGCCGGCACAGGAGACAAGGCCAGAAATGGCCGCAAGGAGGTGCGCAGACGTGATCGGTCCCAGAGCAGAAACAGGACGACTCGGGCCAGCCCCTAAGTCTCCCCCAGACGCAGGGATATCCTGCTCGCCTAAGTGGGCGGCAGGGGACGGTGATCTGCGGGCGCCTGCGGGAAGGAAAGGAAGATTCAACCCCGCAAAGAAGTCGGGATCAGGAGGGAAGGTCCAATCTCCCATGAGAGCAATGGTCATGCGAGCGGGGTTGGGTAGAATGGTGTAAGGGGCTGGGGGTGGCCATAATGAAATATGAAGCGGCCATCCGAGCGGGGCTTGATCATGTGGATGTGCCGCAGGACATCAATATCGAGATGTGAGGGTCCTGCGGCAGCTGGAAGATTATTGGGGATGGTGATATTGAATTGGGCGTGAGAGCATATGATCGTGATGATGCCCCCACAACAGAACTTCCCCTTCCCGGCCCGTCTGATCTCGAGTAGCTTGTAAACAAGCCAATCGCTACTATGGATGGGGACGGTAGGGGCTCTGAAGCTGACTCCATCATCATCCCGGACATAAGGAAAAGTCATGGCCCAAAGGATAAAAAGGTCAGGGATAGTCACAGTACCAGACTCGTCCCTAGGAAAGAATGCAGATGAAATGATCCTGTGGGCTAAACGAAACACGGGATGAATGATGGAGGAGGCCTTGGCCCTTCCTCGAGGGTAATCACGGATCAAAGTGAGACGGAACCAGAATTGATCGACATCAAACTCGGGCGTGTACCCGTAGTGTCGGATGGAATCATCCCCGAGATTGGGGAAACCAAATATAGCGTTAATCGTGCTCAGATTCGTGGTGACACTACGGTTACGCACCCTGAATTTAATGATCGACCCGGACTCCCATGTAAGTGTGGAGAGGAATTCGAGTGTGAGCGCCGGGTAGGATACTGCATGAGCATTAAGAAAGGCCAACCATCCTAAGTTAGCGAAAAGAGATTCGACCTCGGTGAAGACACCGAGATCGACAAGTGTACGTGCGTGCGGGAACTTAGTGGATAGATGCCCTCGAGCATTAAGCCTACGGTAAAAATCTTTGTGCTCCTGGTTCCGAAAAATATACCCGTGCGGGCCCAACATTGGGTCCACAGGGGGGACAACAGGCGGAGGAGGGCCAAGTGTAAGTGCTCGTGTATGGGAAGGGGGGCGTGTTTGTTTTCGTCTTTTTCGAGACGGCTCCTCTTCCCGCATGATACCCTTTCCCTTATCCTTATCTTTAGCCATGTGTGTGAGTGTGAGCAAGAATTAGTGCAAAAATCGTGGATGCACACTAACACAAACAAACGAGCAAGCACAATAAGTAGGGCAAATGTATAAAATAGGCTTAGGAGCGAGTTTACCCAATTGCAGTGGTGGAGCTTGCTCGTTGATGTCCCCTCACTGTTCAGCGAGAGAAGCTTGGAGCCACGGCGAACTCCTTCGGCAATAATTTTCGAAATGGGGGTGGTTTGGGGGAAAATTAGGTCAAAATCTCGGAATGGGAGGAGAGAGAGGGTGTAGATGATGGAGGGGTTGATGAAGGAGGTGGAGAGTGGGAGTAATGGAGGAGTAGAGGTCGTGGGGGAGTGAAGATCGGTTGTTGGCGAAGAGGGGAAGGCGAAACGACGGTGGATTTTGGGGGTTTTTGCGATCGGGCGAGATGGAAACGAGCGGGTGTCGGGGGGGTTTATATAGGGTTTTAAGTCGAACCGATCGGGTGACTTGTCACCCGATCGGTTGACGATTAGGTCGAAAATTTTGCCGAAGAAATGCTACAGGCGAACCGATCGGTTGACTTTTCAACCGACCGGTTGGCCGCTCCACACAATTTTCCCGAGAACTTAGGGCTGCTCACCCAGTCGTGTCAACCGATCGTGCATGAACTCAACCGATCGGGTGATATTCCCCAAAAATTTCCGAAAGTTCTCCCCAGCTCACCCGGTCTTCCACCCGGTCTCTTCATTACTCAACCGATCGGTTCATTCGGGGATAGATCTCGGCATGTATCTGATACATCCCAACCGATCGGGTGAGTTATCACCCGATCGGTTGGTGCTTGTTTCCTGCAAAAACCAAGAAATTTGATTAAGTCCCCGAACGGATGTTCTCGCGGCTGATTTTATTAATAGAAATAGATAAAATAAAGTAAAAAATAACGCTAAAAATTTGAGAAAAAGTTCAGAACATGGGTTGCCTCCCATGAAGCGCACTTGTTTAACGTCGTTGGCTCGACGCCCGCAAGAGATGCTCATGGTGGCTGATACGGGTGATGCCCAAACTTAGGCATCTCTTCCTTGTTGGAGCTGAAGGCGCTCGGGGTAGTCAGCGGCTGGAAAAATACTTGCTCGACCACCCTCCCTTTGTTCTTGAGATCCGGGGGCTTTTCCTTGGTGTTGGCGCTTCCCGCCATCTTCTTCAGGATTCGGACCTCGTCTTTAGTGAGGTCCGTGAGCTCTTTCCCCGTTCTCCTCACAGGAGGAAACTTGGGGAACCCGGGAGGGGTCGTTCTCGCTGCACTCGGTCTTCCAGCAGCTTCTTTGTCTTCGGGGCCTTCTTCATCTTCAGAATTCCCCAAGTCATCGGGGGGTTTCTCAGGAGAATCTCCCAGGAGCTCTCCTCTACAGCCTTTTCTTCTTCTATCTCAAGCAAATTACACCGGAGGTCATCAGGAGGGTCGGGGTGCTTCATGGATAGTCCCAGGTCAAACTCAACTTTCTCTCCGCTGACGTTCAAGGAGAGTTTTCCGTTCTTCACATCTATAAGAACGCCAGCAGTGGCCATGAAAGGCCGTCCCAGGATAATGGGGGTGTGTGCGTCCTCGGGCATGTCCATGACTACAAAGTCCACAGACACATGCACCCCTCTCACATTCACGGGGAGATCATCAACAATTCCCACCGGATATTTGACCGACTGGTCAGCTAGTTGTAGGGTCATCCCGGTGGGCTCCAAATCACCCATTCCTATCCTTCTGTACATCGACAAGGGCATCAAGCTAACACTCGCTCCTAGATCGACGAGTGCACGATTAATCTTCACAGCCCCGATCGTGCAAGGAATAGAGAAGCTCCCTGGGTCCTTGAGCTTCGGCGGGTTATCCCTCTGGATAAGAGCGCCACATTCCGCCGTCAGCACCACTTTCTCTTTTCTTGACCCTTTGGTCACCAGATCTTTCAAGAATTTTGCATAGGAGGGGATTGTCTCGATTGCCTCCAAGAAGGGGATTTGCAGGCTTAGGTCCTTGACCATGGCGAAGAACTTCCCATATTTCTCATCAATTTTTGCCTGAGCCAACCGTTGTGGAAATGGCACAACGGGTTTATACACTCTTGGGCTCTCTTCCTCCTTCTTCTTCTCTTCTTCAGACACTCCCTCCGGAGTCATGGGATTTGATGACGAAGCACCGGTGTCATTTAATTTTTCAGTCGGTCTCTCAACGACCAATGGTGCTTCAGGGTTGCTAGGGGACACTCTAGTAGGAATTTGTGTCCCGCTTCTCAGAACGATAGCGGACACATTCGGGTGCTCGTGCACGAGTGCCGATGTTTGTGTTGCTCCCCTCGGGTTCACCTCTGGTTGTGGCGGCAATTGGTTTTGTGACCTTGCAAGGTTCGCCACCTGTAACCCCAGCTGGGTTACTTGGTCCGTGAGGGTCCGCTGGCCCATTTCCATCTTTTGGTTGAATCTCTCCTGGTTGGTAATATATTGATTCAAGAGAGACTCAGCCGGAGAGACGGCCCTCTGTTCGCCATACTGCTGCTGCTGGAACGGCTGCTGATTCCTGGGGGCATAAGTTTGTTGCTGAGGTTGCTGCTGAAACGGTTACGCTGACCCTGATTCTGCGGTGGTCTAGCCGGCTGATAAATTTGTTGCTGCGACTGCTGAGGCGGCGAGGACTGAAATGGTGGCCGGTAATTGAAATTCGGGTGGTTCCGGTTGTTGGGAGAGTAGGCCGGGTTGGAATTTGTCCTTGGCGGATATGGCGCATTCCCCGTGGGGTTGTAAAATAGTGCGCTCGCCTGATCCAACGGTGGTGAGATGTCACCACCGTCGAATTCCCCAAGGAATTCGGACTCTACCGCAGAAACTTGCTGTGTACCGGCCCCACCGGCTCCTACCATCAGTGCGGAGATCTGGGTCGAAAGCAAGTCGAACTTGCTTGAAAGTTTGTCGACGTCCTCGACTCTGTGTATACCCCCAGTTCTTGGTGTGGCTCTCTCGTCACACCACCGCTCATTGTTGGATGCCATGTTTTCCAGAATATTCCCGGCATCTTCCTCGCTTCGAGACATGAAGGAACCCCCAGCCGCGGCGTCCATAGAAGATTTAAGGTCATCCCTCAACTCATTGTAGAACAGATTGATAATCTGCCACTTCAGAAGCTCATGGTGAGGGCATCTTCTTTGCATCTCTTTATATCTCGTCCAAGCTTCATGCAAGGACTCGTGGCTGGCCTGGGAGAAGGAGGAGATCTCACTCCTCAACTTCATGGTCTTCCCCGGAGGAAAGAACTTCGTCAGAAAAGCGTTGGAGAGCTTCTCCCAGGTGTTGAAAGTGTTGGGGTCCTTCCCCCTTAACCATTGCTTGGATTTGTCCCGCAAAGAGAAGGGGAACAGCTTCAGACGGATAGCCTCTGTAGTGACACCATTAATTCGGAAGGTGTCACACTTCTCCAAGAAGGAGTCCAGATGCTCTATCGGGCTCTCCATGGGCGCACCCGCAAACTGGTCCTGCTGGATCCATGTCACTAGAGACGGCTTCAGCTCAAAGCTTTGGGCCGCAATAGCGGGAGATCGGATGGCGGAAGTTGACTCGATGGAGGGCATCGAGTACTCCAGCAGAGACTTGTGAGGTGGGGTGTTCTCCTCCATGGATTCGGGATCTTCCCTTCTTCGCTTCTCGGCGGCCAAACGCCTAAGGGTGGCGTTAATCTCTGGATCGAGGGGAATCAAGTCGTCAAGACTCCTTGAACTCCTGCGCATGAAAAACAACAACACCCGTGAAGCGACAAGTGGGAAAGAAACAGATAAAATAAGAAATAAAAATAAGAAAAACAAATAAGAAAAAAGAAAAAGGAGAATGCGAAAATTATCGCGAGGTAGGGATGTGAGCTAGACACGAGGGTTCAAGAGATCCTAAAATATCAAGCACGTTGCCTCCCCGGCAACGGCGCCATAAACTTGACCGGCGCCCCGTTTACGGTATGGGCGCGGTGTCGTTTACCGCAAGTTTCACGGTTAGTATAGGGTGCGGGAATATCGAACTCAGGGAGGCGAGGTTGTGCTTGGGTCAGGTAGGACCTAAATCACCCCGAGGGGCGAGCTAGCCCGAATCGGTGGATGGTTGTCACGAAAGGAAATAAAAGCGTAAAAACGAAAAGAAAGTAACCCCGGGACTTTGGTTTCCAACCCGACGAGAGACTCTCACCGACACGGCCTACGGGTATGGATAGCGATCGGGATTAGGGTCTAATGGTGGGACGTTGCCTCTAAAAGTGGTACCGGCGTCCCATGGGCCCGATATTCCGGTCGGTGCCCAGGATGATACACCGGACTTCCCGGATTCGATCAGTGGGCACTCCCGTGTCCATAAACACTGATCGATCCTGGGAGCACTAAGCCCGCAACGATAACTCCCAACATCTCATCCTGCCGCTCCCGCGTGCTAGGATTCGACGTCAACGCTAAGGGTGTGAGCTATGGCTAGGGAGTCAACCGCCAAGTTTATTCCCCCTTGGCCCGACGGTCAAAGGCGGTCTTTTTCCCGCCGATGACAATGAAACACCCCGCGTAACCGTTAGATTCCTACTCCCTATCGATTTCCTAACCCTACGGACGCATCGGGAAGAGCCCCCGAAGGGGTTTCCACCAAAATCCCAGATTTGGGAACTACTCACAAAAATTCATGAAAAAGCAATCTAAATGAAATTTAACCGTTAGAATCGTAATCGGACAATTGCAATGCGGAAGTGATAGAGTCATAAAGATAATACTAAAATTTGAGAAAGATCTGAAAACTTACAAAAGAGTAACAATTACAGCCGTCACCAGGAAATAAAACAGTAGAAAAACAGCAACTCCCATTTCTGGAACCCTAGGGGCTCTATATATAGGCCGTCGCATCAACCGATCGGTTGACAAGTCAACCGATCGGTTGATCCGTTACAAATAAATATCAGAAAACGGCGAGTTTTCACCCGATCACATGAACCGATCGGGTGAGTTCTTGAGCGACCGGTTGGATCTTGGAGCGGTCGGGTGAATCGGCCGGTTGAACGCCCGTGTCTTCAGCTCATCTTCTTCAGCTACAGATGAACCGATCGGGTGAGAGTCACCCGATCGGTTGGAATTCTGCTCGAGAAAATAGAGAACAGCCGCCCGCAGAACCGGTCTGTGAACCGGTCGGGTGACTTCTTTGTGAGCTGCGGTAGCGACCAGTTGGTGCACGCATGCATCACCCGATCGGTTGGAGATGACCAACCGACCGGGTGAGGGGCTGAAAGATGAATACTTCGCCGTTTGACCCCCTGGATCACGCGTGACTTCTCCCGTTGCTCCGGGGACTTGGGATATCATCATTAAACGTCCCCTACGTGGTCAATCCCCTGCAATCATGGACAAACAAAGAAAAGTGAAAGAAAACGGGAAAACATACGAAAACGAATAAGAGACGGCAGAAAAACACGGAGAAACACAAAAGAAAACGTGCGTGAATATATGAAATATAGACGCACGTCACAATCAAACCTGATTCGTGGGAGAACGGCCCGTGAAATGACGTTCACTAAAAATCCCACAAAATACTCTTTCATACGGTCACAACGACATATCACATCATATAGTCCGTGTTGGATCCTGCCAAAACAGAGTTAGGATCGATAAATGAAGTTGAGACTTACACTTGCGTATGCGGCACGGTAGTCACAGAACTTCGCCTTCGGATTCGCCACGACGGATCGAGTCTTCTCACGAACGGAGTAAGGCTACTAAATCCACAATCTAAATCTCTACTTCTAGATTAAGAACTTGGATAAAGGGAGAGGAAGGATTTCGGCAGAGCTTCGCTAGAATGAAAATGCATGCAAGAATGCCATGCAAAAAGTGTAAGAAAATGGCTAACCCTTGGGTCTTATTTATAGCCCCCAAGGTAGTAATTTTAGGAGTAATTGTTCCTTTGGAACAATTTAACTAAGGTGCACCATCGTACATGGCACATTATAAGCTTAAGTTGTACCATATGCATGGTACAACATAAGCTTAAGATATTACCCCTTTATTAGCCATATGTTGCATGCACTTATGCACATATAATGCGACTTTCCCATTAATCTAGAGATCCTCTCCGCAAGGGAACAGATTCCCTTCGCACACGACTTCGTGTACGCGACGTTCGAGGTCCGTATTCCCTCGTACATCCCCCACAAGGGTGTATAAACGTCTTCCATATCCAACATCTCCCACTCACACTTGAGGGGATTGTAAGAGAACGTCTTTCTCTTAGTTCTTTCATCTATCATACCGAGAAATAGACCGTGCGACCGTCATGCGTGTAGAGTCTGTTGTTGTGCACTTGTTAGAGATACACAACGACCTCGAAGGTGCAAAGTTGAGTAGTTCAACGCATGCTTTACCCTAGATTATTTCTTCACATTTCTTATACTTTATATTCAACAATTGAATCCCATCTGGATTACAATTGGCTGGCTAGCTTTGAATCATTAAAGTCCAAATGCGAATATGAAATCAATCTTCCTCTTCTTGCGAACCTTCTGATCTTGACTTGATTCGCTTTTCTAACGTGCCCCGCCGAGCCGAATTATCATAGCCCATTAGCAACACGCTAAGATAGCGATCATCTCGTCAAATCTAAAGGAACCAATTGGAGTCCTTGAGGGTAAGAGTTAAGACCCATATGGCCTTTGAGTCTCACATAATAGCAAACACTATTGCTACTAACTCAGTGGTCGAAATGCATACGTGGTATGAACACGTATTACAACATCACTCCTTTCCCAGGGAGAGTATATCTTAATGATGTTGTACGGATGAAAGATCAGACACCACGGTGCCTATCTTTTGAGTCCCCTTACTACCCATGAAATATTCCCGGACTCTCATCCTGCATAAGACAGATAGGATTTAAAAAATCCTATGAGATCTCTTTTAAATATCCTTGTGATACAGATCTCAGATCTTTTGTAAGCATCCATATGATGCAGATCTTTCATTCGACTATCTTGTTTAAGTCACGACTCTAAATCATTTGTCTAATGATTTTGACTTTAAACTAGTCTCATCTCTATCTTATCCATCTGATAAGATAAGGCGGTTGCTCATGTGAGAGGGCCAACCTTAATCTGTCCGACATACACACAATAAAATAGCTGAGACTTAAACACAAATGTACAAAATCATTTGTAAGAAACTTGTATGCAATATATAAAAGAACTTCTTCCTTTTATTAAACTTTGATCTTCTATAGATATGGGAAATATTACATGATACAGCTCAGCACCTACGCATTCCCATAGATGATAAGTGTTTGTAGAACACCTCTCTGGGGATCGCCTTAGTAAGGGGATCCGCTATCATCTCATGCGTGGATATGTATCCTATGTCTACTTCCTTCCGTTTGTCATAGTCCTTCGCAAACTTGAATCGAATATCAATGTGTTTAGTCTTACAATGAAATTTAGGATCTTTGACATAGGCAATCGAGGCTTGACTATCACTGTATATAGGAACAGTGCTCGAGTCAGTGGCATTCGTCAGCCTGTCTAAGAATTTCCTAAGCCAAACAGCTTCTTAGACCGCCATGCTGAATGCTACGAATTCGGCTTCCATGGTTGATAGGGCGATGCAAGTTTGCTTCTTGCTGCTCCAGGATATTGCACCATTCCCGAGCAAGAAAACAAAGCCTGAGGTAGATCTTCGCTCGTCGAGATCACCTGCCCAATCAGCATCGGTATAGCCTTCGAGTCTCAAGGTATTGCCTTGATAGCACAACGCATAGTCCGCAGTCCCTTTGAGGTACCTTAATATCCTCTTTACCGCTTTCCAGTGTGCCTGTCCTGGGTTGGATTGGTAACGGCTTACCATACCAACAGCATAGCAAATGTCCGGTCTGGTACACATCATGGCGTACATCAGACTCCCGACAGCACTGGAGTATGGAACCTTTTCCATAGCTTTCTTTTCTTTTGGATCTTTGGGACACATCTCCAAACATAGACCCTCGCCTTTGCTTATTGGAGTATCAATTGGCTTGCAGTCCTGCATATTAAACCGTTCTAAAACTTTCTTTATATATGTCTCTTGAGAGAGAGAAAGAAGTTTCTTGGAACGATTCCTTGAGATCTTAACCCCAAGGATATATGCAGCTTCACCCATGTCTTTCATTTCAAAGACGGATGAAAGCCAAGCTTTGATATCCATGATAAGACGCTTATCATTTCCGGCTATAAGTATGTCATCTACATAAAGAGACATAATTACATACTTGTTCTTAATCCTCTTAATGTATACGCAGTTGTCTTCGTCGAGCATGGAGAAACCATACGACAAAACGACTTCTTGAAAGCGCATATACCACTGCCTTGAGGATTGTTTAAGACCATATATGGATTTACGAAGTTTACAAACCTTATGTTTGTTTTCTTCTTGTACGAACCCGTTTGGTTGTTCCATGTAGATCTCCTCATCTAGTTCTTCGTTAAGAAAAGCAGTCTTTACATCCATCTGATGTAACTCGAGGTCCAAACAAGCCACCATTGCCAGAATTAAGCGAATGGAGGTAAAACGCACGACAGGAGAGAAAGTCTCTTCGTAGTCTATTCCTTCCTGTTGTGTGAAACCTTTCGCAACAAGGCGAGCTTTATATTTCTCGATGGAGCCATCAGCCTTATGCTTGATTTTGAGAACCCACTTGTTCCCAATGGCTCTACGTCCCTTAGGTAAATCAACCAAGTCCCAGACTTGGTTTGTTTTCATGGATTGAAGTTCTTCTTCCATAGCCGCTATCCATTTATCTTTAGCAGGGCATGTGACGGCCTGTTTGAAATTTGCAGGTACATCATCATCTTGTAGTAATGTCATGAATGTTTGAGGAAATTCATCCTCAAATCTCAGAGGTGTTAGCCTCGTTCGATTACTACGTCTTGCTTGAGTTTGATCACTCCCACTTGGAATGACATCACTCCCACTTGGAATAACATCACTCCCACTCGGAATAGGATTGGTATCGTTCGTATCATCCATTGGTGAAGTTTGAAATGTATTTTCTTCTTCACCAAGGATTCTAACACTCGAACGTTCCGATCCTTCTTGATCCCAAGTCTCAAACAAGGATAAGTCTTGACTTATCTCACCCTGTCTTGGAAACTCGCTTTCCAAGAAGACAACATCCCTCGATTCGAATTCTATTAGACCCACATTGTCCTCTTGACCGACGAAAACATATCCTTTGGAGTTTTCAGCGTATCGGATGAAGATACACTTCCTCCCACGTGGCCCAAGTTTGCCATATTTGTGAGAGGATAAATGTGCGTAAGAGGCACAACCCCAAGGTTTTAGAATGCTTAAGTCTGGAGTTCTATTGTTCCACAACTCATAAGGAGTAGAACTTACCGACTTCGAGGGTTCACGGTTTAAGATGAATGCTGCCGTCAATAATGCATCACCCCAAAAGGTGATAGGCAAATTTGCCTGAGACATCATTGATCGGACCATTTCCATCAATGTCATATTTCTTCTTTCCGCAACATCGTTTTGTTGCGGAGTATAAGGCATAGTTATTTGATGAACTATGCCTTTTTCATCACAGAGTTCCTTAAAACTCGATGATTGATATTCTCCACCCCGATCGGTTCGCAAGACCTTTATCTTGCGATCTAGTTGATTTTCCACTAAACTCATATAGTTTTTGAAGCAAGATAAAGCTTCATGTTTGTGGGAAATCAAATAAATGTGACCGAAACGGGTGAAGTGATCAATGAAGGTGATGAAATAGGACATCCCGCGTCTTGTCTTAACATTCATTGGACCGCAAATGTCCGAATGGATAAGCTGTAATGGAACTTCGGCCCTTGTGCTAGTTCGAAACGGCTTGCGACAAGTTTTCCCTACAAGACAATGTTCACAAGTTGACATTTCAACTTTTGAAACATTAGATAGCAAGCCACTTTTGGCAAGTCTATCCATTCTAGTTGGTCCAATGTGACCAAGTCTTGCATGCCAACAAATGATATCAGAATCAGAATTAGAAGCATTTGTCAAATGGAAACTTTCATTAATAAAAGAAGAATCATCACACATAGTGTTTAAAACAATCAATCCATTACAAACATTACCCGACCCAATTAAAGAACTATTACAAACAAGGTCAACTTTTTGTTCATAGAACCTCCATACATAACCTAAAGACATTAACATGACCACGGATACGATATTCCTTCTAATATCTGGAGCAAAGAGGACGTCGTGCAATAATAGAGTCAGGCCGTTGTCGAGAACTAGCTTGCATGTTCCGACGCCCTTGACTTTAACACGAGTGTTGTTGCCGACGTATATCCACTTTGTTCCTTGAGTTATCCTTCAATACTCTACGAAGAACCTTCTGTCCTTCGCTACGTGGTCTGTGGCCCCTGAATCAATCAACCAAAAATAGTTAGATTCAGCAAGAAACATGGAACTAGAAACACATATGTAAATAGCCCTACAAGTTACCTTATCACTTCCATCCGTACATGTACGGGCGAAGTGACCGTACTTGTTGCACTTAAAGCACTTGATCTTCTTCAAGTTTTTCTTCTTTGAGTGCACATTCTTTTGCCACCTTTTGTTCTTAGTCTTCTTTGAGGTTTCCGGTTCTTGCTTTCGTTTGTTCACAAACCTTAAGCGCTTATTCTTCCGCTTATTTCCTCCATGTGAGGAACTAGCGGCCATGTGCACTTCTGCACTAGGTTTTGCGGCTTGAATCCGCTCTTCCTCGAGTTCGAGGTGTTTGGATACATCGCTTAAAGTTTTAATGCACTCATTATGAGTGAGGTGCATTTTCATGTTATCCCAGCTATCTGGGAGTGAACGAATGACTGCTTGGATCTGCTGTTCGTCAGACAGCGTAAGGCCTGCATCCTTCAATTCAGCTATGAGATTCGCCATGTGGCGGAGATGCTTTTTCATAGAATGATCTCGCCGCATCTTGTACGAATCAAATTGAATATTTAAGGAGCGGAGTTTGGTAACCGAAGTTCCACCAAACTTTACTTCTAGCTCAGACCATATGTCTTTGGCTAGGTCGAATTCCCGAAATATACGCATTATGTCATTGTCCATTGCGGACAGTAACGTAATACGTGCTATTTTGTTCTTTCGAGTCCAAGTCTCATAAGCTTTCCGGTCCCTCTTGTGTTGGGCCGTATTGCCTAACTCAGGTTCTTCCATTATGTTTTGGAGTGTTTCAAGCACATCTTTCTCCTCCAAAACATATTGGATTTTTATTGACCATAGTTTATAATTGTCGCCGTTGAGCTTCTCACCTTTGTTAAGCTCGGCGACAATGTTCTTAGAAGCGGTAGACATATTCGAATCAAAAAATTGCAAAGAAAATGAAAAACACGATCAAAATTCTATGCATAAAGTTTCGATTCTTTAAACACTTGATAAGTTCCTTGGATAAGCTGAAATGTTACTCTAGAATCGAGAAGTTCACTACGTTCCCAACTACCATCTAGAAGTAACTTTCAAAGTATCCCTCTTACCTATCTCATGTGAAAAAGAAATCAGAAATGATACCCGTATGGTACCAGCAGCGGAAAAATACTTTTGAAAAACATATCTTTCAAAATGGAATAGGTGAGACTTAGCGCAAAGAATTTTAGCGCAACAATTGCCAAGCCACGAGACCTGTTCTACACACCCATGGGTTAGATAACCATGGCCGGATCGTGGTAGGACTTGGAATTCTAAATTGCGCTATCCCGATTAAGGACGGGACATAACCTGTAATGACCCGTATTCATCAATACCTATTTTCTACGTATTTTCTTAATTAATAATATTTTATAATGATTTGTTAGGAGTTGAACATCAAAATAGTTTTTAAATCATTTATAAAAAAAATGTTTTGTAGTACCAATATAGTTATAGCCTATTTTAGAGTATACGAGTACCATCCTAAATCCCGAAATGATTTTTATAATTATTTAAACCCAATTTTAACATTTCAGCATTAACAATTATTTTTCTAAGTAAACGTTTTCAAAATGATTTCAAACTTCTACAGTGTCATTCTATAATCATTTAGAGTCTCCCACATTAATTTCGTAAATTTCCGAAGTCGGATCAATAGAGAACCCGCAAACCCGCTTCCTAAACGTTTTGGCCCAAAACACGTATTTCCGTAGTCCAAACTACGAAACGGATCTCGTAGTCACGATCCTCGTGACGATACGAACCCGTGGCTATATTTTCGTAATTTTTCGGAGTCGTTTAACCCTAGGGACAAAATTGTAATTTCACTAATTACATTCACTAATCACTTTTACCTTTCCTAATTACCATTGCTAATCACCCACATATGTCGACAGAAAACTCCAAAACAAGATACATGGCAGCCCATGTGGTATAAGAATTCTAAAGTTAGTCTTAAAGCTAACTTTGTATTAATGGCCATTTTGACTAAGTATTCATTACACTATTATTTTATTAATTGTTTCAACCTATTTAAACAACCCCTCTGTTAATCTTCTCCTTCACAAAACGAAACCCACACTGATCTCTCTCACCCAACTCTCCTCCCGCTCATCTCCTCACCTTCGAAGGCCACACCCCCGACTTCCCCCTCCCCGTGTCCGGTCACCCCGCTCGACCACCGCCCCACAGAGTTGTCGGAGCTCCGCCTTGGACGCCGTCATCGACCGCTCGCCGCTCCGAGCTCCGACCCGAGCACCGCCCTCGCACCGTCGATCGCCGCCCGTTCCTCAGCCCCGTCTCCGCTCGCAGCACGCCGCACAGACCCACGCTCGCCTCCGACTGCTGCTCCGCCCACCGTGGACGACGGCGCCGTCAGCCCCCGCTCCTCGCCGCTGCTGTCGCCGCCGCAGCTGCCGGCTGTCGCCGCCTCCCGCCTCGCCGCGTCGATGCGACCCCGACGACGACGACCACCGGCCCCTCGACCCCGCCACCGCCGCCGGCGAAACACCCCCGCCCTCCCGCTCTCACTCTCTCTCTCGCGAGGTAAAAGACGAACTCCGTTCGTTTTAAATTTTAAAACGTATTTTATACGTATTTTTATACGTATTTACGTATTTTTAAATATTTATTAAATGATATTATTGGTTTTAAATGCATAGTAATTCGTACAGGCCTCACAAAATTGCCAGACTAGTCCCAGAAAATCAGAAACGTCGAAACGAATCTATTGGCGCTAGTTTCATCGCCATAAGGCAAGTATATTTCTCACAGTAAATTTTTAAAGGCAAAACTTAAATAGGTTAAAATCCTTTTAAAATTCGTAGCTTGCAATTTTTACACATACCGCTGTACGATAAAAATATATGTTACAGTACTTGTAAATACGATCGTTTTGACATCTTGTTTACAGAATTTCGACGTACGGTTTGCCCGGAATAAATCTTTGAAGATATGTTGTAATGATAAATTCTTGTTTTAAAAATCCTTTTAAAATTCGTAATCTGTGATTTTTACGTACACTTATGTACGATAAAAATATATATCATAGTACTAATGAATACGATCATTTTGACACCTTGTTTGAAGAATTCTGATGTACGGTTTGCTCTAAACAATTTCTTGAACATATGTTTTAAAAATCATTTCTTGATTTAAAATTGCTTTTTGGCTATTTAAAATTGTTTAAAAATTGTTTAAAAATCTTGAAAAATAACTACTAGTCTTAGAAAGTATTTTAAGCTAATTTAAACTCTTTTTCTTGGTTAAAATCATATCTTACTCGTTGTTTTATTTATTTAAGTGATCCTGATGTTTTCATTTAATCGAGTCGTGAAGTTGTGAACTTTCACGAGACTGTTGTACAGACTATTGAAACACCGAAACTGAATTGACTGAATGGAAGATGGAACTTCAACAATATAGAATGGAAGATGGAATTTCAATAATAAACAGATAGTACACGTCTCTTTTGACCGGCACTAGACTTGACCTGGGATTGGGGTAGTCTATGATCACACGTGTTACAGAATGACTGGATGCGCCATACTAAATTACCTCCAACACATTACGGGGGTTAGATCCTTGACCGTTGCCATATCGGAACGGTGGGTAAGCCTCGGAGTTGCTCCCGTCGCAGGCTGCATGTTAGTTATCTCTAGTACTCTTGGACATGGACTTATCACTAGGATAGACTGGTTATTGATTATTGTTCTAACATCTTTTCTACAGGTTGCTACAGTGTGTTTATTGAATGCTAAATTGTCACAGGTTACAGACGGCTTGCAAATTGTTATTGAATAATGAAATTGTTACAGGTTGCAAATGATATTGCAAATGGCTATCAAATGATTAAATTGATGCAGGTTGCAAATGTTTAACTGATTTAACTGATTTAAATGATTTAACTGCTTTAACTGTTTTAGCTGCTTTAACTCTTCTAAGTTCAACTTATTACTGGTCTTTAATTCTTTTAAAGTTAAAATTATTGCTTGTCTTTAACTCTTTTAAAGTTTAAACTTATTGCTTGTCTTTAAAATTCAGCGTTGTTTAATTTAAATGTCTAACGTTTTGGTTTTGAGAATATCTTGCCGAGTATACCTCGCTGACGGACATTTCATTTTGTTTTTTTACGAAATGTCCGTCAGGTATCGATAGTGAGTTCTGTGAAGACACTACCGCAGGAACCGAGCCAGTGCTTGACGAGCACGTGGAGTACCTACCCACAGAAGATTAGACAATCCCCTTCGCGACTATTTCTTTACATTTAAAATAATGTAATTTGTGTACCTTGTTTGTATTGCTATACTAGGCCCATGTTGTATCTTAATTATTGTACGCTGGATATGTAATAATGTTATTTGAGCTGCTTCTTAAATTTGCATGCAAGGATCTGCAATTTTTATACAGACGCTTAGTGTGTTTAAGCCAAGGAGGAAGAAAAGAGAAGATTCCAAAAAGAAAAGGAAAGAAAAAGATTTCAAAAAGAAAAAAAAAAGTACTCCTCCTTGTTTTAAGCACATCGCGGACCCGCTCGCGTCCTCGCTTCCGGTAGAATGGGAAGCGGGGCGTGACAGGTTTTGTTGGCGGCCCATGCAGGTCATGCTTATGCAAATACTTTAAGATCGGTTTAAATGACATTAATATCTAAGTGTACAACTAGATTAGATTTATTCTAACCTACTTTACATTGCGGTTTGTTTTGAAGTATAGATGGCAGGTCGACCAGATACTCACAGCATCACCAACAACGACATCTTGGGTATTGCAAAGGGAATACTGGAAATTCAACCCCATATTCTCCATGAGGCTACCTAATCGGTAATCACTAGTATATCTGAATCTTTTCCCTTTACGTCGATTTGACACCCATCGTCTTTATTATCATTACTAGCATATTTTATCGTGCTACATCTATTTGTCTTCATAGCGTGTCCACTTCTTGATTTGGAAGTTTCCTATTGTTTCTTATCACAAAATTTGCAACGAACTATTTCCATTGAACCTCCTTACCTTTTTCGAACTTTTAACCCTTGCTTAGGAACTCGTGTTCCATTCTTGGTTATACCTTCCCTAGTAACCTCTTTTGCTAGCAGTTATAGTTATTTTCATATGTTGAACCATCTACCCACTTCATCACCTTTCCTTCAGTTGATGATGGCACGCATATAAATGATAGGCTTTCTTCAATGGACCATGATCCGGTCAATGTGCTTGGCTAAAGTCTGTTGGATCGACCTAGCTAGACTGGGCATAAGTGATCCTGGCTTAGTCACTTCCCTGGCCGTGTCCGCTGGACCGCAAGGACGTGAATCATGATTATGTAACGCCATCGATTTTCATCACTATCACATTCCTTTATCTTGATGACCTTTCGATTGACCTCCTTAGAATCTTTCTATTTTTAATACGCTTGAACTCTAGCTACGTCTATTTTAAGGAGGGTAGCATTCGGTTTTCGATCATCCAAAGTTCAAGTTCGACAACGAAGCAGATCGAAAGAAGCTCAGAAGTATTTGAGGATAGTACTAGCAAATTTGAGACGAGCCAAACCACGACTTGTAAGTGTAGACTGTTACTTCTTCTTCTTCTTTCTTGAGCTCGTATTTTCTATCCCCTACTTTCGTCTTATACCAGATTTTTCCATGGTTTGAATTCTTTTCCCGCCTACTTTCTCTCCCTCTCTTTATTGCGTTTTGTCTGTTTCCTCTCCTCGAGCCCCGTTCCCGCCTAACCTAGCCTACCCTACCCTACCCTATCTATTACTTTCGGCGCCTACCCTATCTATGACTTTCGGTGCCCACTTTAAAAACCCCCTCATCTCTCCCTCTCCAACCATCACGTGGCTTCCTCTCCACCGAGACGACGCCCACCCCCTCGTCGTGCCTCTTTCTTCGTGAGCCCAACACCTCTCAAGCTCATCCGGCCTCACCCGAAGCTCCACCCCATCCCGGAGGCCCCCGCCACATCGCGTAGTCGCAGCCGTCGCACCTCGCCACCTTGGATCAACAGCCGCCGATGGCCCACCGACGATTGATGGGATTAGCAACGACTCTCGCCGCCACCCTCGCTGTAGCCGTATGGTTGATATCTTGGGAAGCCGTGATCCTTGGGTTTCTCTTGAGCTCTCTGCCCTGGGTCTCACCCAGATTGATGTCCCGTTTAGGCTTCCTCTTGCGACTACTCTTTTTGGTTTGCGGAAAAGTGTGCTTTTGGTTGTTCATTTGTTGGGTAATGTTGGGTGTTGCGAATTTCAAGTATTGGTCTACGGAAGGAGTGATGTCGATGATTATTGGCATGATATTGGCCTTGGGAGTTGAAGTTGGATGTAAGCCTTGTGCTTGGCTCTGGATGAGAGCTTGGATCTTGCCTTATTGTGGGATATTATAGAGATTGATGGAAGGAATACTGGAAGTAAGTACTGACTTTGGATGTTGGCCCTGTACTTACCTTTGGGCGTTGATCTGGTCGTTAGCATGTGGTTGGGCATTATGGAGATTGATGTTGTTGGTACCCATGGATTAATCGACGACATCTGTGGCTAGATCCAGTTAGTCACCAGTAGCACGAATAAATTTTATGATTTTTTTTATTATCTTACTACTAGCTTATCACCTCAGGTTCCAAGTTCGAACAGAGGTTGTCATCATAATAGCCCTCATTTTCATGTGATATTATCATCTCATATTAATTTTGGACTACTTGAGAAGTTAGAGTAACTTTTGTAATGCTACTGGTCTTAGGAATAATTACGGAAGCTATGATGATGTTGATGATTATTAGAAACATCTCTTGCTTTCTTGATGCTATGATATCACATTATATTTCATGCTATTTACAACTTATTTTCTAAATTGTAATTTTCATCAAGTTTTCCATTTTATCATTTATTTGCTTGAGCTTCTTAATAACAGTAATTATTTTATTTAATAAAGTTTTGAGAAATTCCGAGGACGGAATTATTTTAAGGAGGGTAGAATGTAATGACCCGTATTCATCAATACCTATTTTCTACGTATTTTCTTAATTAATAATATTTTATAATGATTTGTTAGGAGTTGAACATCAAAATAGTTTTTAAATCATTTATAAAAAAAATGTTTTGTAGTACCAATATAGTTATAGCCTATTTTAGAGTATACGAGTACCATCCTAAATCCCGAAATGATTTTTATAATTATTTAAACCCAATTTTAACATTTCAGCATTAACAATTATTTTTCTAAGTAAACGTTTTCAAAATGATTTCAAACTTCTACAGTGTCATTCTATAATCATTTAGAGTCTCCCACATTAATTTCGTAAATTTCCGAAGTCGGATCAATAGAGAACCCGCAAACCCGCTTCCTAAACGTTTTGGCCCAAAACACGTATTTCCGTAGTCCAAACTACGAAACGGATCTCGTAGTCACGATCCTCGTGACGATACGAACCCGTGGCTATATTTTCGTAATTTTTCGGAGTCGTTTAACCCTAGGGACAAAATTGTAATTTCACTAATTACATTCACTAATCACTTTTACCTTTCCTAATTACCATTGCTAATCACCCACATATGTCGACAGAAAACTCCAAAACAAGATACATGGCAGCCCATGTGGTATAAGAATTCTAAAGTTAGTCTTAAAGCTAACTTTGTATTAATGGCCATTTTGACTAAGTATTCATTACACTATTATTTTATTAATTGTTTCAACCTATTTAAACAACCCCTCTGTTAATCTTCTCCTTCACAAAACGAAACCCACACTGATCTCTCTCACCCAACTCTCCTCCCGCTCATCTCCTCACCTTCGAAGGCCACACCCCCGACTTCCCCCTCCCCGTGTCCGGTCACCCCGCTCGACCACCGCCCCACAGAGTTGTCGGAGCTCCGCCTTGGACGCCGTCATCGACCGCTCGCCGCTCCGAGCTCCGACCCGAGCACCGCCCTCGCACCGTCGATCGCCGCCCGTTCCTCAGCCCCGTCTCCGCTCGCAGCACGCCGCACAGACCCACGCTCGCCTCCGACTGCTGCTCCGCCCACCGTGGACGACGGCGCCGTCAGCCCCCGCTCCTCGCCGCTGCTGTCGCCGCCGCAGCTGCCGGCTGTCGCCGCCTCCCGCCTCGCCGCGTCGATGCGACCCCGACGACGACGACCACCGGCCCCTCGACCCCGCCACCGCCGCCGGCGAAACACCCCCGCCCTCCCGCTCTCACTCTCTCTCTCGCGAGGTAAAAGACGAACTCCGTTCGTTTTAAATTTTAAAACGTATTTTATACGTATTTTTATACGTATTTACGTATTTTTAAATATTTATTAAATGATATTATTGGTTTTAAATGCATAGTAATTCGTACAGGCCTCACAAAATTGCCAGACTAGTCCCAGAAAATCAGAAACGTCGAAACGAATCTATTGGCGCTAGTTTCATCGCCATAAGGCAAGTATATTTCTCACAGTAAATTTTTAAAGGCAAAACTTAAATAGGTTAAAATCCTTTTAAAATTCGTAGCTTGCAATTTTTACACATACCGCTGTACGATAAAAATATATGTTACAGTACTTGTAAATACGATCGTTTTGACATCTTGTTTACAGAATTTCGACGTACGGTTTGCCCGGAATAAATCTTTGAAGATATGTTGTAATGATAAATTCTTGTTTTAAAAATCCTTTTAAAATTCGTAATCTGTGATTTTTACGTACACTTATGTACGATAAAAATATATATCATAGTACTAATGAATACGATCATTTTGACACCTTGTTTGAAGAATTCTGATGTACGGTTTGCTCTAAACAATTTCTTGAACATATGTTTTAAAAATCATTTCTTGATTTAAAATTGCTTTTTGGCTATTTAAAATTGTTTAAAAATTGTTTAAAAATCTTGAAAAATAACTACTAGTCTTAGAAAGTATTTTAAGCTAATTTAAACTCTTTTTCTTGGTTAAAATCATATCTTACTCGTTGTTTTATTTATTTAAGTGATCCTGATGTTTTCATTTAATCGAGTCGTGAAGTTGTGAACTTTCACGAGACTGTTGTACAGACTATTGAAACACCGAAACTGAATTGACTGAATGGAAGATGGAACTTCAACAATATAGAATGGAAGATGGAATTTCAATAATAAACAGATAGTACACGTCTCTTTTGACCGGCACTAGACTTGACCTGGGATTGGGGTAGTCTATGATCACACGTGTTACAGAATGACTGGATGCGCCATACTAAATTACCTCCAACACATTACGGGGGTTAGATCCTTGACCGTTGCCATATCGGAACGGTGGGTAAGCCTCGGAGTTGCTCCCGTCGCAGGCTGCATGTTAGTTATCTCTAGTACTCTTGGACATGGACTTATCACTAGGATAGACTGGTTATTGATTATTGTTCTAACATCTTTTCTACAGGTTGCTACAGTGTGTTTATTGAATGCTAAATTGTCACAGGTTACAGACGGCTTGCAAATTGTTATTGAATAATGAAATTGTTACAGGTTGCAAATGATATTGCAAATGGCTATCAAATGATTAAATTGATGCAGGTTGCAAATGTTTAACTGATTTAACTGATTTAAATGATTTAACTGCTTTAACTGTTTTAGCTGCTTTAACTCTTCTAAGTTCAACTTATTACTGGTCTTTAATTCTTTTAAAGTTAAAATTATTGCTTGTCTTTAACTCTTTTAAAGTTTAAACTTATTGCTTGTCTTTAAAATTCAGCGTTGTTTAATTTAAATGTCTAACGTTTTGGTTTTGAGAATATCTTGCCGAGTATACCTCGCTGACGGACATTTCATTTTGTTTTTTTACGAAATGTCCGTCAGGTATCGATAGTGAGTTCTGTGAAGACACTACCGCAGGAACCGAGCCAGTGCTTGACGAGCACGTGGAGTACCTACCCACAGAAGATTAGACAATCCCCTTCGCGACTATTTCTTTACATTTAAAATAATGTAATTTGTGTACCTTGTTTGTATTGCTATACTAGGCCCATGTTGTATCTTAATTATTGTACGCTGGATATGTAATAATGTTATTTGAGCTGCTTCTTAAATTTGCATGCAAGGATCTGCAATTTTTATACAGACGCTTAGTGTGTTTAAGCCAAGGAGGAAGAAAAGAGAAGATTCCAAAAAGAAAAGGAAAGAAAAAGATTTCAAAAAGAAAAAAAAAGTACTCCTCCTTGTTTTAAGCACATCGCGGACCCGCTCGCGTCCTCGCTTCCGGTAGAATGGGAAGCGGGGCGTGACATAACCTATTTGAAAACATCTTTTTCAAAAAATTTGAAATACATTGGCTAATCTCCATAGAGTAGAGCACAATGTCATAAGTACATTGGCTAATCTCCGTAGAGTATAGCCCAATGACATGGCTAATCTCACATGAAGTAGAGCACAACGGCTAATCTTCAAGGAGTAGAGCCTCTTTTTAAAAAACAAAATTTTAATAAGTTTTTAAAAAATTGGCCGGCCAGGGCCTTTGCCCTGGCCGGCCAGGGGCCCTGGCCCCCTCGGCCAGGGCCTCTGCCCTGGCCAGGGCCGGCCAGGCCCTAGCCGAGGCCAGGGCCCTGGCCCCCTCGGCCAGGGCCTCTGCCCTGGCCAAGGCCGGCCAGGGCATTGGCCCTGGCCTCTGCCAGGGCCGGCCAGGCCCTGGCCGAGGCCATGGAGCCGGCCCTGGCCTCTGCCAGGGCCGGCCGAGGCCATGGCGCCGACCCTGGCCTCTGCCAGGGCCGGCCAGGCCGGCCCCTGGCCTTGGCCCTGGCCTGGCCTCGGCCAGGCCTGGCCTTGGCCTTGGCCCTGGCCTGGCCTCGGCCAGGCCTGGCCTTGGCCTCGGCCAGGGCCCCCTGGCCCTGGCCGGGGCCAGCCACTGCCAGCCTGGCCATGGCCGGCCATGGCTTGGCCATGGCCGGTCATGGCCAAGGCCATTTTGGCCTTGGCCGGCCATGGCCCTTTGGCCATGGCCGGCTTCCCCTTGTGTGGGGTGGCCGCACACCCCCGCCGGAGGGGGTTGCCGTGGTGGTTATTGGCCATAGCCAACCCCCTCCGCATGGGGAGGGGGGTGCATGGTCTTCATAGCCCATTTGGCCATGGTGCACATGCACCAAAATTCATCTTCTCCGATGGAGATAACTACCATCATCTTCCTCGATGAAGCACCCGTTCGTCGATGAAGCACCCGTTCGTCGAGAAAGTAGTTATTTTCTAATGGCCGTGTGCCAAAAATGAAAAATAATATACTTTAAAGTTCGTAAACTACACGCTCCACATGAAGAGAGTTCACATTCCCTATGAATGGAGACTCGGCATCCATGAAGAGTGCGAGCTTGACGATGTGAACGGTCGGTTCTTCCCGTCACGGAGAGTTCCTGCCATATCCGTAATGACAGAAGACCCTAACGTGAAAAGAACAACCGCTGTGTTCTCTCCGTCACGAAGCGTTCCTACCATATCTGTAATGGTAAGATACCCATTCGTGAAAAAGACAACGCCTCGTTCATCGGTTCGACGTGGGCGGAGGTTTGACCGGGGCGAACCCGTATGGCTCCGATACCAACGTTGGATCCTGCCAAAACTTAGTTAGGATCGATAAATGAAGTTGAGACTTACGCTTGCGTATGCGGCACGGTAGTCACAGAAATTCACCTTCGGATTCGCCACGACGGATCGAGTCTTCTCACGAACGGAGTAAGGCTACTAAATCCACAATCTAAATCTCTACTTTTAGATTAAGAACTTGGATAAAGGGAGAGGAAGGATTTCGGCAGAGCTTCGCTAGAATGAAAATGCATGCAAGAATGCCATGCAAAAAGTGTAAGAAAATGGCTAACCCTTGGGTCTTATTTATAGCCCCCAAGGTAGTTATTTTAGGAGTAATTGTTCCTTTGGAACAATTTAACTAAGGTGTACCATCGTACATGGCACATTATAAGCTTAAGTTGTACCATATGCATGGTACAACATAAGATTAAGATATTATCCCTTTATTAGCCATATGTCGCATGCACTTATGCACATATAATGCGACTTTCCCATTAATCTAGAGATCCTCTCCGCAAGGGAACAGATTCCCTTCGCACACGACTTCGTGTATGCGACGTTCGAGGTCTGTATTCCCTCGTACATCCCCCATAAAGGTGTATAAACGTCTTCCATATCCAACAGTCCGGATCCAAGAAGATGCCAAATAAAATACGCACACGATAAGAGTCGTACGCGTAGAAAAATACGAACGGTCGGAAAGCGGCCGTTACATTTTACCCACCTTAGAAATGATTCCGCCCTCAGAATCACTTATACTAATACTAATATTATCTATAAATGCTTATACCTACAACTCTCATATCTACACATAATGATTGCTAATCCCATAATTTCAAACATTGTTCCTCAAATAATTCGTCGCAACTCGTCCTCCACTGGATAACGCTACAGCTAGAACCACATCTTAGCACTTAACTATAAATCCACATCACCACCTATCAGTCATCAATCATCTCGCCCCCAATACATTCTCCATCATATCGACTCATAAATTTATCCTCCATAATCAATGAACCATCAAACTACATCTATCCTTACCCATATCATCTAATCTCCTAATCATATAAATTCCGTCTTTCTAACACCCATTCATCTCAACATGTCGCGCTATCTCCAATGCCTTCTCATCTCAACTTAATAATCAAGTCTTGATGCTTTTAAATGCTCTTCTCATTTCATGATCACTCTAAGTCATACTATACCTCATAGCTACTCCTATCTACCACTCGTCCAAGTTTCAGGTCTAATAAGCTCTCATCTCCCCGCATATAATTTCATCCAATCAGAGTTCTCTATTAAGTCTTTTTCACATTGGTATTATAAATAAGTCTTGGACACCTCGTTCTTTTCATCCGAAAGAAATCTAATCTAATATCTTTGTGTTCAAAATCAACCAATCACCGTTACAACATATCCCATCTCACTCTAAGCCTACCCGCAAACATAACCCTATAACAATAATAGCTAGTACTAACAATATCATAACAATCAAAAATAACACTTCCGAATAGGGAAAGAAAGGAAGTTTAAGACTAATGACATACTTTAAAACATTTGAGGAAAAAAAACGTGTAGAGTTGCGGTATTGGTTGGGGAAGATAGGGGGGTTGTGATCTTGTGAGCTAGTTTCAAAACTTTAAAGATTTGGTTTAAAAGAAAACAAAAGTTTTGATACAATCATATGCAGCCAAGGATAAGCTATACTATAATACGATAGACTAAGTCTAAGGAATTGCCTGCTATGACGCTATCCACACATATATGAATACAATCATTCAGTCAACCTCATACATATAATACGAACCACATTGAGTATACACACATAACACAAGGGACGATCATTAAAGTCCTAAGGGTAGCACACACATACAGGTCTACACACTCTACCTATATACATGCACCACGACGACATCACAAAAGTAATGGGCCCATTACTAAACTAGAGTTGACACAGGCGACGACAAGCTATAATATCCTAACAACAAAAAGGAAGTCGAAACCAAAAGTGTACCGGAATAAGATCGGAAGGAACGAGTTAGGATAAGGCGAGGATAAGAGATAATATGGTATCATATACATTTATACTTATAAAAATATGTAGAAATAGTGAGCAGATGATAGAAAATTACAACTCGGAATAGGGTGAGGTAGTGATTTGTTTCACAAATGAAAATAGGTTTATACAAAAAAAATTTGAAATATGAGCACGATGAACATAGAACTAATATATATAAAAAATTGAAGTTCTCATTAGTTTAGAAAGTATTCTAAAAGTACGTACGGTAAGTGATCAAAATAAATTTCGTAGTTTAGAAAAATGATATATTGATTTTTCAAAATGGTAACAAAGTTTTAAAACTGAAATACGAGAGATCCCGATTCGAAAATAAGTACGAGATAGTAACTTAAAAATTACGACCAAGAAGGTTTCAAAATCAGTGAAAGAATTTTAACTCAACTGAAACTAAGAAGTTTAAATATGTAATAAAGGGTTTTCAAAGAAGTTAAGTTGAGCGAAGAATTTAATAAGGATTTTTCGAAAATACTTTTAGAGGAGACAGAATTGGAAAAGGGAAAGATTCGAAGGATCAACGATAATCGTTAGGAAGCGATCACCTGAATCGATGGAAAGAAATGTGATCGTATGATGAGTACGCCTAAGATATGATTCATGAAGGCTACGATGGAACTCTACGGCCGATAACACAAAAGTGTAATGATCAGGAAGATGCTAGAAGTCTGGAGTTCTAATTATCGGGCCGTCAAAAGATTAGGAGAACCCAGCACTAAGACTTCCTAGTGAACTAGACGGTAATAGAGAGATCTCAGGAAAGGGCCCTAAGAGAATCAAGATTACGTTCTGCTGGGCCCGAAGTCGATGGACCCGAGTGAACGACTAAAAGAAGGGCTCTAGAAATATAACAGGTCAGAGTCAAGCGAGGGCTACTAAGGTATCCTAAGACGTGTATGACTGAATCTTAACCAAGACGCCTGACTATCAAACATGGACATCTACCTAAGTCCTCCTACCATCTAAGACTGGGAAAACCTAATTTAGACTTGTACATGGATATTAAATGAATGTGATACTCTTATTTTCCCGAATGTTTGCAACACCTGCATGGGCCACCACTAAAACATGTCACTCCCCGCTTCACAAAACTACGGAGGCGAAGCGTGACTAAGGCCCGCTTGGGCCGGAGCTGTGAAGCTCGGACCCAATAAGCGTCTGTAGGGGTACCATTTTAAAAAATTTCAGGTTCTTGCATTTATAAAATTCGGAACAACAGAAAGTACAAGAAGAAAGTTGCATTCATTTGTATAAAGAGATAATATCCAGCGAGTACCAAAGTCTAAAAAGAAGCCCAGCATGTCAACAACTACAAAAAGAAAGTAACTAAAAATAGTAACCTCTGAAAGACAGCGACGGAAAAGACCTCTAAGTCTGGTCCACGTCAGGAAGGTACTCTGGGTCGACGTCCTCTGGCTCCATGTACTCCGGTGTGTTCGACTCGTCCATGTACTCTGGCTCAACACCTGACGTACAACACCCAAGAGAAAAGGAACTATACGTCAAGTAAAGTCTACAAGAAGGGGTTAGACTCTACTGCAAGTGTATGTAATTAACAGCAGTATTTTACGGGTTGATTAACATGCTGGGGTTATAACATGACAGTTAAAGAAAGTAAAACGGTGCAGGAAAAGTAAACACGACAAGCAGTAGCCGTAGCGTGTGCTACCGACTACGAGACTAACCTACACGGGACAAGACAAGACGGGACAAGACAAGACAAGACAAGACAAGACACGTGTGCCTTGAAGGGTTCACACCTTACGGTTCGAGGGGGATCAGACCCTCTCCCCGTGCGCACGCTCAACCCTATCCCACCCAAGTGCACAAGACAAGTCCGTACAAGGGATCACTCACTCTTCTGGTGAGTGCCCTATTGCCCGCAGGCTGTGTATCCTTATAAGGGATCACTCACTCTCTGGTAAGTGCCCTATTGCCCGCAGGCTGTGTATCCGTACAAGGGATCACTCACTATCTGGTGAGTGCCTTGTTGCCTGCAGGCTGTGTATCCGTACAAGAGATCACTCACTCTCTGTTGAGTGCCATATTGCCCGCAGGCTGTGTATCCGTACAAGGGATCACTCACTCTCTGGTGACTGACCTATTGCCCGCAGGCTGTGTAACATGACACGACATGAAAAGTAAGGAATTGTTCTTCTAGGGGGTCCACACGCACGCATACACAGGAAAACCCTAAGGTGTCAGTTGTTGTTGTTGTTGTGCTTAGACTTCGTCGTCAA
Source organism: Scilla litardierei (assembly GCA_030789695.1). Taxonomy (NCBI): domain Eukaryota; kingdom Viridiplantae; phylum Streptophyta; class Magnoliopsida; order Asparagales; family Asparagaceae; genus Scilla; species Scilla litardierei. The sequence continues at coordinate 193,363,953 of CM061142.1, forward strand.
GTCTAAGCTGTCAAGGGGGTCTCGGACGCTATCATTTCACGTATGATTCTCTTTGTTTACATTTTAACAGTTCTAAGAGTCTATGGCCTAAACACGGCCGAAAGTACAAGTGAGTACACTTGCCTGCGATGGCGAGTGCGTCGTTTGTCCAGAGCGTCCCGTCGAAGCGTCTCATCGGTGATGGTCCGTCTAAAACAGGATAACGGCGATGTCAGATCGCGCTTTTCGTCAATCCTATTACGGTTTGTGTCTAAATTTGGCGGGACTACCCAAACAGTCAAAAAGTCACGTCTTTTGATGATTTGTTCGGCCTAGATCGACGTCTATCTTATGTGCACAGAAATTCAATTCGTTCGTCGATTTTCTATGGTGGACAACGTTTTAAAGATACAGAAAATAACTTTAGTTCACGTTGACAGATTTTAGATTAGGTTTTACGTTTCTCTACGTGTGGGTTCTTACTACATGTTAGGGGGACCAACCTTTTGACGTCGTCCAAAAAGCGGATGTCAGGTCTGAACGGCGAAGCGTCGATGTCGTCTACAACTCCTCGGCCGTGGGTAGCGCAGCGAGGCACCTCTGGACAGCAAGGTGGTGGCACAAAAACAGCGGCAAGCGGCGATCTCCCTCCCGTTGCGGTTAGCGCAACGGATCTTCACGACGGCTGCGACGTCGGGTAAAAACACGTGGGTACGGAAATGCACGTGAACTCCGAGGGTCAGAGGAGGCTACTGGAGATTGAATTAGGATCAGTGGAAGTTTCTCGGCCCGATGGGTGGCCGACGGCGTGAGCGTATGGCGGTGGGCGGCCGTGAGGGTCTGAGGTGGCCAAGGGGGGAAAAGGAAACTTGCAATAGTCAAAGGACTTCAAGAGGAAGCCAAGGGTGGTGGAGTGGTCACCGGAAGTGGTCGGAGGTGGCCGTGCGCCGGCGTTGAAGATCAGGGCACAGATCTGTCAAAAACAGCCGCTAGGGCTTGTTTCGACGGGTTTTCGAAGAGATCGAGATGAGACAAGTGAGAAAGGAGGGATGCAGCTGATAGGGGGGTTCGATAGGAGTCCAACGGTAGTAGAGTGGTCTTCTTCGGTAGCCGGAGGTGGCCGGGCGACGGGTTTTTTTGGCGATGACGCAGATCTATCAAAACTGCCATTGAGGCGAGTTCGACAGATGTTTTGAGAAGGTAGAGATGATCGAAGAGGGTAAGGGGAGTTGGAGATGATCGGGGGGGTTCGATAGGAGTCCGACGGCGGTGGATTTCACCGGAGGGGATCGCCAGAGTGGCGGCAGCGGTCGTTTTTCCGGCGGCGGCCTGGGCTGTGAAAACTGGCGGCTAGGGCTCCCTTTGTTGTGGTTTTTGAGGACTTTGGTGGCTTTGGAGAGGGGGAGAGGGAGGAGATGGAGGTGGAGCAGGTGGTGGCCGGAGACGGGGCGCTGGGGGTGGTTGTGCGGCGGCTGGAGGTGTCCGGAAAGTGGGTTGGACGGATGGGCTGTCATTTGTGCGGCCATGGGGGTTTGATGGGTTTTAAGAGAGAGAGAGAGAGAGAGAGAGAGAGAGAGAGAGAGAGAGAGAGAGAGAGAGAGAGAGAGAGAGAGAGAGAGAGGAGAGAGAGGAGGGAGAGGAGAGAGAGGGTGTGCAAACTGGGGAAAAGTCAGGTGAGGATAGCCGCAGGAAATAATCCCATGATACGTATGAGATCAAGTGGGATTTGATTAACGGTTGAATTTCAAAAGTGATTAGGGTTAAACGGGCTCGATTTTGATTAGTGGTTTGGGTGGGCTAGGAGTGTCAGAAAATTACGAAAAAAATATCGGGATGACCGTGACAAAGAGAGGCTCAGGGATACGGTGGTCAATCGCACGTTTGGTCTATGGAGAACGAACAGAAAAATAAAAGATCCGGCAACTACGTCTAAATCTATGACGATCCTGCAACCAAACCTGATTTGTGGGAGAACGGCCCGTGAAATTGATGGAAATTGAATTCCACCCCTAAGTAATTTTGATGATGAGCACACCAAATGAATGCTTGGTATACTAACTACACTACACTTTAAGTATACAGGTATACAGGTTTCGTGAAGCTCTACTAAATACTCCAAGAAGCACGTATCTACGCTCCACGACAAAGACGAACATGGCTAAACTCGAGTGATGAAGCTCAAGCTCAAACAAATCAAGTAGCTCAAAGAAGAAGCTCATCTTCAGTTCATCAAGCTGACTAAAACTGCCAAAGACATGTTCAGAGTCTAGTGTGAGTGTGTCGTGTCTTTTAGGATATTTGTCAAAGCCATATCAAGTAGACAACACACACACACACAAAAGGATTTTGAAATATTGTTTTTACTACAAAAATAATTTTAAAGAGCTTTCTCTAGTCACTTCAATAATTATAGTGAAACTCCACGCACCCTGGAGTTAACTAATCCTTTTTGACTAGAACAACAGGAAAAACTCCTCTGGGAGTCGACTACCAAAAGCAGGGAGTCGACTACCAGTCAGGGATGAAAATTTCCTAGACTCCTCTGGGAGTCGACTACCAATAGAGGGAGTCGACTACCTGCTGGAAATTTTCAAACGTTTTGAATTTGAATTTTAAATTTCTTTGAGTGATTTACTCCGAAATTTTTGGGACAAAAGTCAAACGAAATTCAAATTTCAAATCCCAGCTTTTCCCTATAAATAGAGCTTAATTCTTTTGTGAAAAATACAAGATTATTGAAAATCAAATTTGCAAAAGCTCTCGTGAATCAAAGCTCTCTCATTTCTTCTCTAGCCAATTTTTAATTTCAGTTTTTGATCTTGCAATATCTTTTTAATTCTCTTAAAGATCATATTTTTTTTATTGGCTAAGTTGTTTTTCAAAATCCTCTACTTTACTTCTCTTTGAATTCTATTTGAAGGATTTTTGAAAAAGCTCTAGATCACAAAGAATTTATCTCATATCTTTGTGTGATCTAGACTATTATTCTATTAAGCCACTACACAATTGTCTATCTTTTGATTGGCTATAGAATCGGGTGTATTTCCAATCTCTATCACTTGTTGTAGAGTATTGGACAAATTTCTTATTGTGCTATTTGTTGGAACACTAGACAAGTCTAGTTGTTGCCATTTGGGAAGTCCTCGGTTTGTGAGGCAAGGGTATAACCCTAGACAAGTCTAGGCGTTGTGTTCGGAAATCCTGGTCAAGGCTAGGTCGTTGGAAATCCTAACGAGTGAAGTTAGGTGCTTGTATTTGCCAAGGCAGATAGTGGAAATCTCGTACCGGATTGGTCGGGGACTGGACGTACCCGGGTTGCGGGGAACCAGGATAAAAATCCTTGTCTTTGCGCTTGCATTTTCTGTGTTTGTTTATCTTTGATTTTATTTTATATTCAGTAAATATCAATCCTATACGCTGAGATTTGCATCTGTTATTTTATTCGCTCTAACTTATACTCTGGGAGTCGACTACTGCTCATAAGGAGTCGACTACCTGCTGTGAATTTTCGCTGTGCATTTTTAATTATATTGTTGATTAAGAACCAAGCGTAGATCGCTCTACTTGGTTTCTTAGGCAACATTAGAAGGAATTGTTTTTGTGTTGATTGATTAAAGAACGAAAAAAGTTTTATCTTTATACAACACTATTCAACCCCCCCCCCCTTCTAGTGTTGTTTGCCATCCACAGGATCCAACAGAAATGACGTTCACTAAAAATCCCACAAATAAATACTCTTCCATACGGTCACAATGACATATCACATCGTACAGTCCGGATCCAAGAAGAGGCCAAATAAAATACGCACACGATAAGAGTCGTACGCGTAGAAAAATACGAACGGTCGGAAAGCGGCCGGTATATCATCCCTGTGTAGGGAGTGGATAAGTCCTCTTTTATCCCTCAAATCCTCTCAAGAGACCTAAAGGTCTTATTTTAATGATGATGATAGTAAATATATCATCTTAAATTCTTTTGAGGATGTGAAGATAGTCAATGTCCACGTGAATGGAGATGATCTCGTAATCATTTTTCCCTTTTGAATGGGACAATGAAAGTTTCACCCTTTTTGAAGAATCTTCGGGTTCGTCAGATTTATAGGATTGGTTAATGATGTCTTACATCATCAATTCAGGGTGACATCATTCCAAAGTTGGTCCGTTCTGGATACTTCTGGTGTTCCAAATTAATTCATCTTTTTGAATTTATGTGGGACTTTTGAAAGTCCATTAAAATGATCAATTTAATTTTGTCCGGTAATAGGTGAACTGTGTTCTAAATGTGAAGGATTACATCTTCACATTGACTATTATGCGGATCATAGTGGGACAAAGCTTCGGACTTCATTGATTTCTTGAGTCATTAATTGGAGATTTCGTTTTGACAAATATCCATCGAAACTTGGTAAGTTTCTTTTATTGATTTTTGAGAGTACTGGGCATCCTCATATAGAGTATTCAGGTTTGCAAAGCCTGAATCTCAAGTAGACGTCCAAAAAAAGTTTTCAATTGGACTATTATTTGGGTTAAATGTTTTTGAAAGCATACGTCTGCAACTATACTCATTAAGAATGATGTTATGACAACAGATTAAATTTGTTTTCAAAGTTTATTTGTCCTCGGGGAGTAGCTAAATATACACAAGGTTAATTGACTTTCGTTGTTTAGACTAGATATGTATATATTTTTATATGGCATAAGTTAATGCTCATTTATGTTGCAAAAGCATTATTGGTCTTATCAGAACTTCTGGTCTGATATTGGTTTGCCATTGCTTACTCCATGTCGATGTATATCATATCTTCCCTTTCTCATTTTATTCAGGACTTCCCCTGTTTTCAGTCTTCCTTATTGTTATTTATAAGGAAGAATGAATATTAGTCTTACTAAGTAGACGTATACAATGGAAATGAGTTAGTTTCTATATTTCCACTTTTCTAATTTATGAGAGACTTTTAAAACTCTATTTGAATGCTCAAGTATGGTCTGCAGGCCATTTTTATTGAGTCATTCAAGTATTATGTGGATAGAGAAGCATGCTCAAGGGGAAACAAATGCGTGGCTACGAAATTTATAATTTCTCACTTATCTATTAAGTCACAACTTCAGGTGTATGCTTAAAATTAAGGCTAGATTCAAGAATCATGCCTTGTAAAGTAAGATTAATCTAAAGGAGTTTAGCGGTGTTATGACAACTGCTGGTGTCAATATTGGTTTATATAGACCATAGATCTGAGAGATCTATTTACCGCAAAATGTATATCTCTAAAAAGATCGCATAAATGGTTTTCGCATAATCCATCGTATTTGGTATTATTTTATTTGAGTAAAAGGGTGTTGACTATTGATTTGATTTGAACTTCAGATTCAATTTGTCAAAGTAGATATGATGTTAGACTTTTTGAAATTATGATTGGTTTGTTGTCATAAAACATTGTCATATCATGAGCACAAGCATAAGCATGGGATGAGCATATAAGTGTGGAATATGTAACATTTAATGATTTATCATGCACATAATATAAAGATTGTAAGCTAAAAAGATATGCTCAATAAAATAGTTGAAAAAAACTAAATTATTCATGCAAACAATATCAAGTGTGTGAGCTAAAATGTATGCTCAATTAGCATGAATTGAAACATATATGATATATACACATGTTATTTATATGTTGCGGGTATATAAATAATTTCATCGCAAACATATATTTACTAGTCATAACACATGCCCGCGGGCACGGTTCATTTAAGTCTTCCCTGCGAAATCTTTGTTCCCCGAAAAATTATTTCCATAGCCAAAATTTAACAGAACAATAAATTAGCGTAAAAATATTTAACGGCACGGGCACCTTCGGTGTGGATCAACAAATTCGGCGCAGGTGCCTTCGGCGCGGAATAACAAATTTGGCACCCGGGCCTTCGGCGTGCAACAACAAATTAGCGTAAAAATTTTAGCGGGGCCTTCGGCGCCCGGAACAACAAACCTCGGGGTATTTTTATGCTAATTTGTTGTTTCGCTAAATTGGTTTACGCTAAATTTTTTATTTTGTTTAATTTAATAGATCACACTTCTCCACAATATTTCTCAAGGCACTTTTAATTTCAAAGTTTAGGTTTCCAATGCACTTTTTCCCCCAAATTTAATCTCCACAATATTTCCCAATGCACTTCTAATTTCAAAGTTTATGTTCCCAAGGCACTTTCCCCCCAAATTTAATCTCCACAATCTTTCCCAAGACACTTCTAATTTCAAAGCTTTGGTTTCCAACACACTTTTCCCACCAAAATTTAAGTTTTCCAACTAAAATTTTCACAAAATCCAATCTCAACCATTGATTTCCTAAGATCAAATCCCAGCTACTCTTTATCTTGTCCTGGTCATAATCTGTGCCCTAAGGGCACGGTTCATTTAAAATATTCCCCTTAAAATCTTGGATCACTTAATTTTAAATGAACAACAATAATTAAATCAAAATAATTTTTTTAGTTGCTTCAAAAATTTAGTTTCCCCCAAAATTTTGTTCCACCTGAGAATTTAGTTTCCTGAAAAATGTTAGTTCCATAAAAATTTAATTTCCTCTGATATAACACGTGCCTTTAGGGCTCGGTTGATTTAAAATATTTCCACCAGCAAATCTTGGATCCCCTAATTTAAATAAACCACTACAAGTAAAGCGCAATAATTGTTATTTAGTTCACACCAAAATAATTCCTCCCAAAAAATTTCATATTTTTTTAGTATCCTAGAAAATTTAGTTCCCCTTAAAAGTTTAGTTTCTTCCAAAATTTAGTTCACTCCAGATTTAATTTCCTTAAAATTTTAGTATGTGCCCCTAAAATTTTAACAAACTTCCATCCGACTTATTGATTCCTCGAAATTCAATCACATCAGTTGTTCTACCAACTTTTAGTTCCCTCCAAATTTAGTTTCCCTCAAAATTTTAGGGCCCCTACACCAAAATTTTAACAAACTCTCAGCATACACATTGATTCCTTAAGATGTAATCATGGCCATGCTATCAACCCTTTTGTCCTAATCATTAACCACATTCAAAAACATAGAGTTGGTATTCTATGGTTATATTTAAGCGATGTGAGATTTTTTGCCGATATGAGATTTTTTGCCGATAGGAGACAATACAGCAGCACAGATGTCCTAAGCCCTAGCACGTTGAGATTGATTCGGTCTGCCAACAACATTTGCAAATTATTTAACTTGCCTTTTGATTCTGCACAATCTTCCATCTATCTATATAATAATAGCCAAAGAAAATGTTAAAAACTGAAGCCATGGATTAACTTGCTATTTAGAGAAAAAGTAGCTGATTATGATAATGCGATCTATATGGGACATGAATGAGCTCAACGCAATATTGCTTTTTTATGATGGATGTTTCTATGTGTTTGTTGTTGCCCACCATATAAGGTTGGGATGTGAACCTTCTGACGGGTTCTTGGCTGTTGCATAACGACAGCTGGTTGATTAAAAAAATAGTGTTGCCCATTTTCGTATTCTAGAAAGAAGAAGGAAGCTTGAAAACAGTCATGTGCTAGTATAATTCATTAGTTTGCCCGTAAATCTTTTTGTCAGAATTCTAGTTTTTGAGGCATCTACAGTTTGAAGCCAAGGTTATAATTGTCATCGACACAATGCTGGTAGCCAGGTAGTAATTAGGTGCCAGTTCATTCAAGGAGGTAAGGAAACCAGAGTTAAAATTAATGGTTAGACATGAACATTCTTTGATATCTTTATTTGGAAAAAAGATGTGGTCTCAATCTTGATTTCTCTGCCTATATGAGTTGTAACAAAATAATTGTTACATCCAAATTTTATGGCAGCCTCAACTAAAATGATGTGTAGCTTTGTTCAAAACCCAAGTATATCTCATATACTAAGGATAACCCTTCTATAAACAAATCAAAAAGCAAAAATCCTACCAAAAAATAAAATTTAACAACAAAGTAACGGTGTTCTTATAGACTGAAAAGACAAAGAGTAGAAAACAGAGACAACTAAAACTATCAATCAGGATGGCCGCAATACCATCTTCATAAATACTACAAAGTAGTGTCACCTAAAGAGGAGCAACCGCTAAAGTATAAGCATTCCTAGATCTACCCGAAGCCAGCTGCCCAGCCAGCCACCTCCATCTCTGAATGTACAAATCCGACCACTCTTCCTCGTCCATAGCATCATCCCTCCTACAATCGTAGAACTGCAAGCAAGCCTTGCAAGCCTAGAAGCAATAAAATCAAATAACTCCTATTTAAAACATGCACAACTACTATATAAATTCCAACACACAATAATAAAATGTAGTAGGGAAAACAAAATGTGGGACATTACCAACCTCGGTAATACCATTCATAAGTTCCTAAGGAATTGACATATGCTTAAATTCAATATCAACTAATCGGCTTTTTTTCCCTCCCAACTGAACTGAGGCCTCCTCTCTTGTTCTGAATAGATATGCACATGATCATTGAAATATCACTTAGTCATGCAATGCATGTGATGAGAAGAGTATAGATTGGATGTTTTTATTCGTCAACTACAGAAGAAAACTGTTTTTATTTTAAGTTTAATGGAGTAAACATAGTATTATAAGTCCATGATCAAATATTACCCTGTTTTTCTTCTGCAGTTGACCAATAAAAACAGACAGTCTATATTTTTCCCATCACATGCATTGCATGATTAAGTTGTAAATTACACATCTAAGTAGGAGAGAGTTATCATTTTGTACAAACAAAAAATATACTAAATTTGCTGAATATTCAATGCCTTTCAATTAATGACAAATAATTTGGGAATACCAACAATCACCTCTAATCCATCATTTTAATCATATAAAGCCATATAAAAATCAGTAAACCCCAGTATAGTATCTATTCTGCCAATCTGTTTATCTATATAATTTGGTGTCACCTTTAACATCAATGTATGAACCCCCTCTCAGATCTAAATTCCTTTTCATCTCCCCGATTATCTACTCTACCATCATCTCAGCTTTGCTAAGTGGATGATCCATTCTCAAGTCAGAATACAACTCCTACTCTCACCCTTCGTTTCCCCACTTTCATTCTTGGCATCTCTAACTTCCTTAGGAGTTCTCAACTCTAACCTGTTCTCGGAGATAATGGGATGATCCAAGCCACTGCTGGGAGTGGAAGACATTTGATGCAGCATAGATGGTCTCTTATCAATCTCAGGATATTCAACTCGTTGGATTTTTGTTGTGCGCCCATCATGGCCAGGTTCAAAAGGGACGTGGAAATCATTACATACTGGTGCTATCAGCTTCCAGGAAAGACCAGAAAATCCACAAGTTTCTTCAAATGACCGTTTTAAATGTGAGGAATGTTTTCCACCTTCATGCGAACTTTTAGGAGTGCTCATGTTGTTTAAATAAGATGATACATCTATCCCCACCAAAGCAAGCTGAAGAGTGTAAAGGCCAGAGACGGAGACCAACCCGAGAATCTACATAGAACAGTTGGCTAATAACACATGAGATAATATTAGCCGGAAAGAAATCAGCACCTGACAGAAAATAATAATTAATATCAGCAGTTAGAACATGCGAGCATATTCACTACCCATTTCCATTAAGAATGTATCAATTAAATAAACACGTCATTAGTTCCTAATTAAGCCTAGATCATAGGCACAGAGCACATAATCAACATTTGAGTTTGAATCAAATAGCTATGTGTTTGTCAAAACACCATCCTAAAAGAAGAGAAATCAATAACAATTTCAATGCAAAGGATTTTATGTTTAATGGCAAATCCTTTTTTCCCCATAAATGCCATATTTAAAACACAAGCATGCTAGGAGTGACACAGCACAGAACGAATCAAAGATTGCATATGGAGCCATTTGATAGGGTTAATTGCAAATCAGCTTTATTTATGGCTAAAATAGGGTTAATTGCCACTGTCAATATTCGTAATTGAATTTAATTCAAATACTGGATTACATATGGAGCCAATTTCATTTAATATTTGGAAAATTCATTCGATAGAATAGAAATGTAGTATAAATTCCAAGCAACAAAGAAAAAGTTGTGGTTAACACATTTGTTAGCTAATCAGCACACAAAAGTTGAAGTGTATCACTTGGATGATTTTTTTTTTGTCTGGATTAGCACACAAAAGTTAAAAAAGTTAACAAATATCAAAAGTTACATAATGGTTCCAAGATGAAAAGTTAAAAATGAAAATTTATGATATTCTACAAAAGTTAAAATATCAAACTGATATTGTGATCCTGGAACTCTTCCAGTTTGACATGCAAAACTCTACAAAACTTGGATGTTTTAAGTTAACAAACAATGAGGTTATCATGTTAACTAATATCATCCAAGTAAAACTAATATGAGAGCTTGAACCATCATGAAAAGCCTGGAAACATCAAACATATCCTGGAACCGAAATAAAAAACCTGATACATCAAAAATTACAAACTTGATACATCAAAGAAAACATCAAGTAGTTTTGCCTTGAAACAACTTGGATACAACTCACTTGGATGATATTAGTTAACACAAAAATATCCTGGAACCAAAATCAAAAAACAGTAAGGATTAAGCCCAATTCAAAAAAAATAAAGAGCTTTAGCCAACTTGATGTTGAGGGAACCTGAAAAACTTACCTAAGATACAACAAACACCAACGATTCAAAAACATCGAGCTTTAGCCCAAATCAACAAAATAGAACATGAAAAAACAGAAAAAAATCCAATGATTCAACAATTCATGGCATAAAAAATTTAAAAAACATGGCTTTTGATGTTGAGGGCATAAAAATCAAAAAATAGAGAATTACCTAAGAGTAAGCAAAGAGAGAGAAAGAACTTTGAAAGCCACCAATTCTTTGATTGTAGATGAGAACTTTGAATAGAAAAACTTTGAATATAAATCAATGAGGAAGTTGGAAAAATTTATTGTAACATTCAGCATATAACGTACAAACATAGTGAGTGAAGAAATGGGAACAGTCGCATATCTCACGCTTCCTCATGGAGCCCAACAGAGTAGAATTATTGTAATTATTACCAGAAATGCATGATTAAAATGAAACTGGCATTATAAGTTGGTCGTTCACAGAATGTGCTACTATGCATTATAATTTGGTCGTTCAAAGAAGCATTTCATCAAACAGCTGATTCACAGCAAAAAGGGGAAAAATGGCCGACTAACCTCAGTGCTATCGAGCAGAAGTTTGGCGAGAACGTGGATCTCATATGGTACAGCCCCTCCCTAAAGTGTCAGCATCAAACTTCAATCAGAAAGCATACCAGAAGAGATCATAGAATCAATAAAAATAACTGAGCTAGCAAGTAATCTTCTTAAGTAAAGAGCAGCATTGTCACCTCATCACTGGGAAAGATAAACGTTGATGGTCTCCTGCAGATTAAAAGTTTGCCATTTTCATTGATTAAAAGTCTGCCATTTTCATTAGGAAAGATAAAAGTTTCTCCTAATCCTCGTGAAACTAAGTTCTACATTATCTAGTTCTCCTGCAGATTCATGTACCATAAATTAGTTCAATATACAAAACTTTCAAGATGGCAAATAGATTAAAAATGATGATGATCTCCTCAAATGCTTGAACTTTTTTCAAATTCTGCCATTTTCATTGAAATTTTTTGCAGAAGTTAAAAAAATAAAAAGTTATATAATTTCATCTATAATTGCAAGTGTGTAGCCACCTTTTCGAGGAGGAGCCCATCAGGGTTCTTTGAGCAAAGCTAAAACCTTTGATGGCTTCATGGATCGCTAGCAACAATCTTTCTTCTAGTTTTGTGTTGGATGAGTACTCGTGTAGGTTTAGCTGGTTGAAACTGTAGTTTTAAAGAAAACTGGTGTAAATAAACAGAGAACATTGCTAAATCCAAACTACTTATCAGGATAGGATATGCAAAATTAAAAATGGAACCTGACCAGGTATGAGCAGATGGGAACCTCCCAGGGGCACCATATGCCTTGTGAATCTGGAATCGTTGGGGGCCTAAAATACCATGCATTGCTTTAAAGCCCTCTATGGGCACCTCATCATTGAAAGGATGGTTACATATTTGCACATTTAGGGCAATGACTACAAAACAGAGACATTATTTTAACCAACCACCAAATTTTATCCTCATGAATCAAGATACAAAGTGCTAAATTCATAATTGTTAACATATTTGTTATAGCTTATAGTCAAAATATTGGTAACATATTTAGTTTTTGCTAACAATTTGTTTAAATAATGAAGAAAAAGTTCTGATTATAGAATTTAAACTATAATAAGCATGCTATCAACCAATAAATGGGATCCTTTTGATTTCTTGATGGTAGACATCAAGTGTATTTAGTGACTTAAGCAACCAGTAAAGAATCAAATGTGCCTTCAAGATTTCCCTACTATGGACAATATTCATGGTAAATTCTAAATTAGATTATACGTAAAACAATCCGTATATCATATTCAATGGGCTAGAAATACCAATGCAATTTAAAATAAAATTTCTCATGTTGTTATAGGCAAGAAATCACGAATGCAATGGAACAGTTTCTTTCCCCCAACAGATTTGCCACAGAAACAACTCTCTCGTAACTCCGAAAGCTTATATTAGAGAATGCCGCAAAAGCATAAATTTGAATGGCTGAACATGTTTTCTAAAATGCACCATTGAAAACATAGATTGAAATCTAATTTCCATCAGATTGGTGTCTTACAACTGACCCACAAAGGCAAGCTCATACTTGTCTCAGGCATTTCATCAGTCACATCATGTGCATACTAACAAAGCATACACCAACACAAATACTTGTTATCATGTATAAAGCCTGCTAAATTCAACTTTCACGTTGAATTACATGATCGCATCGATAGTGTTTAATTTTTTTACCGCCAGTTAATTAGGAAAAAAATTAAATAATGCGCTCATTCCTCACCGCCAGCAGCAAAATCATGTTCACTAAGCGAGCTTGGAAACCTAAATCAGTACCAAAAACAACAAAATCACAATTAACAATTAACAAAATCACAATTAACAATTGATGGTGAAGAAGACCTCGGCGATGAGATATTCGAGGATGGTGGCGAGATAGACGGAGAATCGAAGTCCAGCCTTCGCGGACCTTGACACCTTGGGCTTTCCGCTGGCATCACGCTACCGACCTCCGGCGCCCTTCAGTGTCTTATTTCTGCTTCGGCTCTTAGTTCCTCCCACTAAATCTAGGAAATGAGTCGATTTGGTCGAATTTATTTGCAGGGATCTAGGATCCGCGAGAGGGGGAATCAATGGTTTAGATTAGAAGAAGTGAACGGTTGGGATTCTGAGGATTTTGGTAATCCACGGGTTAATGTGCGAGCTAATGGAGTGGTACCATGTACTGGCCAATCATATGAGAGTGACGCCTGGGATACAGGATTGAGTGTTTTCAAAAGACAAAAGCTCTATTTTCAAAGAATTCCTCCCAAATTTTAAGATTTTTCCCACCAAAATTTTTACAGATTCTCATCCTAACCCTTGATTCCTCAAGATTAAATCTCGGCCGTCTTTCTATCAACCCCTTTGTCCTAGTCAGTTTGTCCTAGTCAGCCCTAGGATTCAAAAATCACTGTCAAATGTATAATAGATACTACAAGCATTAAAAATATATCATAGAGAATTTAACATGCTAAATAAAATGTGCATCACAGAACATTAAATATGCGGCATGCATATAATTTTCTACACAGACATGTAGTTATGCAACATGCATTTTTTTAAAAAAATTATTCACAGATATATAATTATGATACGGGCATTAAAAATATTTGAATGGATCAAAAATAAGTTGAAAAATATGGATCAAGAATTTATTATAAACCTCGATAACTTTCCATAATAGCCCGTCGTAAAAAAAATTTCTCGAAAAACCTTTGTTAGGGTTTTGTGGCAACAGGTCGCACGGGGGGGATGCAGATTGCGCAGTGCCAGGTCGCGGGGGCTCGGAGGCGATAGGTCGTGGGGGTGCGGAGAGGCAAAGCGGCGACAGGCCGCTAAGGGGGCACGGGCGGCGATAACAGGCTGCAGGTGGGTACGCGCGCAAGGAGCAGGCGGCGTGCACGGGGCGGTGATGACAGGCCACATGCTGTTGCGCGTGCGGGGGGCAGCGACAAGCCGCAGGCGGCACGCGTGCAGGGGGTCGACAGGTCGCAGGCGCGCGCGGGGGGCCGACGACAGGCCACAGGCGGGCGCGCACAGGGGCGGCGACAAGCCGCAGGCAGCGCACACACGGGGCGGCCTAAAGCAGCGATTTCCCCTTGCCCTCTAAATCCACAAATTTCGGAGAAAAAATCGGATTTCATTGTAAAAATACAATTTTTAGTCTTTGTAATCAACGTTTTTATAATAAAAATTTGATTTTACCGTTTAAACATTAAATTTTTGGTCCAAAAATGGTCAGATCTAAACGTATTTTGCGAGAGAAATAGGCTTAGATCTGGTTTTAAAAGATTTAAAAACTGTTTATGATAAAGATCTATGCTTAAAAGAAGGATTTTTCATAAAGATCTTAGCAGAAAAATAGATTTCTTGTAGATCAAAGAAAAAACACAGATCCATCATCATCATGCACATGAAATGTTAGATCTAGGGAACAAAAATGATTACCTCTAGATCCTACCAATCGGATCTAGCGAAGTTCGGAGAAGAAATCCCAATCTGCATCCTCGTGATTTTTCCTTCGGCAGAGGGTCGACTCAGCTGACGAGCATGCTGATAACATGTTGTGAAGGGTTAAGGTCTAGAAAATCTCTAGCCTCATATATATATTATTCAATGTGGGTGGATATCCAGTAGGCCTATTGGACCTTATTCATAACAGTTTTTGAATTTCTTAAATACCGTTCTTTTTTTTTGTTTGATGCCGGCTAAATGTAATGCAGAGAATGCCGTGAATTGTCTTGTTTTTTCAAAAACGGTAAAAAGTGTCGCATCAGTGTTCTCGTGATGAGGACACAGACGAGGACACGGATGCGCCACTTTTTACCATTTTTTTTTGAAAAAACAGGACAATGCACCGGACATTCTCTGCGGTGCATTTAGTAAAGTCCTTTTGTTTAGCAAACGAAACAGTCATGTCCACTCTTGTTTTGATATATAAGCCATGTGCACAAAACACATTGAATTTAGAGCCCAAAGTTTATTTTGATAAGAAAAAGGGAGTCACTTTGCGAACCAAACGTTCTGCTCCATGCACATCCATTTATTTACAACTTCGCCATGCCTCCTCGGACATACTGTTTATGTACACGTTTTCCATTAAAATTGTTCACGGTATACACCAATTTACCCAATTTTTGAAAAAGCCCATATGTCTGTGCGCTGGGAGTGGGGAGGGTTGGGGGGTTGTGATTCTCTGTCGACTATGTCGCATTCGCCACCATTTCAGAAGGTTAATTCGATTCTTCGTCGACTGCGAATCTACTTATGTGGAGATCGCCAGAATTAATCTCCTTAACCCCCTAACAGTCGTCGAAATGAATCGTCGGAATTAATCTCCTAGATGCGACAGACTTAGGGCTCTAATCATCGTCGAAATTAGCTGTGGCAGAATTCATCGTCGCCATCATCGTCGGAAGTAATTTTGGTCTAATCATCGCCAATATCATCGTCGACAAATAGAGTAGACATGAATAAAACTCAGGCCCTAACATCGACGGCGGATCGGGGATCGGTTTTTTCTGTCGGTGACTGCGCGTGGGGGGACGAGGATAAAAGAGGAAAATGTTTGAGAAAGTTTGAATGACAAACGTGTAAATAAGTGGCATGTGAACGGAATTAAACATTGGGTACACAAAGTAACTCCATGAGAAAAATGAAATGTGTTATGAATGGGGGATACCTTTGGTCTCCACCCACTAACCATCCACCATTACACCCACTTAGTAGTGGGTGTCCATTGGGATTCATATGAATGTAACTCCTATATGAAAGTACTAGTCATAACCCGTGCCCACGGGCACGGTTCATTTAAGATTTTCCCTTGCGAAATATTTGTTCCCAAAAATTTATTTTCACAGTCAAAATTGCGCAGAACAACAAATTAGCGTAAAAATATTTAGCGGCATCGGCGCCTACGGTGTGGAATAACAAATTTATTCGGTAGAACAACAAATTCCACGTGTAAAAAAATTAACGGACGCCTAAGGCGCGGGCGCCGAAGCGACACGGAATAACAAATTTGGCGTAGAACAACAAATTCGGTACAACAACAAATTCGACTTAGGCACCTTCGGCGCGGAACAAAAATTCACCGTTCTCTATAACGGCGTAGAACAACAAAAAATTTCGGCTCGGAACAAAAAAT
This sequence comes from Scilla litardierei, assembly GCA_030789695.1. Lineage (NCBI taxonomy): Eukaryota > Viridiplantae > Streptophyta > Magnoliopsida > Asparagales > Asparagaceae > Scilla > Scilla litardierei. Next base: position 193,380,284 of record CM061142.1, read on the forward strand.
TAGCGTAAGGAACAACAAATTCGGTAGAAGAATAATTTCGACCCGAGCACCTTCGACGCGGAACAAAAAATTCGTCGTTCTCTATAACGGCGTAGAACAACAAAAAATTTCGGCACGGAACAATAAGTACAAGTTTTTTAACGGGCGCAGGAAATTATTAGCATTTTAATTGCGTGCATTCGACCTGCAACATTAAGTACAAGTTTTTTTTTCAAATGCTTTAATTGCATGCAGCTATTCCCCAGAAACTTTTATTCCCCAAAAGTTTCATTTCACCATAAACTTTCATTTTCCCAAAAATGCTTTTTCCTCCAAAACTTTCCACAAATCGTATCTCAACCATTCATTCCTCAAGATTAAATCTCAGTCGTCTTTCTATCAACCCTTTTGTCCTAGTCAGCCCTAGGATTCAAAAACAGTTGTCAAATGTATAATAGATATTAGTATGGCTATGGTTTACACCATAACCTAGTTCTTCCAATTCTAACATGTTATTTTGCACGATTGCCTCTAGATAATTTTTCTCTACAAAAATTCTGTCTAGCGAAGGAATCTTACATCTGTTGGCGGATCGTTTGCCAACATCGCGAGGAGTTTTGATTGTTTGCATAGCCGCTAATTTTCTCGTGGAGCAGGAACATTTTCTGCGTATTTTTTGCTCTCCGATCTTCCTTAGATCTAACTGATCTAGAGTTAAATACTAAAACTCCGAGATCTAAACATAGTTTATATATATTCATTATGTTTAGATCAAATTACATGGACCAATTACATTGTGTTTATACATATTCTAATTACATAACAAATCAAAAAAAAACCCAAATCATTCACCGCCGGAAGCGGTTCTCCTTCCCGGCCTCATCCCCAAAATCCCTCCTGAAAGGGGGGCCTTGATCTGGCACACCCTTCCAGGGGGAGTCTTTAACGGCACCCCCCGAAGGGGGGATCTTTAAGCAGCGCAACCACCCCCCCCCCCCCCAGTTGGGGGGGGGGCCTTCCTGGGAGCCGCCTCCCCCCAGTCCAGGGGGTTGGAAGATGAAGGAGTTGGAATAATTAATGCTTGACGTTTGGTTTGCCAAAACGCTAGCCCACGGCTCTCCAAGAAATATACGGATTTGATTTGTTCTATTAATGGGCATAATTCAATGGCCATTAGTCTGGAAGCAGCTTGGATGTGTGTCCAGAGAGGGATACATTGAATAAAGGAGACAAGGAGAATGTGTAACAACATATCTTTGTCTTTGCCCATCATTGAGTTTCACATGTCAAAGTCCAAGGAGATCGCCAAGGCAACAATAAAGATCTTCGAGATTGAGATCAGGAATCTGACAAAAGTCAGGCACCGAAACATCGTGAAGCTATACGGGTTTTACTCCATGAATGGAGTCATGTATTTTGGTGCCTGAGTATGGAGAAATACATGATAAGCCGTACTTGACTATTATTTGGGTATGATACTTGATAAGCCGCCAGGCCCATTAACCCCTTTATTGAAAAAATAATAATATAAATAAATTTTTTGGCTGTTGGGCCTGAAGCCCGCAGCAAGCCCAAGGGGCTTCAAGCCCATAGGCTTTTTATAAATAAATGTGATATATCATAATTCTGTTTTAAATATATATATAAATCAGAAAAAAATCAATTAAATCAAGATAAATATCAGAAAAAACCAGAAAATTACTGGAAAATTCAGAAAATTCTGGATAATTGAGATAATAATGTACGGCATTAATATATTACTTATGGGATGGTTTTTGTTAATAAAATTAATTATTGGTCCATTTTCTGTTAATTTCAACATCTTGCAATTTATAAAAATTGGATTAAATTAATTATTAATTCACGATTTAATACTTATAAGGATCCTAAGACCGCTCTGTCGTTAATTACCTAACCTAACGGGTAATGACGTTTCTCCGTGGTCCAAGTAATTATTAAACGTAAATTTTATATTTCTCCAATAAATTGCTTGCGATGTTGAATAAATTAAATTGTTTATGTCTGTGATGTTGTATAATTATTTTTATGTTATATAAACTGCCAGGAATGTTAGTAAGACTGTGTTGTGATTTTTGGATCGGTCATTTTTAGTCACCACTATTTATTTTCCTCGTATTTTTTCTTTTGAGTGAAAATGTAGTGAGGAATTAATTGTAAAAGTCAAAGCCCAAAGATACTTACCCTGAAGATGGATGTAAAATTGCTAATGCTGGGACCCCCAAGGGTTTCCAAATTTTAATTTTAATTTTTTCGTACTTCGGATTGTATAATGGACTTTGTATTTTTATTATTTTTGGTGGTGACCGTCCGATCCCCACAACTATTTTTGTTTTACTACTATGCATGTTTTAATTTTTGAAAAAATAATTAACTCATGATTATTTCATGCTTAGATAAATGGCAAAGATTGCGAGCGTCGATTTTGATGTTCTCGATGCGGCTGGCAAAAATTACTTGAGCTGGCAGCTGGACCTGAAGTTCCACCTGCGCTCACAGGGCCTAAGTCTCACAATTCAAGCTCCAGCTACGCCTGTGGCATCTGGTGAAGAGACTTCTACTGTTAGATTCTCCGATATAGAGAAGGCGAAAGCCATTATTTATATCAGGAGACATATTGAATGGACCATGAAGGCCGAATATCTAACAGTGGATGACCCTCATGAACTGTGGACAACACTTGAGGACGGATATAAACATCAGAAAGATGTGATCCTCCCTCGTGCACGTTATGAGTGTGAGAATCTCTGACTTCAGGACTTCAAGTCCGTAGCTGAGTATAACTCAGCTCTCCACATCACCTCACACCTGAAGTTGTGTGTTGAAGAAGTCTCGGATACCCGCATGCTTCAGAAAACATATACATCCTTCCATGAGAAGGATGTTATTCTCATGCAACAGTATCGTGAATGCAAGTTCACGCGATACTCTGAGTTACTCTCCTGCCTTATTATGGCAGAGCAGAACAGAGACCTCATACTGGCCACTCATAACCTACGCCCTGCTGGCCCTGCTCCTCTCCCTGAGGCTCACAAAGTTTATTTCCAGAAGATGAAGAATAAGCACAAAGGCAGATTCAACAAGGGGAAAGCTGCGAATAAGCAGACCAGAGCTCCTTCCCAAAACAACAATAACGAGGGGAAGAAGAAGAATACGTGGAAGAGGAATACCTCTGGCCAGACATCTGCTCCCAAGAAAAATTGGGAAGATAAATGCCACAGATGTGGCATGACTGGATATTGGTCGGGGGTATGTCGTTCTCCACGCCACCTCTAAGATTTGTATAAGGCAAGCCTGAAGCCTTCCGCTGAGACAAATCTGGTGGATATACAGCCTCCAACTCGGTTCCCCCCAGGATTTCGAGAATGACGTCCTCCTAGACTGAAGCTGTTGTAGTTATCTTTTAAGCTTTATCATTTATGTTTGATGTATCTTCTATTATGTCCATGTACTTCTTTATCTTAATTATGAATCGAATGTAGTTTTCCTTTTCATAAAAGTTTTTACATTCTTTTCAAGAGATGAAGTGTTAATGCCTAGTGGACAGTGCCTCCACGCACACGATCCTTCGAGATAGATGCTATTTTAATAGCATCATTAATTATAATGGTCCCGTTACTACAATTTCGGGACTATATAATATAATAGAAGGATCATGTGAAGCAATTGTATTGCTTCCAAACCAAACACATGTTATAATAAAAGATGCTTTATTTTCTCCAAAATCAAACAGAAATCTACTAAGTTTCAAGGACATCCGTTTAAACGGATATCACTTGGAAACTGATGATTTCAATAGCGTTGAATATTTGTATGTTACTCGTCATAAGGATGGTATCAAAACCATCCTAGAACGTTTTAAAGGACTCCCATCGGGCCTTTATCCAACATACATCCAACCTATAGAAGCTAATCTGATGGTGCACCAGTAGTGTTCTACATCACCAGAATTCAGTCTATGGTATTATAGACTAGGTCACCCAGGATCGGTAATGATGCACCGCATCATAACCCAATCCCGTGGACATAATTTGAAGAACCTGAAGATTCTTCAAAAGGGTGATTGTCCTTGCCCCCCCTTGTTATAAGGGTAAACTAATCACGATACAATCCCACCTGAAAGTGGGGTTTGAGTCTCCTAGCTTCTTGGAGAGAATACATGGAGACATTTGTGGGCCAATTCACCCATCAAGTGGTCCATTTCGGTACTTTATGGTACTGATAGATGCATCTTCAAAATGGTCGTTTATGTGCGTTTTGTCTATCCGTAACCTAGATTTTCCAAAGTTATTGGCACAAATAATAAAGTTGTTGGCACATTTTCCAGATAACCAGATTAAAAAATACATCTGGACAATGCTGGGGAATTCACTTCACATGTCTTTCAAGACTACTGCCAAGCAATTGGCATTGAAGTTGAACATCCAGTAGCTCATGTTCACACCCAGAATGGGTTAGCCGAGTCTCTTATAAAGAGACTGCAATGGATTGCTCGTCCATTGCTAATGCAATCACAGTTTCCTGTGGATGCATAGGGACATGCCATTTTGCATGCTGCTTCGCTTATCAGAATTTGACCCTCTGGTGGTCATATTTTATCATCGATGCAGCTTGCATATGGCATACCTCCCAATATTTCTCACTTGAGAGTATTCCGTTGTGCAGTATATGTTCCCATAGCACCTCAACAGAGGACTAAAATGGGTCCTCAATGCCGTCTTGGTAACGCCGTCTTGGTATCTATGTAGGGTATGATTCACCCTCCATTATTAGATACCTTGAGCCCCTAACAGGCGACACGTTTAAGGCTAGTCTTGTATATTGTGAGTTTGACAAAAATTCTTTTCCCAGGCTTGGCTCACAAACCAAGAAGCCTGAAGCTTCAGAGACCATTTCTTGGGACACTAAGACTTTGTCTCATTATGATCCGCGTACTAATCTGTGTGAAGATAAGATCCTGAAGATCCTTCACATTCAGAATACAGTACATTTACTCCCGGACAAATTCACTGAAAACCAGAAGATCATCAGATCACACGTCCCTGCTGCCAATACGCCAGCTAGGATTGACATCCTCAAAGATGGGTGCAATCCACCGGCAGCGGAATCGGCCGTACCTCAAATAAAAAGAGGACGACCGCCTGACTCTAAGGATAAATTCCCTCGCAAGAGGAAAATACCTGGAGAAATAACGATTATCCCACTACAGGATGCTGAGCTCAGACCAATAACCTCTCCCCTCCTTCAGTCCCCTGAAGAGGACAATACAGGAGAAATATCATTAAATTTCGTACGTACTGGGGAGGTACTGGACAGAAAAAGCATTGTCGTCGACGATGACTTCACGTTTGATATTACTGTTCATGTCGCTCAATGTGACGATGATATAGATCTACGATCTCTAGCTGAATGCAAACGCAGAGATGATTGGCCAAAGTGGAACGAGGCAATAGGAGTAGAGCTGGACTCACTCTTGAAACGCAAAGTCTTTGTACCAGTAGTCTAGATACCAAGAGGTGTAAACATGTGAGATATAAGTGGGTATTCGTAAGGAAAAGTGTCATGGCCCATTTTGCCATATATGGTATAGTGTGCGCGGTTGAGTGCTATGTGCACTATTTGTGTGTATTTGCTTGCCTACATGGATACTATTGTCTGTAGTAGTGGTTGTTGTAGTAGTGATATTCTGAATATTTGGGTGATATATATATATATATATATACACACACACACATACATACATACATACATACATACATACATACATACATACATACATTTGACAGCGATTTTTGAATCCTAGGGCTGACTAGGACAAGCTGACTAGGACAAAGGGGTTGATAGAAAGACGGCTGAGATTTAATTTAGAGGAATCAATGGTTGAGATGAGATTTGGTGAAAATTTTGGAGGGAAAATCTTTAGCTTTGGAAGGAAACGTTTGGGGGAAAATTTTGGGGGGAAGTCTAAGTGTTTTCAATAATTATCCATTGACGCCCATTTCAAATCCTCTCTGCCTCGAAATCATCTCTACCAGTTAAAAATTGTTGGTTGAATTCTTTTCTCCATCGATGGCAACACCATCGCGGTTCAATGCAATCTCTCTCCGTCATCTTGATCGGATCCGTGCTCTCATCTCCTCTGAAACCATCAACCCCTCCGTCGCTCCCATAGCCATTTTGGTAAGAAACCCCTAATCCTCTCATTCCTTCTGTAACTTCTTTCAAACCCCTTAAAAAAATTAATCATGATCCAATTTTATCATGAATGTTTTGGGGGGTTCCTGGATGTGAAGGTTGTGCTAATTAAGCTTTTGGATTTGCCAATCTATAGGGTTAATCATGAAGAGGAGAAAGCTCTGGGGGAGAGGGGGAGGTTGAAGAATGATCCTAGGGTTTCGTCGTTCTTGTCGTTGTTACAGCCTGATGGAGCACCGGATTCAAGATGTGGATGATATGAGGCTTTTTTTAAGGTAAGAATTTCTTCTATTTTTCCTTTATTAAATTTATATCTGTAACGACCTGTATTTTTCGTAAACATTTAAGCTAAATATTTGAAGTAATTTCATTTTTAATTGTGTTTTGTAATAGTTGATCAGGAGTTTTAAACTAATTTCAAAAATTCAAAAATTCTTATAAAAATATTTTGAGACACTAGACTTAATATAAAGTATTTCAGCAATTTCAGATTTCCTCAAATGCCCAAAACATTTCTGTTAAAATTCATCTTCCAAAATTACCGTTTTGATTCGACGAATTTATTTTCTATACAAACGTTTTCAAATAGATTTCAAACTTCTGCAGTAGCATCCTATGATCATTTAGGGCCTCCCACATTAATTTTGTAATTTTTTGATATCATTTCAATAGAGAACCCGCAAACCCGCTTTCTAAACGTTTTGGCCAAAAACTAGTATCCCCGTAGCCCAAACCCTGAAACGGACTTCGTATTCGTCATCCTCGCGACGATACGATCCCGTGGGTATGTTTTCATAATTTTTCGGACACGTTTACTAGTAGGGGCAAAATCGTAATTTTGTATTTTGACATTATCTACTAATTACGTTTTAACGTTTTTACTTAACCCTAATTATTTTAACTAAGCCAATTAGGAGCCCATGTGTTTCATACCGAATATAATTCTATGGTTAGTCAATACTAACCACCTACTCACATTAACTCTTACCTAATGTATTAATTAGTTTTGACTAACTAGGCTTAATGTTTAATAATTTCTAATACCCTATAAATAACCCCCTAACCATTCCCAGCTCACGCAAATGAGAAACCCCCCCCCCCCCTCTAATTATTTTCCCTCACTAATCTCTCTCCCTAAAACTAATCACCCGAACCCAGACTAACCCCCTATCTCTCTCCCAGGCTTAATTATCTCGTTCCCAAACCCACACACACAGCTCTCACCCTCTCTATCACTTTCGTTCTCTCGCTCTCCTCCCCTGTACCCGGCCCCCCGATCGACTACGCCGAAGTCGACGTCCGAGACCCCGCCTTCCTCCGTTCTCTCCGCCTGCTCCCCGAACTCCTGAGCTCCTCCGACGTCAGCCCAGCCCAACACCACCCTCTGCCTGTCCACGCCGCCACGGCGATCGAATCGCTGCCCCAAGCTCGGAGCTCCGCCCGCTTCGCTCGCTCCCCGTCGTCCCGCCGTCCTCGACACCCTCCGACTCCGGCGCCACCCTCGTTCTCCGGCGACCCTCGCCGTTAGACCCCCTCCGAGCTCCGAACACCGTCTCCGCCACGATGCCCCGCTGTGAGGCCCCAAGCGCCGAAGACGCAGCTCCGCTCGTCGACCGTGAGTCACCGCAACAACACCGTCACCGCCTCACCGACAGCCCGCTGCCGCTACGTCGCCGACGACCGCCCACGCCCCGACGAGATCCCCCCCTGCCGCTGCTGTCGACGTCGAACACAGCCCCCCCCCCCCCCCCCCCCCCCGCCGGCGTTTGATTTCAAAGCAGCTGAGGTTAAGTCACAATTTGCAATCTCGTGAATACGATGAAATTTCGTATTTCGTATTTTTTAAAATAATTATTAATAGGGTTTTATGGTTTTAAATCCATAACTAAAAATATAAGCCCCAGAAAAATGTGAGACTAGCTCCAGAAAATCAGAAATGACATTCTGGACCCAATGGCGCTAGTTTCATCTCAATCTGATGCTTAGTTTTTCCAAAATTAATTTTTAAGCCTAAAAGTTAAATACGTTATTTTCGATTAAAAATCCGTAACTTGTTATTTTCACGTACAATTATATGTGAGAAAAATATATGTTAAAGTACTCTCCGAGACGGCCATTTTGACAGTTCATTTGCAACTTTTCGATGCAGATTGCATCCTGAATAAATTATTGAATAATTACGTACTTAATTAAAAATTAGTTTTAAAACTATTTTGAGCATTTAAAAATTATAAAAATACCTAGGAGCTTCAGAAAAATATTTCCTCTCGCAGAAAAATTATTTTCATCATATCTAGGCTATAGAAAAATTTAGAACACTTTTCGACAACGTTTCAATCCGTTTAAAAATCAAAACGACCAAATTATTTAAATAGAAATGTCGCGTTCTTTAACCAAATGTTTTTGGTGATTGCAGGTTCCAATTCTTGTGTACCAACGTCCGTAGAAGCCCTATAACCAGTTCCGGCTAGCTACGACAGCCTCGAAATTGGTAAGTCACGACTAATTCTAATGTTAGAAAATTAGATAAGTGTACCCGTGTGAACTTAGGACACCACTATAGCCTCCGAACGGCTACTTGACTTGAACCGAACTAGAAACCTAATCTAATAGGAAAGTAATCAACTATAGATTACTTTGCCAACTTTCAACTTTGGTGGTTGTTAAACACAAACATCAACTTGGGTAAATTATGTACTACCGAAACTAACACCCTTAAACCAACAGTTTTTGTATTCCATGTTTGTTGGACTTGTCTTTATCCTCAAATTTTTTAGCATCTGCTCTACTTTATTTTCTGGTTTTAAAACCAGTGGTCCTGGTTAGCTATCATCATGAACAAGGAATTGATAACATCTTGAAACAATACTAGACACCCCGGAATGTTGGACTTGTCTTTATCCTCACTTCGCTTGGCCAGCTTGCTTTGGAAAGAATGTCTGGCTTTCGGGTTTTCAATAAGAAAGTCAACCAGTTAACTTGGTTTGACTAGCAACATGTGGAACAGCTTGTATCTTGTGGAATATCTTGTGAAATATCGTGTGGAACATCTCGTGGAACATCGTGAAAGGAACATGTACATGGAACACTTGACACTTCACTGGGGTTTTGGGGTAACTCATAGTTTGAGAGAGTGTGGGAGCTATGACCGGGGGTTCATCTACTTGCATGCATGTGTCGGCAAAATTACAAGGTCTGCCTACGTCGGCAAAACTACAAGGTCTGCCTGCGTCGGCAAAACTACAAGGTCTGCCTGCGTCGGCAAAACTACAAGGTCTGCCTGCGTCGGCAAAACTACAAGGTCTGCCTGCGTCGGCAAAACTACAAGGTCTGCCTGCGTCGGCAAAACGGTCCCTGGCAATAGATGAACTTTATGGTTGCATATCATACTCTCCGACTTGAGTCACGTAGAGTAGTTACTTTGCACAGTCACTTTTACTTTACGCATCACAGTCACCTTTACTTTACGCATCACAGTCACCTTTACTTTACATATTGCATGCACTTCACCTACTATACTTGTACAGTCAACAGTTCTTTACCTGTCGCACTTTTAGCTACAGTAGTAGTATGTTTCACTTGCCTAGCCTGCTTTACACTTACACCACCACAGTACAGTTGTTCTCTCCTTTCAGCATTGTTTACTTTTACTACTCAGCCGTGTACAGTTGTTGCTCAGTACTTTACTTTTCACTCCAGTTTATTTGTACTTAGATACTTTTGTCATACTTGTGCACTGCTTCTTTTCTATATTTAGAATTGTTGTGGCTTACCTACGGTTCCATCTCCGTGGCACCGCAGACGACGTACAGATGAAGATAGATGCTCCTGAGCTAATAGCGCCAAAGTTCAACTGCAGCTTCCAGAGTTATTTTCAGTGTTGAGTACCTTATTCTTTCATGTATATTGTTGGGACATCTTGTACAGTACGGGTTGTAATAATTGGACATTATTTGAGTATTTTTGTACATCTCTGCATCGTGGCTATTTTGGTTTCACTGGTGACCTGCAGGACCTGCGCAAATATCAAATAAGTAACGGGCCCCCGGGAGCGGGTCGTTACAATATCCAAATTTATGTCCAAAAAGATTTGTATGTGCATGCGTCTGTGCTAATTTGAATGATATAGTTCTTTTATTTTTGTTCCAAAATTTCTTGAAATTTGTTACTGTAGAGGGTACTTAATGAAAATAGAAAGACCAGAGAAGGCTACTAACAATGGTATTAAGCAATATTTTACATCTAACAAGGGATTGGGGTTTCAGGATGTGAAGGTATCAGGATTCAGTGTGACTTTTAGGTAACACAAATCAAATGATCATGGTTGAATATATTGTATTGCCAACCAATTTTTGTTAATGATCGTGGAATTTAACAAGGTAAATGATATGTACACATGAGTAAAATGAAGAAGAATGTGGAATGATTTGGAGGTAAATTGTGAATGCAGATGAATTTTTACATGGTTTGAAGGAACTTACAGCTAAATTTTGGGTTTCTGAGCCCCTAGATGTAATGTGGAATGATTTGGAGTGGCTAAAGTAATTTTCACCATATTTTTCTGTTTTTTGTAATATTATAGTGGATTATAGTTTGATAAATTGCATATCCAAACATCTATATATGGCTCATGTGTTTAGTTTAGCATATCAAATCTTATCACTTGCTTCTTATGTTGGTTTCTCTAAGCATGGTTTCTCTCAATCTGCAAGTTAAAATCCCACAGAGTTGGACAACAAAAGATGAATTTGACAGTTTGCTTTCTCTCAGGTAATTGTTAGCATGACATCACAAGACGAATTTGACATCTTGCAAAAATCGATGGTTTAACATAAAAGCGTGCTTTCTCTCAAGTGATTCTCCAGCTTGGTTTAAATCCTGAACATCAAAAGCCATGAATTTTTGATTTTTTATGCCCTGAATTGTTGAATCTTTGGATTTTTTTCAGGTTCTGTTTTTTTGACATCACAGGCCAACTTGCTTTATTCTTTTTTCCTGTATATTTTCCTTGAAACTTGCCTTATTCTTTGGGTTACTTGCTTTCCTAAAACTTTGGGGTACTTGATTTACTCTTTGGTTGTTTCCCGTGGTTGATAATTCTTTGGGGGTACTTGCTTTATTCTTTATTTTTTGGGGTACTTGCTCAATGAGCTATGTGAGTAATTTATTCTATGGCACCCTGAAACTTGCTTCACTTTGCAAAATGGCAGGAAACTTGCTTTATTCTTCATTCTATGGCACATAGTCCCTGCCATTTTCAGAGCATGCACTATGGTAAAATGACACATAGTCAAAGAAACTTGCTTTATTCTTTTTTCTGAAAATGTAAGAAATACCATGACATAATCTATGCAACCACTAATGCAATATATAGGTAGTGGAGAATATTTAATTTGATAAATAAAAATATAATATGATAAATAAATCTATTCTCCTGGTAATTTCGGATCTTATGATCATTGATTAATTGTTGATTTTTTGTTGATTTTTGTTTCATCTATTTTATTGATTGTTTGTTGATTATTCTGTATATATCTGGTTTCATCTTATCTCTTTCATCATCTCATCTTCAACATTTTTGAATGGTAGTGTGACTTTACTCCTCAACTTTGCTTCTTGATGGCAGCCCCAAAGCATGGACTTCTTATTAGCTATTATGGATGTTGTATGGGTCTTTCTTCTGAAGGAGGCCAAAGACCCCTGATGGAGAACGAAGATCCATAGATGGAGGATGAAGGCTGTCATGGATGTTGAGGACAAGGTATCGCACAGACCTTTCTTTATTTTGTTCCTAATCTTCAAACCCTAATCCTGTTTGAGGCAACTAGCAAGCATCATTGCTAGGAGTTTTGATCAAATTGATGTTGTGATACGAAAAGTTAAGCAAGGTTTCTGGGGATGTGTAATTATTTTTTGCAAGAGAAGATGGGCAAGCATTTGGGTCCAGTGGTTATATGTAATTATCCTTTCTAGGATCCTCCCTTTAGTTTCATTTCCATGTGATCAAACTATCAGATCCAGTTTCATTTGCTTCTTAACTCAATATGATCATTGTTATATTCTTTCACGCCTGTAATGTGCAATATTTATTTAGCCTTTATCTGCAGTTTCATTATCCACTATGTAGATTATTTTTTAAATATATGATAGTTTGTGTCAAACAAACCAACTTTTTTCCTCATGCAAATGAGTAAATGCGTTCTACCACCGACATAATGTGTAAGATCTAAATCTGCATTGCTTTTATCTTATAATAAATACATTTCTACCACCAACATGATGAGTAAAATCTATATCCACATCATAATGTCTTTCATGGAATTGCAGGTGGATTACTCATGCACCCCTGAAGAAGTAAAACAGCACTTCCAGGCTTGTGGGACAGTGAACAGGGTTACCATTCTCTTCGACAAGTTTGGTCAACCCAAGGGATTTGCTTATGTGGAATTTCTGGAGCTTGAAGCTGTTCAGGAAGCTATCCAACTAAATGAATCTAAATTACATGGCCGGCAGCTGAAAGTGAGTTTTCTGGTATGTTCTGCTTGCAGTCATCTCCAATCTGGGAGCCAACTGTCCTATTTTAATTCTTTTGTAAGCTTCTCTTGAAATACATATTCATGTTTCTGGGCAAGCATCCAATGAGGTTAGCAGCAGTGTTCTGGCCAACTGTCTTATTTTTTGCAAGGATTATGGGCAAGCATCCAATTAGGTTAGCATCAGTGTTTATAATTTTCCAGGTAGTAGTTGGTGTTGTGTCTTCGATTAGCGTTAGCTTGAAATATACCTATCAGGAAACTACGGCACACGCATTAGTTTTGAATTCTGTCTTTTTCTTTGGGCAAGGTTTATATATTTGAGAAATCTACCATCATCATATAGGAATCATGAAAGCTATAGGAATCCAGGAAACTAAAAACTGAGAAATCTACCATCATCATATGCTTCTACAGTTAACCATTTTATCACTTCATGTCCGTATGAATCTTTTGGCATCCACCCAGGCTTTTACATATATCAACATCTATCTGGCATACTCTTCACAGTAATAAATAGTGACAGCTAATAACATCCTATCTTAAAACAACTGAAACTAAGTCTTATGTCTCTAGAGACAAAATGCTTCACTACTGTTTTTTCAAAGCTTCCTGATAAGTTATGGGTATATGAACAGAAGATAATGATAATGCTAAATGCTAAAAAGAAGGGTTAGGTCGATCATAAGAGATTAATAAGATATATGAAGTAAAGTGAACAATATTTTATTATCCGTGTTTGTTCTCATCTGTGTTCTGTAAATTCATGCTTTGTTTGGATTGTCATTTGGGCTTTGTTTGAATCATAGATCTATGAATAGAAATGAATCATTGTATATTTTGCTCTGTTTGTTTCAGACTGGAATTATAGGGTGTGCACATAAATGTATGAAATTCAAACCAGACATGCCTATTTTGGCTCTCTTTTGGGGTGTAAAACCATGTATAATCTCCAAATGGCAGCTTTTTAATAGTGTGTGCATTTTCTGTTTGAAAAGTATCGAAGCATTAATAGTGGTGCTTCAATGATTCCGGGTTTTACGACCGAACTGTTTGACTGAATTTTTTCCATTTGATTTCATGATCATCTTTTCATGATCATTTTTGCGCCCTATAGTTCTGTTTAATTCTCATCTATAATTCTGTTAATTCTTTTGAGCAAATGTCTTATAGTTTCTCTGTGTTCTGTTAAGGATTGATTCCGCACAACCGTTGAATAACCTGGTTTGCTAAGGAGCTGAGGTTTGCGCTGGATCTGAGGTTAGCTTTCTGATCGCTCCTTAAGCTTTGATTTCATGTTTCCCAGTTTTCTTACTTTTGCGTGATTCCCCAGTAATTTTGCCAGTAATTCCTAGTGATCAATTACTATTCGAAAATCTCATTCATCAACCATATCAAGAATGACCAGTGTCATATTTACTCAGTAATGATGCAGCCTTCTCAAACTGCAAGGCAAAAGTTACTATAGGAATTCAACATGATGTCAACTGAATAATGCAAGTTTATTTAATAAAAATTTCGTAGAATCAAACAGTAGATTTGATAATAATGTTACCTAAATCCTGGTTCATTTAAGATTAGAGGTGGATAATCATTTCATATGACATATTACCATAAGTCCAACATAAAAATAGAAATGAAGAAAGCATCTCATATGAAATTCTACTGTCCTGGTTCAACACTTAGATCAACACATTCTCAACAAAATGTAATCTTTATATTGATATTTTAAGATTTTAATCTGTACATTGCTATTGTAATCTACATATTGCTATTGTAATCTGTACATTCTCAACAAAATTTAATCTGTAATCAACACATTAATAAAAAGAGATTTTAAGATTGGAGTGCTATTTTGAATTACAATTTGAGTCAGGCGTTTCTACTGTGTGTATATCTGTATATTGCTATTTGCATGTCCTGAAGGCTGGAAAATGTAAGAATGAAACTGATTATGCTTTTTGTTAAGTACTATTTAGTAGTGGTATTTTGCGTTTCTACTGTCTGTAAGAATGAAACTAATTATGCTATTTGTTAAGTACTAAATAGGAGTGCTATTTTGCGTTTCTACTGTATGTAAGAATGAAACTAATTTTCTCTTTGTTAAGTACTTCATGATCTCATTATGTGTCGATTGAAAAAAATAATATTCCTCTGGTGCATTACGTGCAAACAAAGGTAAGTGGGAGAGGTAGTGAAAAAGAGAGTGATGGGAAAAAGAAAAGATCCGAAGACAGTTTAGAGACAATGTTCAAGAAGTCCAGACATTAGCGCTCAAATACCTCTTTTGCCAAGGTACTAATTATGCTCAAAAGTATATTATTAGGCACGCTAAGAAAATATTATTAGGAGCCAAATGCCTCTTTGGATCTGAGAAGAACTGTTGGCTTATTTTTTGGAATCTCAATTTTTTTCCGTTTTTAAATAAAACTGAATTTTTAAGAGGATGCCATGGCAGAGGAAGGGGATGATGTCATCTTGCTTAGTTGGATGACAATTGAATCGGCTAGGCGTCGCGAGTTGAATACCGGCTGGGCATTGCGAGTTACAGGCAGCATTCAAGATGACATAGGACCCGACTGGGCGTTATGAGTTGGATCTATGGCAGAGCAAGCAACGATGTTGAAGATGATGAGATTCAATTTCGTTTTATATTTATTATTATTTTTGGATTTATGGCGAGAGAAAGCAATGATGTTGCAGATGATGAGAGCCAAATTGAGATTCAATTGCAAATTGGGTCTGTGGCAGAGCAAACAAGGGTTGTGCCTATGTTTCTCTTTATTTTTTTTGTTTTATATTTCAAGTTGGATCGAAGTTTGACAATTTGTTCTTCATTTTTCAATGAAATAGCAATAAGATATGTGGGTAATCTCTTTGAAACATGTTCCATGAAATCTTTGTTATCAAGTGTGTAAAAGATATCATTAATACAGAGAAATTTTTATGAGGAAAACCCGCGGACGACGTGTTTGATGAAATGCCTAACAAACTTAATAGCTAGCACATTTAGCAGATCATTTAGATAGCAGTCATCAATTGAGTTGTGTTTGAGTTCAACAAAGAACATATAACTATGTCATCTTCACTTGCAGGTTTGTATGTTTTTTTATCCTTAGAGTTTTACACTGAGTTGGTTGATTATGATTGCCAATCTTTTTTTGAGCTCATTTAGTGTAGTATTATGTATGCTTCTTTATCCTTATTTTCTTTCAGCATAATTGTATTAGGTTTAAACAGTTGCTGTTATTATCATATTTATCATTTTTGAAACTTTTTGGAGCTCATTTAGTGTAGTATTATGTAATATATATTGTGGTTTCAATATTTGAAGAAGCAAAGGTACTACATTATTAGTTGATTATGATTGCACAGCGAAGATTCACACGCCAGCATTCATGTAGCGTATAAAATAGTTAACCTCGCCAATATTTTTGTTTCTTTGAGATAATATCTAGACATGCATCCCAGCTTCTATTAATAAGGATACATGAGAATAATCTCACACTCACCCCCTCACTCCCACCCAGGGACAAAAAAAACAAGGGGAGAAAGAAAGAAACATACATGAGATATGTTAAAAAAGAGAGAAGAAAAGAAGATAAGCTAGAAGTAAACTAGCCAATCCGACGTTGTTTAATTCCAAGGGTTTATAAGAGAGATATTGTTGGAGTTTTTTGATATTTTATTGTACCATTGTCAAATATGTACATATCTGCATAATAGTTTGGAGCTGATATCAATCAAACTAATAGGCAATAATATAAGGAATTATGGGTATTCATTGAACTATTTGGATGATTAGCTCATATTTTTATAGCATCAGGAATCGGATGAACTCTCTCTTTTTCATGCAATCTACAATGTGAATGTGTCACTCTTTTTTAACTTCTCTTTTTTCTTTCTTGGGTAAATATGTCACAATTTTCTGAGTCATCCAAAACAAAATCGGTCTCCATGTCGTTCTTATTGCAACTTATGTTATCAAACTTGCACTCATGCATAATCATGTTCTTGAGGCACAAACGCTAAAGAATGGTTTGGGGTTACTCTCATTTCTAAACAAAATTTACCCTAATCTATAAAAAATAAACAATTTATGGGGAATAAATTTTTTTTAAAATTGAATAACAATTATTGTGCTTTGATTATTATTGTTCATTTAAAATTACGTAACAAAACATTAGGCATAAAAAACTGCTCTTAGGCAAAATAATTTACACCAATTTGCTTCTCCTGCCTTGATTAACATGATGGCAACATGTGTTGACACATAATAAGGTCAATATAAGCAAATGGGAGATCTTAAGGAATATTTTTGTTTTGCCAGCAACACGTGTATCTGTTGCATTCATGCATCATGCCTAATCTTAACTCCTCGCTAGATGCCAGGAAATGCGAAGACAAAATACAGAGATCTAAAATTTTTCAGGGAACTAAAATTTTAAATTTAGGGGGAATTAAATTATGGGGAATACATTTTCGGGATGAGCTAAAATTTTTGGGGTAATTAAAATTTAAATTTTGGTGGAAGTATATTTTTGGGGAAACTATAATTTAAAATTGTAGGGAGGAACTAAATCTATATGTAATCAAATTTTTGAATGGAACTTTTGGGGGAACTAGATCTGGTTGGAATTAATTTTTGGGGTGAACTAAATTTTTTGAGGGGAACTAAATTCTCTTCGGAAACTAAATTTTGCGGGAAACTAAAATTTTCGGACAGTGAAAATTTAGCAGGAAAAACACTACAATTTTGGAGCTGAACTAAATTTGGAGGGTAATAAATATTAGGAGGAACTATGATTTCTGGGAAGAACTAAATTCCTTGGGATGAGCTAAATTTTCGAGGGAAACCAGATTTTGAGGGGGGGGATATCTAAAATGAGATGTGCCCTACGGGCACGGGTTATGACTAGTGTGTGTGTGTATGTGTGTGTGTGTGTGTGTGTGTGTGTGGATGTGTGTACATGGTTGTAGGGAGTGTGCACGGGAGTGGCACACTTGTAATTAAGTGTTAATGTGGTGTATTGTAGTGGATGGTAGTGATGCTTGAATGAGTATATTTGCATGGTTATTGGTGTATGTTGGCATGCTTGGGGGTGACCCTTGAGAGGGGCTAGTGTGAATAGGGTTAAGTGTAGTTTGGTCTTTTGGAGAGGGGTGTGTGTATAGTAGGAGTGTAGTGTATAAAGGAATGGTAAACTTGTAAATACCTAGAAGTTGAGGGGTATTTTGGGAAGGTAATTTAGTCATTTTAAGTTTTCATGGCTTATGGGATAAGTTAAGGAGTGTGTAGAAAAATCTTGAGAAATATCTTCTTCTTCTTATCTTTTCCTTCTCTTTTCTTTTCTTTCTTTCTTCCCGCCCTTTCCTATGATGGCCGAAATTTTCCTATGGGAGTATAGGGTGTCCAAATACTCAAAGGGCTACTCCACCATCACTCTGCATCCTCTAGTATCATCCTTTTCTTCATGGGGTGCATGTGGGACATTTTGGAAGTTTTAGAGAGGAGGATTCAAGGGCAAGTTGTGAGCTTTTGTGATTGAGCTTGGAGAGAGTTTTCATGGAGCTATGGTGGAGTTTTCTTGGAATTGATGGAGGGCTTTTGATAACCATTGGGGTAGGAATCCAACCCTAGCTCTCATGTTCATTTCATTGCATATTGAGATTAAAGCTTGCATTTTTAGGGTTTTTGGAAACCCCTTGACATGATGCACTTGTGTTTGGCGTAATATGATGTTTTGAGTTATTTGATGCCATGAAAATGATTCATGTTGCTTTGGATGTTTTGTTTCAATGATTATGTGAAATTGATCTCATTTGGAATGTTGGAAGCTATATTATTTAATTTTCTTGGTATGGAAATGTGAATTATGTGACAATGAATTAAGATGTGCAATTGGCTATGGATATGTGATAAAAATGGGGGCTTGACGCCACCCTTAAATTTCGGCCTAAGGTATTGAAGATCCCTAGAGCTATGTGGATGTTTTGGTGAATGAAGGATGTGGGATGGGAATGAAAGGAAAGGCACAATTATAGTATTGTCAAGAAACATGGTATTAGAATGTGTTGTATGGTTAGGGGCTCTAGGCTTGTATGCGATGGGAGGTAGGATGGTGGACATGACATCCCCCATGGTGGTTGTATGTGGTGATATGTGGTTATGGTTATGATGGGCATGGCACGATGAGCATTACCCTTTGTTGTGGTGATATGCGGATAAGTTATGTTATGTTTCTATTATGGGGGGCAATGTCATGGGGACCACAAGGCCTACCACATATGAATCTGAGACCTCTGGGCATGCCTCACATTATAATGCCAGGTTTCTGCTTATGGACATTGCAGTTTACTTCTCTTTCTGTAGTACTCACTTTGTTTTCCAGGTCTTCCTTTGTCGCAGGTACGTGTTTCCGTTATTTATGTCATTTACAATTTCATATATGATGTGGTTATATGGTTGTGTACATCTCCTTCCATGATATGACATGAGTTAATTCACAGTTTATTGCATAAGTGCATTGCATTCCATTGCACCATGTGAGTTGGGTCTGGAGTTCCTACTGGGTCGCGATGTGACGTGTCCCTCCCTTCTTTTTTCAGGATGTCACGCCCCGCTTCCCAAAACTACAGAGGCGAAGCGTGACTAAGGTCTGCTTGGGCCGGAGCTGTGAGGCTCGGACCCAATAAGCGTATGTGAGATACTCCAAAACAATGAAACAGGTCCCTGCATAAAAGTACGGAACAACAAAAGTACTAAAAATGGAATGCATTCATTTTATTCCAACAGATATCCAGAAAGTACGGAGAGTCTAAACAAAAAGCCCAACACGGCTACAAACAGCTGAAAGTAAACTAATGGTGCAAGCACCCAACCTAGGCAGAAAGTAAACGGTGCTACGCACCCAACTAGAAAGCAGTAAATCTCTAAATCAGCAACGTGAGGGACCTCTAGCTCTGGTCCTCCTCAGGCACGTACTCCGGGTCGACATCCTCTGGCTCCACGTACTCAGGTATGTCCGGCTCGTCCACGTACTCCGGCTCAACACCTGACGTACAGCACCCAAGAGAAAAGGAATTGTACGTCAGGTAAAGTCTACAAAGAAGGGTTAAACTCTACTACAAATGTAATGTAATAAAGAGCAACATATTACTGGTTGATTTAACATGATGGGGTTATGACATGGCAATTATAAAAAGTAAAACGGTGCAGGAGAAGTAAACACGTCAGACAGTAGCCGTAGCGTGTGCTATCGGCTACGGGACTAAGCTAGACAGGACGAGACAAGACAAGACAAGACATGTGTGACTCGAAGGGTTCATGCCTTATAGTTTGAGGGCGGCCAGACCCTCTCCCCGTGCGACTGCTCAACCCTACCCCAAACCTAAGTGCTCAAGACAAGACAACCAGAGATCACCCTCGCATGGAGGGCACCTAAAACGCCCGTAGGCTTTTTGTAACACAGAGATCACTCTCGCATGGAGAGCATCTAAAACACCCCTAGGCTTTTTGTAACATGAAGATCACTCTCGCGGGGAGAACATCTGAAACGTCCGAAGGCTTTTTGTAACACGGAGATCACTCTCGCGGGGAGAGCATCTGAAATGCCCGAAGGCTTTTTGTAACACGGAGATCACTCTCGCTGGGAGAGCATCTGAAATGCCCAAAGGATTTTTGTAACAAGACACGACATGACAAGTGTAAGGGATAGTTCTTTCTAGAGGGTCCACACGCACGCACACACAGAATAGCCCTAAGGTGTCAGTTTTTTGTTGTTATTGCGCTTAGACTTTGTCGTCAAGTCTAAGCTATCAAGGGGGTCTCGGACGCTATCATTTCACGTATGGCTCTCTTTAAACGTACTTTAACTTTCTAAGAAGTGGATGGCCTAAACGTGACCGAAAGTACACAAGTGTAAACACTTGCATGTGGTGGCGGGTGCGTCGTCGGTCCGGATCGTCTCGTCGAAGCGGTGCATCAGCGAGGGTCCGTCTGAAACGGGTCAACAGAGGTGTCAGGACATGTTTTTCATCATTCCTATTAGAGTTCATTTTTAGGTTCAACGGGGCTATCCTAGCAGTCAAAGTCACGTTTTTGTTTTGGTTCAGTCTAATCGACGATCTATCCTATGTGCACAGATATTCTGTCCTTCGTCGATGTCTAATATTTTGCAGCATTTTAAAGGAGCGGAACTGAAATTTAGTTATTGTTGACGATTTTTAGATTAAGTTTCAGATTTGCTATAGTGGGGGTTCTTACTACACGTTAGAGGACTAACCTTTTTGACGTTGATCGAAGAGCAGATGTCGGGTCTGAACGGCGATGGATCTACATCGTTAGCAATGTCTCGGTCATGGGTAGCGCAGCGAGACACTTCTAGATAGCGGGGTGGTGGCACGAACACCGAGCAAGCGGTGATCTCTCTCCTGTTGCGAGTAGCGCAACGGATCTTCACGACGGCAGAAACGTCGGGAAGAAACACGTGAGTTCGGCAACGCGCGTGAACTCCTAGGATCCAAGGGGGGCTGTCGGTGATTGAAGGAGGTTAGTGGAGGTTGCTTGGCCTGGTGGGTGGCCGACGGCATTAGCGCACGGCGGTGGGCGACCGTGAGAAGACGAAGAGGACAGATTCATGCAACGGTCTTTGTCGCACGTCGCAGCGGAAAAACAGCGATCCGAGGAGTCAAAGGGGACTTGTAGTAGTTAAAGGGATTCAAGAGGGATCTAATGGTGTTGAAGTGGTCACCGGAAGTGGTCGGAGATGGCCATGCGCCGGCGTTGAAGAACAGCGCACAGATCTGTCAAAAACAGCCGCTAGGGATTGGTTTCAACGGGTTTTCGAGGAGTTAGAGATGAGGGAAGAGGGTAAGGGGAGTTGCAGATGATAGGAGGGTTCGAGAGGAGTCAAGTGGGGGTGGTGGTGGTCACCGACGGCGGTGGAAGGCCGGCGGCCGTGAGCAGATCCGGCGAGATGTACAGCAGCAACAATTTTCGGCCAAGGCTTGTTTCATGTGGGTTTTGAGAGCTTTGGAGAGGGGGAGAGGGGGGAGAAGGAGGGGGAGAGGGTGGTGGTTGGAGGTAGGGTGCTGGGGGCGGCCGTCAGCGGCTGGAGGAAGAGCAAGGAGGCGGCTAGGGCTGATTTGCGTGGGTTTCTAGGGTTCGGCCTGGGTTAGTTGTTTTTGAAGATGAAGTTTGCTAAAATTTTTTTTAAGGAGGGTATAATTAAGGGGTGACAAGGAGAGAGGGTGAGTGAGAGTGTGTACAAAGTGGGGAAATGTTGGGTGAGGGTAGTGGCAGAATCAATTTTCATGATACGTACAAATCCTCTAAGATTTGATTAGCAATTTGAATTTGAAATTGATTAGGCTAAACGGGCTTCGAAATTGATTAGAGATTTGGGTGGGCTATGGGTGTCAGAAAATTATGAAAAAAATATCGGGACGACCATGACGAAGAGAAGCTCGGGGGTACAGTGGTCAATCGCGTGTTTGGTCCATGGAGAATGAACTAAAAATAAAAAGATCCGGTGACCAAGTCTAAAACTACGACAACTCTGCAATCAAACCTGATTTGAGGGAGAACGACCCGTGAAATGACATTCACTAAAAATCCCACAAATAACTACTCTTCCTTACGGTCACAACGACATATCACATCGCATAGTCTGGATCCAAGAAGAAGTCAAATAAAATACGCGTACGAAAAGGGCGTACACACAGAAAATACATAAGGTCGGAATACGACTGTTACATTCTACCCCACTAAAAGAATGATTCCATCCTCGGAATCAACAACACCACTAATCAGAAAACAAAGATGGGAAACGCTCTCTCGTCTCCTCTTCGCGCTTCCAAGTGGACTCTCCAGGTGATCCGTGACGCCACATAACTCTCACCAAGTCGACTACCTTGTTCCTCAAATGCTTCTATCGACGGTCCAAAATCTGCACGGGATGCTGGTCATATGTCAGGTCCGGATGGACCATGATCTCTGAGAAATCAACAGTGTGTGATGGATCACTGACGTATCGACGTAGCTGAGATACGTGAAACACGTCATGAACTCCCTCCAAAGATGGTGGCAGAGCAAGGTGGTATGCCACTGCTCCCACACGCTCCAGCACATCGAATGGTCCAATATACCTCGGACTTAGCTTTCCCTTCTTTCCGAATTAAATGACTTCGCGGTTCGAAGAAATCTTCAGGAAGACATGATCTCCAGGCTGAAACTCCAAAGGTCTCCTCTTGGCATCTGCCCAATGCTTGAAGCAGTCCTGCGCAATCCTGAGCTTCTCCCTGATGTCTCTCACGACATCCATAGCTTCCACTATCATCTCTGGACCCAACAGCTCCCGATCTCCGATGTCATCCCAGCTCAGCGGCGATCGACTTTTTCTCCCATATAAGGTAGCAAACAGTGACATGCCAATGCTCGCCTGGTAGCTGTTGTTATATGCAAATTCCACCAAGTGGAGATGGTCCTCCCATGAACCCTTCAGATCGAGCGTACAAGCTCGCAGCATATCCTCCAAGATCTGAATAGTCCTCTCGGACTGGCCATCGGTCTGCGGGTGGTACGCCGTGCTGAAGCTCAGACTGGTACCCAAATTCTCCTGTAGACTTCTCCAGAACTGAGATGTGAACCTCGAGTCTCTGTCTGACACGATGCTCACCCGGACTCCATGTAAGTGTACAATCTCCTGCACGTACACGGTCTTCATCACAACTAACTCAAGAGGAACTATAAAGAGAAGTAAAATAAAATTTACCTCTAGTTATTTCCTTGCCAAGACTTTCGTAGACTGTCCCACTCGGAATGGGATGAAGTGCGCAGACTTGGTCAATCGGTCAACGATCACGCAGACTGCGTCGTTCTGCTTCGGGCTCCGAGGTAAACCAGTCACGAAATCCATCGTGATATGTTGCCACTTCCACTCCGGAATATGAAGCGGTTGCAGTAATCCAGCTGCACGATGGTGCTCAGCCTTCACCTGTTGGCATACCAAACACTTGTGGAAGAAAATAAAGCTTTGATGAAAATGCTCCTTGTATTTCTTGTTCCTCATTATTAAACCAAATTAGCATGCTTAAACTTGATTTGATTAAGCTCGAAACGGAAAAAGACTATGTGATTAGAGAGCTTAATGACAAATTCTGCATGTTGGATAATGACTTTAAAAGAAAAATGATTGAATTTGAAAAGAAGGAAGAGGAAAACAAGAGAGCTTTTATTAGTAAATGCACGATGCTTGTGGAAGAAAACAAACAATTAAAAACCAAAGTCTCTCATCTTGAAGTAGCCATTAAGAAATTCTCTATGAGAAAACAATCGTTGGACACTATTTTAGAGAATCAATTATATGGCAATAATAGAAAAGGACTTGGTTTTGGTCTGAAAAACGTTGAAAAGCAAAAATTCAAGAATTTCCACAATGTACCCTCTATTACAAAGAACAAATATGCAAAGTGCTTTACTTGTGATAGTGTAGGCCACACTTCATATTATTGTAAATTTAGGAACACAAATATCAAGTTTAAACAAGTGTGGGTTCCTAAAACAATATTGGCTAATACTAGTGGACCTTGTTGGATTCCAAGGTCACACTTAACACCTTTCATGTAGGTAAGGTGGAGATTTGGCGAGGAGCAAACTTTTCAATGTCTCATTATTTTAGCTCCTTCGTCAAATAGCGACGAAAAGTTATAATTTTTATCCCTCTTTGCATTTCATTGCATACCTTCATAGATTGTTTTTGTGTGCATGTTTTTATTTTGTTTTGTGTGCTTGCTTGCATGAATTTTAATGTTTTTATTTCTAAAAAAACAAAACAAAAAAAATTGAAAAACCAAAAAAAATGCTTAAAAGAATACCCTTTATGTTTTATCCAAAGTGGTATTGTATAAATGATCAAATCTATCCCTTGTAGAAGTTAATTCATTATTGTTGTAGCTACATGAACATGTTGTTATTTTTTTGTAGCCATGATATGTCTCATAAGTTTTAAACTTGACTTCTACACCTACATTTGCACTTTCACGATAATTGACTTTTTAGTGCTTTTGGAGATTCTTTTGAAGAATAATGAAAAGTGAATGTAGGAATGATTAATTTCTGAATTTTCTAAGGGATATGAAGTGTTTAGCCATGAATAAAAATTGAGCACAAAAGAATTACAAATGAAAAATATATATATATGAAAATTGCTCCGTATGAAAAATGGATACACTTCATGGCTAATACACAACCCACGAGTATCCAACTTATGCTACATGGGTAATCATTAGCGTTGGTGTATATAACTCGTCAAACAATGCCACCCCACATTTAAAGGTCCTTTTAGGCTATGCTTTGGGGTTCGGCAACTTGAACTCATCTTTGATGAGGTGGGAAAATTCAATCCTAGCGATATTCATGAAAATTGGAAAATGTGGATTGATTTGGTTGATTTTCTAAAATTGAATCTCCCTTGGTACTTTATTGTCTATATTACTACACTTACACAAAGGTGGGAAGTCGTGTTATGAAACTCTATGAGCTTGAATTGTCTATTTTTTTGGAAAACTCATGCAAATTGCATGCTCATTTAATAATGGTTTATTGTTGCCTGGAATAGTGTTGTGACTTCATTAACCCACTTTTGGTGATTACAAAGGGGGAGAAAGAGAAGGAGAGATTTAATGATGACGGTATTATTTGTTGAAGGGGGAGCATGAAAAATAATGTTGAAGGGGGAGCTTGAGAGAAGGGGGAGCATGCTTATATTTGCCATACACACTTCACACACCCATACTTATTGCTCAAATCTTTTATGGGTTTGTCATCACCAAAAGGGGGAGATTGTTGGAATCAACGATCTAGGATATTGGTTTGATGATGACAAACGTATTGTTATATCTGATGCGTGTGCTTAGTGTGTTTCAGGATTGACGAAACAATATATTTGCACTATTTGGCGGAATTGCTATTCGTATAGCATATTGGGAGAGAGGGAGTGTGTGTGCACAAAGAAGTTGGACTTGGTCAATGGAGGACAAAGTTGGACTTGGTCAATGGAGGAGAGATGTGGCCAAATATATTAGAAAAATTGTCACTTATCCTTCTCCTATTCAAACACCAACTTGATCAATTCAAATATCTTATCCATTACCCAACTACTTGTTTCAAACCCTAGTCCTATAAATACCCTTTCATAGGGTTGAAGAAAAACGACGGCTAAACAAAACTTCCAAGGGTGCGGCAATCACAAATAACAAGAGAAAATACTTTTCTCACGGCCACACAAAAAATTAAAAAGAGAGCAACAAATTTTTATTTGCCGTAAATCTCCAAGCCCATCAAATACTCCAAAAACCTATCGATTGCCATCCTTCTAGCAGCCAAAAGCTCCTAACCCTCAACATCATCGCTGTTGTCGAAGACGAGGCTGCCACCGCAGTCGAACGAAGACCGCCGCCGCCTGAAGAAGTTATTGAAGTTGACGCTGGAGGAGCTGTCGCCGTCGTCGGAGAACGCCATGAAGAAGTCACCGTGTTCTTCAAAGATCGCCGTAGAGATCTGATCAAGTCCGCCTCCGCTTTCTTTGTTACCGCTGCTGCAAGTCGGAGAAGTCGATGTCCTCAGGAGTTCGCTAAAGGTGTCAATGTTGAAGTGCTGTGCTCTCACCACCGTCGAGTCCGAGAGATCTTTGTCAGATCTGCAGAGATCGCCGCACGTCGCAGAAGAGCTCGCCGCTGTCGGAGTTCCATCGATGCAGTCGGAGCACGTCGGAGAGAAACTCGCAGTCGAAGCCGTCGGTGCTGTTGTTGACGAAGGAGCTCTCGTCGCCACACGAGAAGGAGAAGTCGAAGCCGTAGAATTCGTCGTAGTCACCGGAGACCGCTGCCGAAGACGTAGAAGCCACCGAGGTCCCGCTGCACGAACGGAGCAGAAACCGTCGTACAAAGACCGAGCGCCGCTTGCACGAAGTCACCGAGGAAAGAACGAAGTCACCGCCGTTGCATGCCATAGAGTTGGGGGGTCCGCTACCGGAGAACTCCTCGTCGTCAGGATCACCGCTGCAGTCGAGGTCGGAAGCACGTCGAAGAACTCGCCGCCGGTGCTGCTGCCTACGTCGAAGAAGAAAACAAGTTGCCGCATGCCCTAAAAACATCGAAGAGACGCTGACATGGCGGGGTCGATCGCGTGAAGTCGAAAACGAGAAAAGAAATGGCGGGCTGACGTGGCTCAGGGATTTTATTAGGATTGCTCTGCGCACCAACCGAGATTAAAATTCCTTGAACTCAATTGTTGAGTGCACCGACCGTTGATTTATTAAGGAGCTGCTGAGCGCACAGACCGGCTATTAAAAGGGATTGAACTGAAATTGCTTTACGCACAGACCAGTGCACAACTTGACATCCAGGAGTCGGATTGAGACACCGTTTGCGTCAGATTGGAGCTGACGACGTGCTGATTGACAGAGACGCCTACACGGACATAAACTGAGCATTTCTAAACCTTTAAACTCTTTTATTTGTGTCTTAGTGTAACGTTCTCTGTTGGGGAAACTTTACCTATCTTTTGTGACTATTTTGGGACTTGTCTAGTTGGGACTAAACAAGTGGGACCCAGCTAGTTTGGGACTAGCTGGTAGAAAGCGTTACTATGATTGATAGTGAGAGAAAACACAGTGTGTGAGGTACTGAGAGCCTGGCGAGTGTAGAGACGTAGAGGGTGCTCTGAGCGTACTCTTACTTATGGTTTTGTACCTATTGCGCTATTCAATACTAGTTCTGCTTTGGGGTTGGAGTAGGTCGTTGGGACGACCGAACCAGGGTAAATCTGCTGTGTACTCTGTGTCTGCATTTTATTTACCATGTTGCTGCTATAACTGTGTGTGCTTATTCGTGGGTTGCACGAATTATTTTTATAAGCCTATTCACCCCTCCCCCCTAGGCTAGGATCCAGATCCAACAAGTGGTATCAGAGCAGGTTTTAGGATCTAGCCTAGGATTGACCATGAATAACCATATGGATAGTGCTTTTGCTGAGGGTCAGTCTATTTCCCGTCCCCCTAGATTTAATGGAGGTGATTATGCTTATTGGAAAAATCGAATTAAAATCTACCTTATTTCTGTTGATTATAAAGCTTGGCAAATAATTGAAAAATGATATAAACTGCCTGTTATTAAAGTAGAAAATGTTGAGATTAAATGACAAATGGGATGATAATGATTGGAAATCTTATTCTTTAAATGCTAAAGCTATGAATGCTCTCATTTGTGCACTTGATAAATCTGAATATAATAGAATCTCACATTGTTTAACTGCGCAGGAAATATGGCATACTTTGGAGGTGACGCACGAGGGAACGTCACAGGTAAAGGAGTCTAGACTGTCTCTTTTGAGTGCAGAGTTCGAGGGATTTCGCATGCTACCATCAGAGAGCATATCAGAGATGTATGTGAGGTTCACCGACATAGTCTACAAGTCTAGCTCGCTTGGAAAGCCATATGATAGCCTCGATCAAGTGAGGAAGATCCTAAGAGCATTGTCAAGCTCTTTCAGACCAAAGGTCACCGCCATCCAGGAAGCAAAGGTATTGTCACAATTGAAGGTGGAGGACCTTATTGGTAATTTGATGTCCCATGAGTTGGAACTGCAAAATGTTGAATCAAGAGAGAAACCTGAGGAGAAAGAGAAAGCCATAAAGCCCCTTGCTTTGCAAGCTAGCGAAGAAGATGATGATGATGATGACGACATAGCGCTAATGGTGAGAAACTTCAGAAAGTTCATCAAGACCAATCATGGGAGAAATGAAATGGCACCCAGGTTTAATCGTTCTTACTTTAATAATTCTTCCAAGCAATGTAATGATCAGAAATCTACTGATAGAATGCAATGTTTTAAATATAAGGGAAGAGGACATCTGATGAAGGATTGCCCAAATGAAACTGCTCAGCTCGCTAAAGGAAGAGGAAAAGCGAAGGTATTAACATGGGATATGGATAGCGAAGCTGAAAGCGAGGAGGAAAATGAAGCCCATTCTTGCATGGCTTTGATGGGGATCCAAGATGAGACACCGTCAGGTAGCAAAGCTGAACTTCTTAAAATTTGTGAAGAAATTCAAAATCAAATAGTAGATCATGAGTTCACTATTGAATGTCTCCAAAATCAGAACTATGACATGCAAGTTAGAGATGATAAGGTGTTTAAAGAGAATGAAAAACTTCAAATTGAACTTAATGCATGTAAGTCTACTATTGAAATCATGAAGAAGGAAAAATAAAGCTTTGATGAAAATGATCCTTGTATTTCTTGTTCCTCATTATTAAACCAAATTAGCATGCTTAAACTTGATTTGATTAAGCTCGAAACAGAAAAAGAATATGTGATTAGAGAGCTTAATGACAAATTCTGCATGTTGGATAATGACTTTATAAGAAAAATGATTGAATTTGAAAAGAAGGAAGAGAAAAACAAGAGAGCTTTTATTAGTAAATGCACGATGCTTGTGGAAGAAAATAAAAAATTAAAAACCAAAGTCTCTCATCTTGAAGTAGCCATTAAGAAATTCTCTATGGGAAAACAATCGTTGGACACTATTTTAGAGAATCAATTATATGGCAATAATAGAAGAGGACTTGGTTTTGGTTTGAAAAACGTTGAAAAGCAAAAATTCAAGAAATTCCACAATGTACCCTCTATTGCAAAGAACAAATATGCAAAGTGCTTTACTTGTGATAGTGTAGGCCACACTTCATATTATTGTAAATTTAGGAACACAAATATCAAGTTTAAACAAGTGTGGGTTCCTAAAACAATATTGGCTAACACTAGTGGACCTTGTTGGATTCCAAGGTCACACTTAACACCTTTCATGTAGGTAAGGTGGAGATTTGGCGAGGAGCAAACTTTTCAATGTCTCATTATTTTAGCTCCTTTGTCAAATAGCGACGAGAAGGTATAATCTTTATCCCTCTTTGCATTTCATTGCATACCTTCATAGATTGTTTTTGTGTGCTTGTTTTGATTTTGTTTTGTGTGCTTGCTTGCATGCCTTTTAATGTTTTTATTTCTGAAAAAAAACAAAACAAAATTGCAAAACCAAAAAAAGGCTTAAAAGAATACCATTTATGTTTTATCCAAAGTGGTATTGTATGAATGATCAAATCTATCCCTTGTAGAAGTTAATTCATTATTGTTGTAGCTACAGGAACATGTTGTTATCTTTTTAGTAGCCATGACATGTCTCATAAGTTTTAAACTTGACTTCTACACCTACATTTGCACTTTCACGATAATTGACTTTTTAGTGCTTTTGAAGATTCTTTTGAAGAATAATGGAAAGTGAATGTAGGAATGATTAATTTCTGAATTTTCTAAGGGATATGAAGTGTTTAGTCATGAATAAAAATTGAGCACAAAAGAATTGCAAATGAAAAAATATATATATGAAAATTGCTCTGTATGAAAAATGGATACACTTCATGGCTAATACACAACCCACGAGTATCCAACTTATGCTACATGGGTAATCATTAGCGTTGGTGTATATAACTCGTCAAGCAATGCCACCCCACATTTAAAGTTCCTTTTAGGCCATGCTTTGGGGTTCGGAAACTTGAACTCATCTTTGATGAGGTGGGAAAATTCAATCCTCGCGATATTCATGAAAATTGGAAAATGTGGATTGATTTGGTTGATTTTCTAAAATTGAATCTCCCTTGGTACTTTATTATCTATATTACTACACTTACACAAAGGTGGGAAGTCGTGTTATGAAACTCTATGAGCTTGAATTGTCTATTTTTTTTGGAAAACTCATGCAAATTGCATGCTACATTTAATAATGGTTTATTGTTGCATGGAATAGTGTTGTGACTTCATTAACCCACTTTTGGTGATTACAAAGGGGAAGAAAGAGAAGGAGAGATTTGATGATGACTGTATTATTTGTTGAAGTGGGAGCATGAAAAATAATGTTGAAGGGGGAGCTTGAGAGAAGGGGGAGCATGCTTATATTTTCCATACACACTTCACACACCCATACTTATTGCTCAAATCTTTTATGGGTTTGTCATCACCAAAAGGGGGAGATTGTTGGAAGCAACGATCTAGGATCTTGGTTTGATGATGAAAAATGTGTTGTTATATCTGACGTGTATGCTTAGTGTGTTTCAGGATTGACGAAACAATATATTTACACAATTTGGCGGAATTGCTATTCATATAGCATATTGGGGGAGAGGGAGTGTGTGTGCACAAAGAAGTTGGACTTGGTCAATGGAGGACAAAGTTGGACTTGGTCAATGGAGGAGAGATGTGGCCAAATATATTAGAAAAATTGTCTCTTATCCTTCTCCTATTCAAACACCAACTTGATCAATTCAAATATCATATCCATTACTCAACTACTTGTTTCAAACCCTAGTCCTATAAATACCCTTTCATAGGGTTGAAGAAAAACGACGGCTAAACAAAACTTCCAAGGGTGCGGCAATCACAAATAACAAGAGAAAATACTTCTCTCACGGCCACACAAAAAATTAAAA
The DNA here is from genome assembly GCA_030789695.1 of Scilla litardierei. Lineage (NCBI taxonomy): Eukaryota > Viridiplantae > Streptophyta > Magnoliopsida > Asparagales > Asparagaceae > Scilla > Scilla litardierei. Next base: position 193,411,549 of record CM061142.1, read on the forward strand.
GGAGAGCAACAAATTTTTATTTGCCGTAAATCTCCAAGCATATCAAATACTCCAAAAACCTCTCCATTGCCATCCTTCTAGCAGCCAAAAGCTCCTAACCCTCAAGATCGTCGCCGTTGTCGAAGACGAGGCTGCCACCACAGTCGAACGAAGACCGTCGCCGCCTGAAGAAGTGATTGAAGTCGACACTGGAGGAGCTGTCGCCGTCGTCGGAGAAAGCCACGAAGAAGTCGTCGTCGTCTTCAAAGATCACCGTAGAGATCTGATCAAGTCCGCCTCCGCTCTCTTTGTTGCCGTTGCTGCAAGTCGGAGAAGTCGTTGTCCTCAGGAGTTCACCGAAGGTGTCAACGTTGAAGTGTTGTGCTCTCACCGCCGTCGAGTTCGAGAGATCTTCGGTGGATCTGCAGAGATCACCGCACGTCACAGAAGAGCTCGCCGCTGTCGGAGTTCCATCGCTGCAGTCGGAGCACGTCAGAGAGAAACTCGCAGTCGAAGCCGCTGGTGCTGTTGCTGACGAAGGAGCTCTCGTCGCCGCACGAGAAGGAGAAGTCGAAGCCGTAGAATCCGTCGCAGTCGCCAGAGACCGCTGCCGAAGACGTAGAAGCCACTGAGGTCCCGCTGCACGAACAAAGCAGAAACCGCTGTACGAAGACCGAGCGCCGCTTGCACGAAGTCGCCGAGGAGAGAACGAAGTCACCGCCGCTGCATGCCATAGAGTTGGGGGGTCCGCTACCGGAGAACTCCACGCCGTCGGGATCACCGCTGCAGTCGAGGTCGGAAGCACGTCGAAGAACTCGCCGCCGATGCTGCTGCCTACGTCGAAGAAGAAAACAAGTTGCTGCATGCCCTAAAAACATCGAAGAGACGCTGACGTGGCAGGGTCGATCGCGTGAAGTCGAAAACGAGAAAAGAAATGGCGGGCTGACATGGCTCAGGGATTTTATTAGGATTGATCTACGCACCGACCGAGATTAAAATTCCTTGAACTGAATTGCTGAGTGCACCGACCGTTGATTTATTAAGGAGCTGTTGAGCGCACAGACCGGCTATTAAAAGGGATTGAACTGAAATTGCTTTACGCACAGACCAGTGCACAACTTGACATCCAGGAGTCGGATTGAGACACCATTTGCGTCAGATTGGAGCTGACGACGTGCTGATTGACAGAGACGCCTACACGGACACAAACTGAGCATTTCTAAACCCTTAAACTCTTTTATTTGTGTCTTAGTGTAACGTTCTCTGTAGGGGAAACTTTACCTATCTTTTGTGACTATTTTGGGACTTGTCTAGTTGGGACTAGACAAGTGGGACCCAGCTAGTTTGGGACTAGCGGGTAGAAAGCGTTACTAGGATTGATAGTGAGAGAAAACACAGTGTGTGGGGTACTGAGAGCCTAGCGAGTTTAGAGACGTAAAGGGTGCTCTGAGCGTGATCTAACTTGTGGTTTTGTACCTATTGTGCTATTCAATACTAGTTCTGCTTTCGGGGCTGGAGTAGGTCGTTGGGACGACCGAACCAGGGTAAATCTGCTGTGTACTCTATGTCTGCATTTTATTTACCATGTTGCTGCTATAACTGTGTGTGTTTATTCGTGGGTTGCACGAATTATTTTTATAAGCCTATTCACCCCCCCCCCATCTAGGCTAGGATCCAGATCCAACGGTGCCTTGTTACAAACCTCCGAGATATGATGCACATAGTTGCACCGGAGTCGAACAAGGCCAAGGATGTCTGAGATGACACTAGAATGGTGCCTAAGATATAAAGGAACTAAGGTCAAAAAAAACTACTCTAACTAACAAGGCAACAAACAATGCTAAACAATAAAATCTAAACTATGAAATAAAAGACTAGGTCTGAAGAAATACCTGCAATAACTCCATCCAAGTCTTCAGCCTCAACGGCTGTCATGGTGTAAACCGGCCTCTGGGGTTGTGCTGCCCACTGAAACATCTGCCTCTGTGGTGCCAAGGGTGGCCCACGGACAGTAGTTCCTCTCTGAACTGGGGCAGGTCCTCTACTCTGCACTGGAATTGGCGCTCCGACAATAGAATGACATGCTGTCAGACAATCTCTAGTAGCATGGGTGGCATCCCCATACACCAAGCACAATCCCAGCTTCTTCCTGCAATCGATCTGAACATCCCCTGGCTTACCACAGTAGTGACACGGTCCCTTGCTCTGACTCTGCACAGGTGCTCCAGGCCTCTTGAAAGGCACTGTCTGAACTGGTCTCACAGCTGGCCTAGCAGGTGGCCGGTACTGCTCCATTGGACGCTTTCCTCCACCAGCTGGAGGGTCAGGTTGACGGGATATGCTCTCATGATTCCTGGCAGCATTCAGCACAGCTCCCATGGTCGAAAAGTCTGCTGAGGACATGGAAGCATGAATCTTCGGACGCAGTCCCTGACGAAACCGATCAGCTCGGTTCTCTTCCTTCTTCACCATATGAGAGGCAAATCGACTGAGCATCTCGAACTCTGCCTCGTACTCATCAACCGCCATGTCCCCATGCTTCAGATTCACAAATCAGCTCAAAAGCTCCCTCTTAGGAGCCTTGGGGAAATACTTCTCTCAGAGCATGGACTTGAAATTCTTCCACTCCACTGGCTTCTGCAGATGCCTCTCCTCAATGTGCCACCAGTTCCTTGCATTCTCAGCCAGCTGCATCTTCGCTATTTCAACTCTGGTATCCTCAGGGATCTTCACAGCTACCACCTTCTCTTCTGTGCTCTGGATCCACTCATATGTGCCTAACGGTCCTTCCTTCTCGAAAAATGTCTTCGGCTGAAGCTCATTGAACTGCTTCACTCTAGGAGCAGCTCGAGGAGCAGGCGGAGGCGGTGATAGTGCAGCCGGAGGAGCCTGGGCAGCACGGTGGGACTGTTGAACCAACTAATGCTGCACGTCCAGCATCTCTCTTATCACGCCCAAAAACTGACGGAATTCACCGCCCTGGTCTTCCAGAACTCCATCGCCTGAGCTCCTGGATCAGGTGTTGCGTCGCCCTTCAATCCTATTGACAAGAAAGACACAATTTAGACTCGCACATAAAACTGGATAAAAAATGAATGCGAATACTTTTATCGTTCCGAACTCGCAGAAAGGGGACCTGCATGGGCCACCACTAAAACCTGTCACATCCCGCTTCCCAAAACTACGGAGGTGAAGCGTGACTAAGGTCCGCTTGTGCCGGAGCTGTGAGGCTTGGACCCAATAGGCGTCTGTGAGGTACTCCAAAACAATGAAACAGGTCCCTGCATGAAAGTACGGAACAACAAAAGTACTAAAAAGGGAATGCATTCATTTTATTCCAACAGATATCCAGAAAGTACGGAGAGTCTAAACAAAAAGCCCAACACGGCTACAAACAGCTGAAAGTAAACTAATGGTGCAAGCACCCAACCTAGGCAGAAAGTAAACGGTGCTACGCACCCAACTAGAAAGCAGTAAATCTCTAAATCAGCAACGTGAGGGACCTCTAGCTCTGGTCCTCCTCAGGCACGTACTCCGGGTCGATGTCCTCTGGCTCCACGTACTCAGGTATGTCCGGCTCGTCTACATACTCCGGCTCAACACCTGACGTACAGCATCCAAGAGAAAAGGAACTGTACGTCAGGTAAAGTCTACAAAGAAGGGTTAGACTCTACTGAAAGTGTAATGTAATAAAGAAAAACATATTACTGGTTGATTTAACATGCTGGGGTTATGACATGGCAGTTATAGAAAGTAAAACTGTGCAGGAGAAGTAAACGCGTCAGACAGTAGCCGTAGCGTGTGCTACCGGCTATGGGACTAAGCTAGACTGGACGGGACAAGATAAGACAAGACATGTGTGACTCGAAGGGTTCACGCCTTACGGTTTGAGGGCGACCAGACCCTCTCCCCGTGCGACCGCTCAACCCTACCCCAAACCCAAGTGCTCAAGACAAGACAACCAGAGATCACTCGTGCATGGAGGGCACTTGAAATGCCTGTAGGCTTTTTGTAACACAGTGATCACTTCGCATGGAGAGCATCTGAAACGCCCGTAGGCTTTTTGTAACACGGAGATCACTCTCGCGGGGAGAGCATCTGAAACACCCGAAGGCTTTTTATAACACGGAGATCACTCTCGTGGGGAGAGCATCTGAAATGCCCGAAGGCTTTTTGTAACACGGAGATCACTCTCGCGGGGAGAGCATCTGAAATGCTCGAAGGCTTTTTGTAACAAGACACGACATGATAAGTGTAAGGGATAGTTCTTTCTAGGGGGTCCACACGCACGCACGCACAGAATAGCCCTAAGGTGTCAGTTTTTTGTTGTTGTTGTGCTTAGACTTCGTCGTCAAGTCTAAGCTATCAAGGGGGTCCCGTACGCTATCATTTCATGTCTGGTTCTCTTTAAATGTACTTTAACTTTCTAAGAAGTAGATGGCCTAAACGTGGTCGAAAGTACACAAGTGTAAACACTTGCCTGTGGTGGCGGGTGCGTCGTCGGTCTGGATCGTCTCGTCGAAGCGGTGCGTCAGCGAGGGTCCATCTGAAACGGGTCAACGGAGGTGTCAGAACATGTTTTTCATCATTCCTATTAGAGTTCATTTCTAGGTTCAACGGGGCTATCCTAGCGGTCAAAGTCACTTTTTTGTTTTGGTTCAGTCTAATCGACGATCTATCCTATGTGCACAGATATTCAGTCCTTCGTCGATGTCTAATATTTTGCAGCGTTTTAAAGGAGCGGAAATGAAATTTAGTTATTTTTGATGATTTTTAGATTAAGTTTCCGATTTGCTACAGTGGAGGTTCTTACTACGTGTTAGAGGACTAACCTTTTTGACGTTGATCGAAGAGTGGATGTCGGGTCTGAACGACGATGTATCTGCATCGTCAGCAACGTCTCGGACCTGGGTAGCATAGCGAGAAACTTCTGGATAGCGATGTGGTGGCATGAACAGCGAGCAAGCGGCAATCTCTCTCTCGTTGCAGGTAGCGCAACAGATCTTCACTACGGCGGCAACGTCGGGAAGAAACACGTGAGTTCAGCGATGCACGTGAACTCCTAGGATCCAAGGGGGCGGTCGGTGATTGAAGAAGGTCAGTGGGGGTTGCTCGGCCAAGTGGGTGGCCGACGATGTCAGCACACGGCGGTGGGCGGCCGTGAGAAGACGAAGAGGACAGGTTCGTGCAACGGTCGTTGTCGCGCATTGCAGCGGAAAAACAGCGATCCGAGGAGTCAAAGGGGACTTGCAGTAGCTAAAGGGGTTCAAGAAGGATCTAATGGTGTTGGAGTGGTCGCCGAAAGTGGTCGGAGATGACCGTGTGCCGGTGTTGAAGAACAGCGCACAGATCTGTCAAAAACAGCCGCTAGGGCTTGGTTTCAACGAGTTTTCGAGGAGTTAGAGATGAGGGAAGAGGGTAAGGGGAGTTGTAGATGATAGGGGGTTCGAGAGGAGTCAAGTGGGGGCGGTGGTGGTCGCCGACGGCAGCGGACGTCCGGCGGCCGTGAGCAGATCCTGCGAGATGTACAGCAGCAGCAGTTTTCGGCCAAGGCTTGTTTGATGTTGGTTTTGAGAGCTTTGGAGAGGGGGAAAGGGAGGAGAAGGAGGAGGAGAGGGTGGTGGCCGGAGGTAGGGTGCTGGGGGCGACCGTCGGCGGCTGGAGGAAGAGCAAGGAGGCGGCTAGGGCTGATTTGCATGGGTTGCTACGGTTCGGCCTGGGTTAGTTGTTTTTGAAGATGAAGTTTGCTAAAATTTGTTTTAAGGGTGGTATAATTAAGGGGTGACAAGGAGAGAGGGTGAGTGAGGGGGTGTACAAAGTGGGAAAATGTTGGGTGAGGGTAGTGGCAGAATCAATTTTCATGATACGTACAAATCCTCTAAGATTTATTTAGCAATTTGAATTTGAAATTGATTAGGCTAAACGGGCTTCGAAATTGATTAGAGATTTGGGTGGGGTGTCAGAAAATTACGAAAAAAATATCGGAACGACCGTGACGAAGAGAGGCTCGGGGGTATGGTGGCCAATCGCGCGTTTGGTCCACGGAGAACGAACTAAAAATAAAAAGACCTGACGACCAAGTCTAAAACTACGACGACTCTGCAATCAAACCTGATTTGTGGGAGAACGACCCGTGAAATGACGTTCACTAAAAATCCACAAATAACTACTCTTCCTTACGGTCACAACGACATATCACATCGCATAGTCCGGATCCAAGAAGAAGTCAAATAAAATATGCATACGAAAAGGGCGTACACGCAGAAAATACATAAGGTCGGAATACGACCGTTACACAGGATCTTGGAGTTTGAGGCCCATTAGCTCAGCTGGTTGGAGTTGCAGGTTTGTGTGAGTGTGTGAGTGACTTGGGTGTGTGTTCTTGTACCTAGGTGGGATGAGGGTATTTGTTGTATATGAGATTGTATAAGGAAGCTGTATATGGACAGTTCATGTATATATATGTGTGTGTGCTTGAGTTGTTGGTTCTCTTTTATTATTCTGTGTTGTTTGGAATGCTACAGGTATTATTCCAGCAGTGCGCAGTGGACCTGCTTATGTTTGTGTTTTGTATTTCCTTACGTAACACTTGCTCTTCGGGCATCCCGGGGAGCGAGGCGTTACATTTGGTGGCCCACGCAGGTCTCCTCACTGCAGCTGTGTAAGGATTAGTATGTGTTGTGTTCCAGTGTTTGAGGGTAGTTGAGTCCTGAGGTGGGTAGAAATATAGCCTTAGGGTAGAGCCCTTAGGTTAGACAGTCAGAGGACAGACTGTGTTTTAAGGTGGGTAGATTGTCATGGCACGTTTTGCCATATATGGTATAATGTGCGCGGTTGAGTGTTATGTGCACTATTTGTGTGTATTTGCTTGCCTACGTGGATACTAGTGACTGCAGTGGTGGTTGTAGTAGTAGTGATATTCTGAATATTTGGATTGTCTGTAGTAGTGGTTGTAGTAGTAGTGATATTCTGAATATTAGGGTGATATATATGGATGTGTGTGCATGGTTGTAGGGAGTGTGCACAGGAGTAGCACGCTTGTGATTAAGTGTTAATGTGGTGTATTTGTAGTGGATGGTACTGATGCTTGAATGAGTATATATGCATGGTTATTGGTGTATGTTGGCATGCTTGGGGGTGACCCTTGAGAGGGTCTAGTGTGAATAGGGGTAAGGGTAGTTTGGTCTTTTGGAGAGGGGTGTGTGTATAGTAGGAGTGTAGTGTATAAAGGAATGGTAAACTTGTAAATACCTAGAAGTTGAGGGGTATTTTTGGGAAGGTATTGTAGTCATTTTAAGCTGTCATGGCTTATGGGATAAGTTAAGGAGTGTGTAGAAAAATCTTGAGAAAATCTTTTCCTTCTCTTTTCTTTTCTTTCTTTCTTCTCTCCCTTTCCTATGATGGCCGAAATTTTCCCATGGGAGTATAGGGTGTCCAAACACCCAAAGGGCTACTCCACCATCACTCTGCATCCTCTGGTATCATCCTTTTCTTCATGGGGTGCATGTGGGACATTTTGGAAGCTTTAGAGAGGAGGATTCAAGGGCAAGTTGTGAGCTTTTTTGATTGAGCTTAGAAAGAGTTTTCATAGAGCTATGGTGGAGTTTTCTTGGAATTGATGGAGGCTTTTGATAGCCATTGAGGTAGGAATCCAAACCTAGCTCTCATGTTCATTTCATTGCATATTGAGATTAAAGCTTGCATTTTTAGGGTTTTTGGAAACCCCTTGACATGATGCACTTGTGTTTGGCGTAATATGATGTTTTGAGTTATTTGATGCCATGAAAATGATTCATGTTGCTTTGGATGTTTTGTTTCAGTGATTATGTGAAATTGATCTCATTTGGAATGTTGGAAGCTATATTATTTAATTTTCTTGGTATGGAAGTGTGAATTATGTGACAATGAATTAAGATGTGCAATTGGCTATGGATATGTGATAAAAATGGGGGCTTGAGGCCACCCTTAAATTTCGGCCTAGAGTATTGAAGATCCCTAGAGCTATGTGGATGTTTTGGTGAATGAAGGATATGGGATGGGAATGAAAGGAAAGGCACAATTATAGTATTTTCAAGAAACATGGTATTAGAATGTGTTGTATGGTTAGGGGCTCTAGGCTTGTATGCGATGGGAGGTAGGAGGGTGGACATGACATCCCCCAAGGTGGTTGTATGTGGTGATATGTGGTTATGGTTATGATGGGCATGGCATAATGTGCATTACCCTTTGTTGTGGTGATATGCAGATAAGTTATGTTATGTTTCTATTATGGGGGCAATGTCATTGGGACCACAAGGCCTATCACATATGAATCTGAGACCTCTGAGCATGCCTCACATTATAATGTCAGGTTTCTGCTTATGGACGTTGCAGTTTACTTCTCTTTCTGTAGTACTCACTTTGTTTTGCAGATCTTCCTTTGCCGCAGGTACGTGTTTCCGTTATGTATGTCATTTACAATTTCATATATGATGTGGTTATATGGTTACGTACATCTCCTTCCATGATATGACATGAGTTAATTCACAATTTATTACATAAGAGCATTGCATTCCATTGCACCATGTGAGTTGGGTTTGGAGTTCCTACTGGGTCACGCTGTGACGTGTCCCTCAATCTATTTTCAGGATCTTGGAGTTGGAGGCCCATTAGCTCAGTTGGTTGGAGTTGCGGGTTTGTGTGAGTGTGTGAGTGACTTGGGTGTGTGTTCTTGTACCTAGGTGGGATGAGGGTATTTGTTGTATATGAGATTGTATAAGGAAGTTGTATATGGATAGTTCATGTATATATATGTCTGTGTGTGTGCTTGAGTTGTTGGTTCTCTTTTATTATTCTGTGTTGTTTGGAATGCTATAGGTACTATCGCAGCAGTGCGCAGTGGACCTGCTTATGTTTGTGTTTTGTATTTCCTTACGTAACACTCGCTCTTCGGGCATCGCGGGGGGCGGGGCGTTACAAAAAGAAATGAGAATAATCAGATCGTATGCTACAAAGCACGGCTTGTAGATCAGGGATTTTTCCAACGATCGGGGATAGATTATGAAGATACATAATCCCCGGTTATGGATGCGATCACATTTCGATTCATAATGAGCTTAACATCAATGGAAGGCCTAGAAATGCAGCTCATGAACGTTGTGCCTGCATATCTATATGGCAATATAGATAAAGATATCTATACGAAACTTCCAAATGGTGTCAAAATACCAACAAAAATAAAAGATAGACCTCGAGACGTCTATTCTGTTAAGCTTCAAAGATCATTATATGGTCTTAAGCAATCGGAAAAAATGTGGTATAACAGACTGAATGAATTCCTTGTTCAACAAGGTTTCACCAATAATGAAGTTTGCCCGTGCATTTTCACTAAAACCACAGAAATATGATTTGTATTAATAGCCATCTATGTAGACGACTTAAACCTCATCGGATCTCATGCAGAGATTAATGATCTATCTGCAAGCCTCAAACTAACATTTGAAATGAAAGAACTAGGCAAGACTAAATATTGTCTTGGCTTACAGATAGAACACCTCAGCGGAGGAATCCTGTTACACCAATCCACATACACATGGAAATTACTCAAAAATTTCCATATGGATAAGAGCCATCCTCTAAGTACACCAATGGTCGTTAGATCTTTGGATGTACATAAGGACCTTTTCCGACCGCTTGAAGAGGGGGAAAAAACATTAGGTCCTGAAGTACCTTACCTAAATGCCATTGGAGCACTTCTATATCTGGCAAACTGCACGTGTCCCGACATAACGTTCGCAGTCAACCTACAAGCCAGATGCAGTTTAGCGCCCACAAACCGCTACTGGAACGGAGTTAAGCAGCTTCTGCGCTACCTCCAAGGGTCGATTGACCTGGGATTATACCTCCCGAACTGTGGATCTTTCACTTTGATTGGTTATGCAGATTCAGGTTACAGGTCTGATCCACACACTGAGAAATCACAGACTGGTTTCGTGTTTTCCTACGGCGGTACGGCCATCTCCTGGAAATCTGTGAAGCAGACCACCGCAACAGTCTCATCCAACCACTCAGAGCTCCTGGCGATCTATGAAGCTAGCAGAGAATGTGTCTGACTTCGTTCAGTCATTCATCACATTCTAGTGACGACCGGCCTGAAGATGGACGTGTTGGAACTTATCCAACTAAGTTGGATCTTAATCCAACATTGGGCTTATATGCGATAAATAATTATATGGTGCTACACTGTCATATTAAAGCCCAATGTATAAGTGATCTCTTTTATTAAGTTAAGTGGGCTTAAATGTGTCAGGTAGGTTGTGGGCCTTTATGTGCGGTGACTATTGGGATTAAATTCGTTGATGGGCCGAATTGGAAACCCTAGGGCTAAGGAGGCTAGCCCCTATATATATGCGGTCATGATCCCCAGAGCACACGAACAAGTTAGCCATCTTTTCTACGCCCCGTCGCTAGGACAGAAACTGAGAGAAATCCAAAGGATTTCTCCAACGGTTGATTCGTGCTGTTCTGGAAGATCATACGCCATGTTATCGTCAGGATCTCTTTCAGACTATTAGCGATGGATTCAGGTACGCTTCCGCTAATCAGAGAAGGTAATGTTTTAAGATTCAGCATGTGTAATTTAGATCTGTGTTATTTGGGTTGTACACGCATCTAGATCTTTAGTTTCTACAAGTGGTATCGGAGCCGCCACGCTTGGATCTTAAGATTTTGCTTGCTCGTGAATTCGGATCTGTTAAAAATTCGATTTTTATCAGTTTTAAGTTTTGGATCTGTGAAAAATTGGGTTTTTGATTGATTTTTCCTATTAAAAATTATTTTTCGCAACCCTAGATCGGGGGCGGCCTGTCGGCCACCGCCCGACACGGCGAAAGAGGGGACGGCTCTGTCGCCCCATCGGGAGATCGGGGTCGGCAACACCGACACCGACGTGGAAAAGCAAGGGGCGGCACAGCCGCCCCTGTCGAACAAAAAAAGGGTAGGGGTGACGGTCTGTCGCCCCTCGTCGGATGAGCGGGCGCCTCCTGGCGTCTGCCGTGGATCACAGAGGGAGCGGGCGGCATCCGTCGCCCCCATTCAGTAACAAGGGGGCGGCAACACCGCCCCCGTCGGTGATCAGGCGCCGGCCTCATGGCCGGCGCCCGACTGAGTGCAAGGGGGTGGCTTTGCCGCCCTGATGTCCCCTAGATTTGGCACTATATGCAGTGGGATTGGGGATACCAGATTTAAATATTTGTAACCGCAAGCGCACGGTGTTGTAGTGTGGCTTGGGGGTCGAACTCAGGGAGGCGTGTGTTGTGCTTGTTTTCAAGAAGGAACCGGTTCACCCGATGGGTGAGCCAGCCCTAACAATCGGTTGGTTATCATGAGACAGAAATACGAACAACGTAAGATATAAAAGGGAACCTAGGACGTTGGTTTCCATCCTATCATGAGCTCTCTCTATTACGACCGACGGATAGGAACACGATCGGGTTCTAGGGTTTAGTGGTGAGACGTTGCCTCTGAGAGTGATACCTAGCATCACATGGGCTCGATATTCCGGTCGATGCCCAGGATGATACGCTAGATCTACTCAAGTTCGGTCGGTGGGCATTCTCATGTCCATTAACACCGACCAACTCTGGGAGAACTAAGCTTGCAACGATTGCTCCCAACATTTCATCCTGCCGTTCCCACGCGCTAGGATTCAATGTCTACGCTAGGAGTGTGTGCTGTGGTTAGGGGATCAAACACCAGTTTTATTTCCCCTTGGCCCGACGGTCAGAGGCGGTCTTTCTCCCGCCACTGACAATAAAACTCCCCGCGTAACCATCTAAATTCCTAAATCCTATCGAAATCCTAATCCTATGGTCGTTCTAGGGAGAACCCACGAAGGGGTTTCCACCAACGCCCTAGATTGGGAAACTACTCACGATTCATAGCAAAAATATCAACACAACAAAATTTTACCATTGGAATTAAGATTGAGAAATAGAAACACGGAGCTAATAATAGTATTAACGTAATATCAAAGTTCCAGAACAATCAGAAAACTTACAAGACAAAATAAAATTGCAGCCGTCAAAAGTCCCAAAAAAATCTGAAAAAAATCGGGATCCGTTCTGGGAAAAACCTAGGGTTTTATTTATAGATCAGCGTCCACCCGATCGGTTGGAACATCAACCGATCGGGTGAGACGGACGTCGACTTGGTCTTCGGCTTTACAGATACATCACCCGGTCGCTGAACCGATCGGGTGATGTCGTCAGGTCGTGAGCTGGGAGAATTCGGCTACAGATGAACCGATCGGGTGAGATGTCACCCGATCGGTTGGAATTCAGCTCCAAAAGACAGAGAGCTCTGTCGTTCTCACCTGATCACTGAACCGATCGGGTGAGATTCCCTTCGCTGCTGCTCCTGTCCGGGTCGGATACGCGTGCACGAACCGATCGGGTGGGTCTGTCCACCCGATCGGTTGAGGGCTGACATATGGCATTCTTCGATGTTTGGCCCTCGGGATCGCGCGTGGCACCTTCCGTTGCTCCGGGGACTCATGATATCTGCTGTATATGTCCCCAACGCTGGCATCTCTTGCAACGACACAAAAACGCAAAGAAAGTGAAAAGATACTAAAAACACAAAAGAGTGGATATGAAACAACGGAAAACAACGGAAAATCACGAAGAAGACGTGCGTGAATATATAAAATATAAACGCACGTCAAAATCCCCCAAGCTGAACTCTTCCTCGTCCTCGAGGAAGACGAGTGAGAGTAGGAGCTCGGAGGGAAAAATAGAAAGGAAGAGATAGAAATAAAGAAAATAAAATCCTAGATCGCCCGTCAGAGCCAACGAAATCAATCACACCACATTAAGCCGGCATGCGATAAACACATCATTAAACCCAGGAATTTGAGTCCATACAAGTGTCGTGGGCCCACGCGGTGAAGCGCGAGTGAGTGAGGTCGTGAGCTAGCAGACGGTGTTACAATCTGAATTGTGCAATAAAGCTCCATATACACATACCCAAGAAATGACCCAAATATCGATTCAATTCGAATAAGCAGTGAATAATAGCTCAAGCATGCATGAGAATAAGAATTGAAGCGTATCATGTGTCGGGGACTCGACTGCTAGGAACTAGAAGATCACCGCACTATTGCCTAGATAATCGCTAGAAAATTCATATGCCAAGTGTGTTCGAAAACGAATGAGGTTGAGAAGGTGTGGAGTAGAACACTCTGTGCAAATTCTCGCCTTCCTTTTATTTACGGTGGATAGGAATGCTATGCACAACGGAAATTTTTTGGGTTTTGGGTATTTGTATTTATTTTTTTGTTTTTGGATATACATTTTTTTTCTTTTTTTTCTTTTTGGATTTTTCTTCTCTCCTTTTTTTTCTTTTTGGGCTTTTGGATTTTTGGCTATATACTTGTGTACTCTCCGAGAACGGTACACGACGAGGGGATTTGCACCAAGTAAAACAAAAAAGAAATCGAATTCTAAACACTTGGGCAAAGGAAAATTTTTCTCGCAGATCAGAGCATAAGCAAAATGGGTTATCCTAGTCCTATTGGTAGAGTCCCGACACATGCGAATTGAAGCATAATACATATATATATATATATATATATATATATATATATATATATATATATATATATATATATATACACATATATATATAGACATATATATATATATACACATATATATAGACATATATATATATGTGTATATATATATACATATATATATATATAATTCATGTATAGAGAAGCAGACTGTGGAGGCAAAATACCGCATATTCGAAATTGAAGCATGATAGTCTAGGGGTCAACCAAGGACAAGTATATAAAAATAAAATCACAAAGTAGAAGCACACCAACTAGCTAGTCACGACACACGACTCACATAAAAGAAAAGTGAACCCACGAAGCATGAAATGCAATAGGACTCGGCTTCCTAGGGTTAGTGACAGTGGTTATCGCTGCTAAGCTAAGTGTATGTGTGTGTGGTTCTGTGGTAGTTCATCATGTGGGGTCATCTCTAGGAGATGGAGAACAAAAGGATGAGAAGAAAAAGAAAACCACGATGAAAAAGACTCAAAAAACGGTGAAAAAGACACAACTGATGCACAAAGTGCGACTCCCCCAAGCTGAATCTTGCATTGTCCTCAATGCAATAAGAGTAAATACGGGAGGGCAATGAAAATGGGAGAGAAGTACGCACCGACACAAAAAAGCGAAAAACATGAAAGACACACAAATGGAACAGAAAATAAAGTAAAAGAAACACACAAATAAAAGATAGAAAAACACATCCAAAGAACACATATAAACAAAAGCACAACAACGAAGTCACACGACAACACGCACAAAGATCGATTTCCCCCAAGCTGATCATGACAATGCTAGCAAAAATGTGTGATCATGGTGATGCAGAAATAATGGGCTATGGGGAAAATCGAAAAAGAAAAAAGGAAAAATCAAAATGCAGCAGAGGTAGTGTCCTCGTCCTCCTCGGAAGAGGATGGGGGTGTGTGGGCAGGAGAGGTGATGGGTGTGCGGAGAAGTGGAGAGAGGGGGGAGATGGTGGATGGGTGGGTGCGGTGGTGGTGTGAACGATGGGTGGAGTGTCTGTGGTAATGGTAAGTGGGAGGGATATGGCGACCAATGTGGTATGAGTGGGTAATGATTTCGAGTGCACAACTAATTTCTTGTGACGCGAATATGTAGTGGTGATGGAGGAGGGTGGTGGGAGTGTAGGGTCTACGGTAGTGGTCGTGGGAGGATAAGATGTGGTGATGGGAGGGGATGATCGCCTAGGGGGTGATGGAGGAGGTGATGATCGTGATGGAGGAGGTGATGATCGTCGAGGAGGTGAATGAGGTGGTGATGGTGCTGGAGTAGGTGGAGGAGGACCGTAGATGTGTGTAAGATGGCGGAGAATGGCGGCCACGTTTCGCTCGAGTGCGAGGAAACGTGGATGTGAAAAGAAAGAAGTGGATGGGTCCAAGGAGGTAGAGGTAGATGAGCCAGTGTGCAGAGTAGCTAGCTCAGCCTCAAGAGCGAGGCGAGCGGAGGTGGCCTGACAAACAGCAGAAGAGGTGCCGGCGGTAGTGGTCGTGCCGGCACCGGAGGCAAGGCCTAAGGGGTCGTAGTGAGTGCCTCAGAAGAAAAAGCGACAGAAACCGGGGTCGTGACACTAGGTCCAGCCCCGGGGTCCCCTCTGAATGCAGGGATATCCTGCTCACCTAAGTGGGCGGCAGGGGACGGTGGTCGTGGTGCGTCAGGGAGTGGAAACTGAAGATGCAACCCCCCCCCCCCCCCCCCCCCACAAACTCTGGATCTGGAGGAAACGACCAGGCTGCCTTAAGATGAATAGCCATACGGCCAGGATTAGGCAGAGTGGTATATGGGGCAGGGGGTGGCCATAGTAAAAGACATACCGATCCATGCCTCGCGGCTTGATCATGTGGGTGTGCCGCAGGACATCAAGATCTAGATATGTAGATCCTGCGGCATGCGACAAGTCGCGGGGGATAACGACGTTGAACGGGGGGTGTAAGGCAATGAGGGTAATGAGGCCGTCGCAGCAATATTTGCCCTTGCTGGCGCGGCTAATATCAAGGAGTTTTTGAATTAGCCTTGCACCGCCGTTGATGGGTATGCGCGGGGCCTCGAAAGCGATCCCGTCAACACCGGGAATGAAATCAAAAGTCATAGCCCAAAGGATGAAAAGGTCAAGGATGGTCACGGTCCCGGACTCATCCCGGGGGAAGAAAGTGCTAGATATGATGCGGTGGGCTAGATGAAAGACAGGGTGGATGATGGAGGAGGCCTTGGCCTTGCCTCGAGGATAATGATCATGAAGGGTGAGGCGACCCCAAAAAATAATCGACATCGAAGTCGCGATGAAAATCATAGGGACGGATATCGTCGCCGAGAATGGGGAAACCAAAAATGTTGTTGATGGTGTTCACATGGGTGCGGTAGTTTCGATTTCGGAGGCAGAAATCTATGAGTGACCCCCCTCAGTTTTTAGAGTCGAGAGGAATTCGAGTGTGAGGGCGGGGTATGATGGTGCATGGGAGTTTAAAAAACTTAGCCATCCTAGGTTTGCAAATAGAGTCTTGACTCCGGAGAAAACTCCGAGATTGATTAGGGTTTGAACATGGGCAAACTTAGTGGATAAACGAGATCGTTGGTTGAGTCGATTATAAAAATCTTTATGCTCTAGACTCAAGAAACAGATTCCCTGCGGGCCCATAAGCAGGTCCGCCACGGGAATGATGGGTTGGGATGGAGGTCGGGTAGGAGGAGTAGGAGGAGCACGTGCACGCGGTGGACGTGTGGATTTGTGTCTCTTGCGAGACAGCTCCTCTTCCTGCATGATCCCTTACCCTTGTCTCTGGCCATGATTGTGTGGTGATGCAATGTGAATGTAAGACTATACGAATGCACACAATCAAACAACAATGGAGGAAAATGCAAATACTTGGGCAAAGTAGAAATAAAGCTCAGAAGCGAGTGTACCCAGTATCGACGCGATTCCTTGCTCGCAAAAGGTCCTTCGCCGTGCAATTGAGGAGTATGTGAAGACGTGGCACTTCAATCGAACAAGAGGAAAATTTTCGAAAATCACGGGTTAGGGCTAGGGTTTGGCGGATTTGGGGATGAAGTGAGGTAGATGGGGGTTTGGAAGGTCGGAGAGTGGTGGGGGGAGTGGGGAAAAGCAATCGGGAGTGGTGGGAGGTAGAGAGAAGGTCGTTTGAGGGAGATGGGAGATGAACCGTTCGGAGGAGAGAGAAAAGTATGATGAAATGAAATCGGGTGAGGGGGTGGGTATTTATAGGGTTAGGCGAACCGATCGGGTGAGATCTCACCAGATCGGGTGGGTTATTTTCGAAAATTCCTTGCGGATCATCAGCTACAGGTGAACCGATCGGGTGAGTCTTCACCCGATCGGTTGACCGCTTCATAAATTTCCCGAGAGCTCTGCACTCTTCACCCGGTCTGCCACCCAATCACAGCTTCAGCTCAACCGATCGGTTGGTTATTCATCAAAATTCCCGAGACCTCTGTTGTTGTCACTCGAACTGCCACCCGATCACCCTCATTTGCCATCCGATCGGTTGGCTGAAGTTCTGATACGGCCCATCTTCTGATACTAGCCACCCGATCGGTTGATGCATGAACCGATCGGGTGGGTGTAACTTTCTACACAAATACAAAAATCATCTAAGTCCCCCGATAAAAATCCCCATAGCAGAATTTATTCACTAAAAATAAGAAAACTAATCCTATGGATGACGACGAAAGTTCAGAACATGGGTTGCCTCCCATGAAGTGTTGTTGTTTAAAGTCGTTTGCTCGACTCCTGATTTATGATCTTCAGGGGGGTTAGTGCGGGTGATGCCCAATGATCGGCATCCTTTCAGCTTCTGGAGCAGTGGCCCTAGGTGTTGACATAGGTGAAAGGTAGATGCTCTCAACGATCCTCCCGCAGGTGGTGTCCGGGGGTTTTCCCTCACGTTGGCGTCGACCGCCACTCTTCGCAGGATCCAGACTTCATCAGCAGTGAACCCCAAGGGCTCTTTTCCTTTGCTCTTTGTGAGAGCAACCTTCTTAAATCCGGGGGGGAGTCGTCTGGGAGATACACACCTCTCCAGCTACTTCTTCCTCTTTCAACCCAATGTGCTCCTCAAGGCCCCCCAAACTATCGTGGGGGTTCCTTGAAAGAACTTCTCAAGATCCAGCCTCAATGATTCTTTCTTCCTCGACCTCCAGTAGGTTACATCTTTGTTCCTCCGGTGGATGCTTCATTGACAGTCCCAAATCAAACTCGACTTTCTGTTCCCCGACATTCAGGGACAGCTTCCCCTTCTTCACGTCAATGAGTACGCCCGCGGTTGCCATGAAGGGCCTCCCGAGGATAATCGGGGTGTGGTTGTCCTCTGGCATGTCCATTACTATGAAATCCACATGCACGTGTACGCCGCTGACGTTCACTGGCAAGTCGTCCACAACCCCCACCGGGTACTTAACTGATCTGTCTGCCAGTTGCAAAGTCATTCAGGTGGTTCAAGGTCGCCTATTCTTATCCTCTTGTATAGTGATAGAGGCATCAGACTCACGCTCGCACCCAAGTCGACGAGCGCCCAATTGATTTTCACCTCTCCTATCGAGCATGGGATAGAAAAACTCCATGGGTCCTTAAGCTTTGGCAGATTCGCTCGTTGAATCAGCGCGCTGCACTCCGCTGTCAGGACAACTTTCTCTTTCCTTGTACCCTTCGTTACCAAATCCTTCAGAAATTTTGCATACGAAGGGATGGTCTCTATAGCTTCCAGGAAGGGGATTTGCAAACTCAAGTCTTTCACCATGTCGAAGAACTTGCCGTACTTCTCATCTATTTTCGCCTTGGCAATCCTGTGTGGAAATGGCACCACAGGCTTGAAGACTCTCGAGTTGCCCTCCTCATTCTTCTTCTTTTTTTCCTCAGAAACTCCCTCCGGAGTCATAGTGTTTGATGCCGAAGCTCCATCGTCATTTGCTTTTAAATTTGGTCTCCCATCGACCAATGGAGTTTCGGGTTCTTTATCGGCTTCCCTCGTCGAAATCTGTGTGCCGCTTCTCAAGACTATTGCCGACACATTAGCATGATCATGCGTCAAGGCCAATGTTTGATTGGACCCCTAGGATTGACCTCCGGCTGACCCGGCGATTGTCCATGTGTCCTCTAAAGGTTGGCCACTTGCAACCCCAGCTGGGTCACTTGATCGGCCAAAGTCTTCTGTTTAATTTGCAGCTACAGGTTAATCTTCTCCTGGTTCGATATGTATTAGGTCAAGAGATTCTCGACCGGAGAGATTACCCATTGTTGGTTATATGGTTGCTGATGTGGCAGAAGCTGCTGATTTCTCGGGGGTACTGTTGAAACATCTGCTGCTGATGTCATGGTCGGTTTTCGATCGTACCTTCTTCATGCGCGTTCCTTTGTTCGTGCACGTATTTATTTTAGACCTTGCTTGTATCCGAACCCAATGATGTGATATGCTGTTATGACCCTCTGGAAGAGTATTAATTTGTAGAATTATTTTGGAACGACATTTCACGGGTCGTTCTCCCACAATTTGGCTTTGTTTGCAGAGGCGTCGTGACCCTCACTTTTGTCGTGAGATCTTTCTATTTTTAGTTTCATTTCTCGTCCCCCTAGCCATGATCGGTCTTCTTAGTTCGTTTTTCTCGTCGACACGGTCGCCCAGTATTTCTCTCATGATTTTCGGGCTCTGTTTGACCCAATTTCGCATTATTGCCCAATCTATTATATTATATCCCCTCATTAGTATTTCTAACCCTCTTAATATAAATCCTATTATATTAGTGGAACTCACGCACACCATCAATAAATCACGCATACACCCTTGAACAAAAAAAGAAAAAAAAAAGAAAAGAGGACAACCTATCATAAGGACAGCTTAGGCCTCTCTTGTTGTGCGATCATACCTCACACAACAAATATAATATAAGCCTAGTCACGTGAGCCTACCACTTTTTATAGAACCATAGCTTTTATGATAAAACCCTGGAGGACACAAACACAGCCGCCGCCCCACCTACTCGTGCTTCTCTCCCCTCGCCCACGCGCATCCGAGCGGCCTCCCCTCTTCCTTTCTCCACACCAACGCCGGTGACTCCCCCATCTCACGGCAACCCCCACGCCCAGCAACACCACCCGACGACCCAGCCATCCTCCGCCAAATGCCAGGCCTTCCCCTTCGTGTACATAGCCCAGCGGGGACCCCTCGCCCTCACGCTACTCGCAGCCCCTTCCGTACGTGGATCTCACCGGTGCCACCCCCTTCATCCACGCAACACCACCGCCGTTAGCTTCTCCACGCCACCACACAGCACTAGCGGCCTCCTCTCCGAATCCAAATGCCCAGGCACTCGCATCCCTCGCACCGTAGCGACGCGACATCGCTTCTCCCCCACGACACCTCGGAATCGACACGACACCCTCCCTTGACGGCAACCATGGCAACCGCAACCCCTTTCACGTAAGTGGTTACTTTTATACATGGTATTAAAGCTATAGAATAATCTGCTAGTTTAGTTAAGCACCATGTGAGGTAGTAGGTATCTTGACACTTATAAGTAGTTTGTTAATGGGTTAACAGAACCTTCATGTAATTATTTATGTCCTTGTTTTATAAGTTAGTAAAGAAATCTATATTGTTATGATAGTAAATGAGATTACCGATGTAATGTTACCTATATATAAATTAGTACCTATTCATTAGTAATAAGATATTTAGTGTTAGATCAACGGTATTTCAAAAGAAGTCTGTGTACTAGGAGTAAAACAGTAACCTAATATTTGATACATGTAAGTACGGTTAGCTCCATGTATAAGTTAGTTGCTATATGTGTCTGTATATATATTTTTTATAATTAGCGTTTCACAAGTTGGGATTGCTATTATTTGGTTGAGAATTCATTAGCTTGATGTCTTAGCTCATCCATGTCGCAGATATAGTACGTTGTTCTTCGCGGCCCGTTACTGTTTTCGAACCGTTCGTTTTCGTACCGTTCACCCTACCAGAATCCAACCCCTGGCGTCACTACCCGAAGCCGGAGTAGCTCTCGCATCGTGTTGAGGTAAGATCTGTCCCGTAGGAATCACCCCTTGCATGTTAATCAACTAAAATTGGTAATTTCTGATGGTTGTGCTTCATTAATCAAGATTAATAATTGGGAAGTAGGCTGGACTGCGAACTGAACACGTAGGTAGTTTGGACTCTGGTTGATCGTGACTTCAGCTTGGTTGTGCAGGCAAGTGATACTTGCCAGCTTTCTGTTTAGGCCACGTCTTAGGCCATTTTGTACAGTAGCGTAAAAGAGACTAGACAGTGAAATGATAGCTGCCTAGACGACACTTTTAGATCTAGCTTGACAACGAAGCTAGATCTGACACCTTTATCATGCTTGCATTCATATTACCATGCTATGTTTAATTTCAATTAAGGTACACAAAATATCTGCTTATTGCCATGTCATTGCATGCATGAAATGTTTCATCGTGATTGCGTAGCACACGCTACACTTATTGTAATGATTGAGGCTAGGCACCTGCTTTACGGGCACAACCCTATGCCAAAAACACTTCCTGCTTCGTGATCCAGAAGGTGGACGCCAGTCCATAATGAAAAACACTTCCTGGACTCGTGATCCAGAAGCGAGCTCACGTACTTGGGAAACCAAGGCTCGACACACTGGGGAGGGGTAGGGTTTAGCTATCATGCAGCGTAGAAGGATGCCTGATCCGCTCCTTCAGCTATAAGGAGTAAACCATGTGCACATCATGAAATGATAATGCTTGTGAAATGATAATGTTCGTGATTCGTGAAAACAGTGTTTCTCGTAGCTTCTGCTACGACGTGCATGCATGTCATCTTGTCATCTTAAATTGTTGCACTGTTTAAATGTCATGTCTTTTCATTATATTTAGAACTGCTAGTCGCTTTATTTTATTTGTATCCTTGCACAAAAATTCTCCACTTCCTTGGGAGACTTTTGCTGACATGTGCCCTTTTCTCTTTGGGTGTCACATGTCAGATTTTGAGCCTGACTTAGTTGCAGAGGACGACAGGTTGCTGACGTTCAGTTCAGGGATTCCAGTATGCTTTAGGCCTCTTGTTCAGACTTGTACTTTTTGGTGACTGCTCTGTGATGTTGGAATAATTTTCTGGATGTTGGTGGATGTTTCCTTTTATATTTGCTTTACTATTATCATTATTGTTATTTCGTCGCAATGCAAAGGACCTGCTACTATTTGAATTTTTTTTACAGACGCTTATCAGACTGCAGCTTCACAGCTCCACGTCTGAGCAGACATCCTCACGTCTCGCCTTCCATATTAGGGAAGCGGGGCGTGCCAGGTTTTGTTGGTGGCCCATGCAGGTCATCTTTGCATCCGCGAAATATCGGAACAACAATAATGATAAATAACATCTAATTAATTATTCATAACATTCGAGTCATGGTTGAGTTTAATCTGAACGTTTCCCTGTCTTAGATGGTAGGAAGATTTAGGTAGATGTCCAGGTTCGATAGTTAGAGCCTTCGTCAAGATTAAGCGGTACTCGTCTTAGGTTGCCTTAGCGGTCTCTCACCCAGCCCTGACCATATTAGACTTCTAGAGCTTATCTTTTAGCCGTTCGATTGAGTCTGGCAATTTCAGGCCCAGCAGAACGTAATCTTGACTTCTCTTAGAACCCTTCCTGGAGACCTTTATTACAGTCTAGTTCATTAGAGAGTCATAGTGTTAAGTTCCTCTTGATCTTCAGCCGACCCGATAATTAGAACCCCTGATTCTAACATTTCACTGATCATTACACTCAGGGTTATCGACCGTAGAATCCCATCGTAGCTTTTTATGTATCGTATCCTAGGCGTATTCATCACGCGGTCGTATTCTTTGCCCTCGATACACGTGATCGTTTTCTGACGAGTATCGTTAATTTTTCGAATCTTCTCCGTTGCAAATCTTGATTCTTCCAATGTTATTTCCAATTTTCCTTACTAAAAGTTTTCACTCAGTTTAAATTTTGTTTTTAAACCCCTTCTTATATATTTAAATTCCTTACTTTCGGTTGAGTTAAAACACTTTCTTAGATTTTGAAGTCGTCTTGGTCGTAAATTTTTATTACAATCTCGAGACCTTTTTCTAACCTATATCTATCGTATTTCGGTTTTAAAACTTTATTACCATTTTGATAATTCAATATACATTTCCTTTCGTGTCTACGCTACTAAGTTTATAATTATTCTTCCATTCACCATACGTACTTTAGAATATTTTTCTAAGCTAAATAGAATTTCAATATATTTCTTTTATATATCAGATCTATGTTCATCGTGCTCATATTTCAAAAATTTTGTATAAACCTATTTTCATTTACAACCCGATCACTGCCTTACCCTACTCATTATTTCATTGTCTCAACACTTTTTCCGTGTTATAAAAATTTTTACCATTGGCTCGCCATTCCTACATATTTTTAAGGGTATATATATATATGATACCACATTTTACACGTATCCTTCTTTCATCTATTTAATTATTTAGGACAATATTTTGTCCCACCCAACCAACTATCTCCTTATCCTCACCTTAATCGGGAGTCGCTTTTTTCGATCTCGTTCGTTACGCTTTTGGTTTCAGTTTCATTTCTATTGTATATATGCTAGTGCTCGTCGTTGCCTGTGTCAACCTCAGCATAGTAGCGAGCCCATTGATTTTATTGCGATGTCGTTGTGGTGCATGTATAAGTAGAGTGTGTGGACCCATGTGTCTGAACCCCGACGTATCACTCATGTATGAGTGTACTCCCCTGTAGTATATTAATGGTTGCCTATTGTGTGATATATACATACTCAGTGTTATTCATGATATATATGAAGTTGTATGAATGATAGTGTTTTTATAAGGTGGATAGCTATACCGCTTTAGGTACGTCTATGTATGTTAGATTTAGTGTTGGAATATCTGCTAGTATTGTATGTGGTAAATGTTTGAAATAGTAGATTAGTAAGTCAGGTGTATGTTAAGTGTAATGATAATAGGTGTACTTATAGTTAAGAGTGTAGGCCTATTATATGACCTATATGTTAGTACGTGTGAGCGTGTGCTCGTACGTAGATATGTATGGTACTCAAACGTAAATAGTTATGTATTAGCTGGATGAGTATATGTGATATACGTATGGTAATAGGATTATAATTTTGTTTGGTATTGCTTGCCTTTATGGGATGTTTTGTGTGTACGTGTATACCATGAGGTATACACGAATATTGTATGTCGTGACTATGCATGGATATGTATATATAGTAGTGTATTAATTATATTTAATGTTGTTGTGGCGTGAATATATTACACGCATGTGACTATACGATGAATGTATGTATTGGAGAGTTTATTATAATTATACGTATGTTGGTATTTGTAATATTATTATAGGGTGTAAAGTGATTGAAATATGTGGACTTTACGTGACTAAATATAGTGATTGATATTATGGTATGTATGTGGTTATGTTGGTAGATGTATATATTGGAGTGGTATTGATATAAGTATAAATATCATGTTATGTATATAGAGTATTCTGATGTGGGTCTTGAGTCTCACTCAAGCTTGAGTGGGTATACTCTAAGAATTGTTACATATGTCTATGGTTGGCGGGTAGCACCATGAATATAGTAATGGGTGATGTATGTATAGTGATAAGATTGTTTGTGTCTGGTTGTGTTACGCACATGATTGTGGGTGACTATACCCTATTATAGTTATGAGTGTTGGTCTTGTGATATAGTTAATTACTAAGGTTTTCCATGTTCGAAGTATGTCTGCTAGCTAAACTAGGTGTGTTGTTGTGCTAAGTATATAGTGGCATGAAAGGTATGTATGAATGGTATATTAGCGTGTGTGGGTATGCACCATGCACGGGTAAGTATGTGCTTAGTTATAGGTATTTGTGACCATGGAATGTGTGGTGTGTTTTGAATATAGTTATAGGACTGTATGTGAGGTGAAAATATGGTGAAGTATCTGCTTGCATTTGAATAACTATGTATCTGTGAATTTAAGGTAGTGGTGAATGTATATTAGGTATAGTAAACCTAATTTAATATTGTGTGATGTGACTACAGGTGTTGATATGTTTGGTGTTGCATGTATACTAGGAGATATACGGATTAGTATACCCATGTTAGTTGTTCCTAGGTAATTATCTATATGTGAGATTTCGATTGTATTTGCTAACTATTTTTATGTAAGTATGTGTAACTTGGTTATGTGACAGTGTGTGATAACTATATAAGGGATGTACGTGACTATATGAATGTTTGAAGTAGGTGGATGAATTTGACTGTCTATGATAGGTATAAGTATAGAGAGTGCTTGTGTATACATGTAAGTTGAATTAATGTTTGACTATCTAGTGCAATATTAGCACTTGGAGTGACTATACCTGGTTGAGTTATAGTGTGATTGGGGTAGTTACTAGAAGACCAGTAGATATGTTATTCGTAGTTGGAAAGTCCGAGGACAGACTTTATTCATAAGGGGGGTAGGATGTCACGGTCGGTTTTCGATCGTACCTTCTTCGTGCGCGTTCCTTTGTTCGTGCACGTATTTATTTTAGACCTTGCTTGTATCCTTACCCTATGATGTGATATGCCGTTATGACCCTCTGGAAGAGTATTAATTTGTAGAATTATTTTGGAACGACATTTCACGGGTCGTTCTCCCACAATTTGGCTTTGTTTGCAGAGGCGTCGTGACCCTCACTTTTGTCGTGAGATCTTTCTATTTTTAGTTTCATTTCTCGTCCCCCTAGCCGTGATCGGTCTTCTTAGTTCGTTTCTCTCGTCGAAACGGTCGCCCAGTATTTCTCTCATGATTTTTGGGTCTGTTTGACCCAATTTCGCATTATTGCCCAATCTATTATATTATATCCCCTCATTAGCATTTCTTACCCTCTTTATATAAATCCTATTTCCTAATAACCCAACCCCACTTGCTTGACCATGGCTGAACCCAGTTAGTGGAACTCACGCACACCATCAATAAATCACGCATACACCCTTGAACAAAAAAAGAAAAAAAAGGAAAAGAGGAGAACCTATCATAAGGACAGCTTAGGCCTCTCTTGCTGTGCGATCATACCTCAAACAAATAATATAATATAAGCCTAGTCACGTGAGCCTACCACTTTTTATAGAACCATAGCTTTTATGATAAAACCCTGGAGGACACAAACACAGCCGCCGCCCCACCTACTCGTGCTTCTCTCCCCTCGCCCACGTGCATCCGAGCGGCCTCCCCTCTTCCTTTCTCCACATCGACACCGGTGACTCCCCCATCTCGCGGCAACCCCCACGCCCAGCAACACCACCCGACGACCCAGCCATCCTCCGCCAAATGCCAGGCCTTCCCCTTCGTGTACACAGCCCAGCGGGGACCCCTTGCCCTCACGCTACTCGCAGCCCCTTCCGCACGTGGATCTCACCGGTGCCACCTCCTTCATCCACGCAACACCACCGCCGTTAGCTTCTCCACGCCACCACACAGCACTAGCGGCCTCCTCTCCGAATCCAAATGCCCAGTCACTCGCATCCCTCGCACCGTAGCGACGCGACAGCGCTTCTCCCCCACGACACCTCGGAATCGACACGACACCCTCCCTTGACGGCAACCATGGCAGCCGCAACCCCTTTCACGTAAGTGGTTACTTTTATGCATTGTATTAAAGCTATAGAATAATCTGCTAGTTTAGTTAAGAACCATGTGAGGTAGTAGGTATCTTGACACTTATAATTAGTTTGTTAATGGGTTAACAGAACCTTCATGTAATTATTTATGTCCTTGTTTTATAAGTTAGTAAAGAAATCTATATTGTTATGACAGTAAATGAGATTACCGATGTAATGTTACCTATATATAAATTAGTACCTATTCATTAGTAATAAGATATTTAGTGTTAGATCAACAGTATTTCAAAAGAAGTCCGTGTACTAGGAGTAAAACAGTAACCTAATATTGGATACACATGTACTGTTAGCTCCATGTATAAGTTAGTTGGTATATGTGTCTGTATATATATATATTATATAATTAGCGTTTCACAAGTTGGGATTGCTATTATTTGGTTGAGAATTCATTAGCTTGATGTCTTAGCTCATCCATGTCGCAGATATAGTACGTTGTTCTTCGCGGCCCGTTACTGTTTTTGAACCATTCGTTTCCGTACCGTTCACCCTACCGGAATCCAACCCCTGGCGTCGCTACCCGAAGCCGGAGTAGCTCTCGCGTCGTGTTGAGGTAAGATCTGTCCCGTAGGAATCACCCCTTACCTATTAATCAACTAAAATTGGTAATTTCTGATGGTTGTGCTTCATTACTCAAGATTAATAATTGGGATGTAGGCTGGACTGCGAACTGAACACGTAGGTAGTTTGGACTCTGGTTGATCGTGACTTCAGCTTGGTTGTGCAGACAAGTGATACTTGCCAACTTTCTGTTTAGGCCGCGTCTTAGGCCATTTTGTACAGTAGCGTAAAAGAGACTAGACAGTGAAATGATAGCTGCCTAGACGACACTTTTAGATCTAGCTTGACAACGAAGCTAGATCTGACACCTTTATCATGCTTGCATTCCTATTACCATGCTATGTTTAATTTTAATTAACGGTACGCAAAATATCTGCTTATTGCCATGTCATTGCATGCATGAAATGTTTCATCGTGATTGCGTAGCACACGCTACACTTATTGTAATGATTGAGGCTAGGCACCTACTTTGCGGGCACAACCCTATGCCAAAAACACTTCCTGCTTCGTGATCCAGAAGGTGGATGCCAGTCCATAATGAAAAACACTTCCTGGACTCGTGATCCAGAAGCGAGCTCACGTACTTGGGAAACCAAGGCTCGACACACTGGGGAGGGGTAGGGTTTAGCTATCACGCAGCGTAGAAGGATGCCTGATCCGCTCCTTCAGCAATAAGGAGTAAACCCTGTGCACATCATGAAATGATAATGCTTGTGAAATGATAATGTTCGTTATTCGTGAAAACAGTGTTTCTTTTAGCTTCTGCTACGACATGCATGCATGTCATCATGTCATCTTAAATTGTTGCACTGTTTAAATGTCATGTCTTTTCATTATATTTAGAACTGCTAGTCGCTTTATTTTATTTGTATCCTTGCACAAAAGTTCTCCACTTCCTTGGGAGACTTTTGCTGACATGTGCCCTTTTATCTTTGGGTGTCACATGTCAGGTTTTGAGCCTGACTTAGTTGCAGAGGATGACATGTTGCTGACGTTCAGTTCGGGGATTCCAGTCCTACCCTTAGTCTCAGCCGGTGACTCTCTTTACTTTTGTTTCAGACATGCTTTAGGCCTCTTGTTCAGACTTGTACTTTTTGGTGACTGCTCTGTGATGTTGGAATAATTTTCTGGATGTTGGTGGATGTTTCCTTTTATATCTGCTTTACTTTTATCATTATTGTTGTTTCGTCGCAATGCAAAGGACCTGCTACTATTTGAATTTTTTACAGACGCTTATCAGACTGCAGCTTCACAGCTCCACGTCTGAGCGGACCTCCTCACGTCTCGCCTTCCATATTAGGGAAGCGGGGCGTGACAGCTGAGGTTGGTGCTGCTGCTGGTATAACTGCTGCTGCTGCCGAGGGGGCTGATACAACTGCTGCTGAGGTTGCTGGGGCTGCTGGTATGGTGCCCTGTAGCTGATGTTCGGGTGGTTCCGGTTGTTGGGAGAATACTCCGGATTCGAGCTTGTCCTCGGTGAATATGGTGCATTACCCGTCGGGTTATAGAAAAGAGCACTCGCCTGATCCACCGGTGGTGAGATATCACCACCATCAAAGTCTCCCAAGACTTCAGCTTCTGTTGATGCCACTTGCTGAGTGTTGGCACCACCAGCTCCCACCATGAATGCCGAGATCTGGGTAGATAGCAAATCAAATTTGCTAGATAGTTTGTCGACCTCCTCTACTCGGTGCATTCCTCCAGATCTTGGCGTGGCGCGTTCATCGCACCACCTTTCATCATTAGGTGCCATATTCTCCAGAATGTTTCCGGCATCTACTTTGTTCCTCGACATAAAGGACCCTCCAGCCGTGGCATCCATTGAGGACTGTAGATCGTCCCTCAACCCATTGTAGAACAAATTGATGATTTGCCATTTGGGGAGCTCATGGTGAGGCATTTCTGTTGCATCTCCTTATACCTCACCCATGCCTCATGAAAGGATTCATGGCTGGCTTGAGAGAAGGAGGAGATCTCGCTCCTCAGCTTCATTGTCTTCCTCGGGGGAAAGAACTTGTTCATGAACGCGTTGTACAGCTTCTCCCAAGTTGTAAAAGTATTGGGGTCCTTCCCCTTCAGCTATTGTTTGGCTTTGTCCTGCAGAGAGAATGGGAACAATCTGAGCCGGATGGCTTCAATTGACACATCGTTGATTCTGAAGGTGTCGCACTTCTCCAGAAATGAGTCCAGGTGCTCAATTGGGCTCTCCATAGGATCTCCTAAAACTAGTCCTGTTGGATCCATGTCACCAATGACGGCTTCAGCTCGAAACTTCCGGTCGTAATGGCCGGAGGCTGGATGCTGGGCGTGGACCCGATGGACAGCATCGAGTACTCAAGCAAGGACTTCTGGGGAGGTATATTTTCTCCCATGGTGGCAGCCTCCTCCCTTCTTCTCTCGGCGTTCAGACGCCTCACGGTGGCATTTATCTCTGGATCTAGAGGAATCAAGTCGTCAAGACTTCTTGTGTTCATGTGCATGAAAAATCAAGAAACACACGTGAAGCACGTATGGTATAACGACGGAATAAAACAGAAAATAAAGAGTAGAAAATAAAAAGTAAAAGTGTAGAATGCGAAAATTATCGCGAGGTCAGGATGTGAACTAGTCTCGGAGGTTCACAGGGTCCTAAAAGGAACAAGCACGTTGCCTCCCCGACAATGGCGCCATAAAGCTTGACGTCCCCTAGATTTGGCACTATATGCAGTGGGATCAGGGATACCAGATTTAAATATTTGTAACCGCAAGCGCACGGTGTTGTAGTGTGGCTTGGGGGTCGAACTCAGGGAGGCGTATGTTGTGCTTGTTTTCAAGAAGGAATCGGTTCACCCGATGGGTGAGCTAGCCCTAACAATCAATTGGTTGTCAAGAGAAAGAAATACGAACGATGTAAGATATAAAAGGGAACCTAGGACTTTGGTTTCCACCCTATCATGAGCTCTATCTATTACGACCGACGGATAGGAACACGATCGGGTTCTAGGGTTTAGTGGTGAGACGTTGCCTCTGAGAGTGATACCTAGCATCCCATGGGCTCGATATTCCGGTCGATGCCCAGGATGATACGCTAGATCTACCCGGGTTCGGTCGGTGGGCATTCCCATGTCCATTAACACCGACTGACTCCGGGAGCACTAAGCTCGCAACGATTGCTCCCAACATTTCATCCTGTCGTTCCCATGCGCTAGGATTCAATGTCTACACTAGGGGTGTGAGCTGTGGTTAGGGGATCAAACGCCAGTTTTATTTCCCCTTGGCTCGATGGTCAGAGGCGGTCTTTCTCCCGCCAATGACAATAAAACGCCCCGCGTAACCATCTAAATTCCTAAATCCTATCGAAATCCTAATCCTATGGTCGTTCTAGGGAGAACCCACGAAGGGGTTTCCACCAACGCCCTAGATTGGGGAACTACTCACGATTCATAGCAAAAATATCAACACAACAAAATTTTACCATTGGAATTAAGATTGAGCAATAGAAACACGGAGCTAATAATAGTATTAACGTAATATCAAAGTTCCAGAACAATCAGAAAACTTACAAGACAAAATAAAATTGCAGCCGTCAAAAGTCCCAAAAAAATCTGAAAAAAATGGGGATCTGTTATGGGAAAAACCTAGGGTTTTATTTATAGATCAGCGTCCACCCGATCGGTTGGAACATCAACCGATCGGGTGAGATGGACGTCGAATTGGTCTTCAGCTTTGCAAATACATCACCCGGTCGCTGAACCGATCGGGTGATGTCTTCGGGTCGTGAGCTGGGAGAATTCGGCTACAGATGAACCAATCGGGTGAGATGTCACCCGATCGGTTGGAATTCAGCTCCAAAATACAGAGAGCTCTGTCGTTCTCACCCGATCACTGAACCGATCGGGTGAGATTCCCTTTGCTGCTGCTCCTGTCCGGGTCGGATACGCGTGCACGAACCGATCGGGTGGGTCTGTCCACCCAATCGGTTGAGGGCTGACATATGGCATTCTTCGACGTTTGGCCCTCGGGATCACGCGTGGCACCTTCCGTTGCTCCGGGGACTCATGATATCTGATGTATATGTCCCGAACGCTGGCAATTTCCTGCAACGGCACAAAACGCAAAGAAAGTGAAAAGATACTAAAAACACAAAAGAGTGGATATGAAACAATGGAAAACAACAGAAAATCACGAAGAAGACGTGCGTGAATATATAAAATATAAACGCACGTCATGCCTCCTGTCGGGAAATCAGGCACCGCCTCCTGGCCGGCGCCCGACTGATAGCAAGGGAGCGGCAAGCCGCCCCGTCGAGAAACTGGTGCCTGCCACTTGGCCGGCGCTGGATGTGAAAGAAGGGGGCGACTGCCCCCAAGGCAGAATCCTACTAGGGTTTCCCTAGCAGGCCAGGCCAGGATGGGCCCAAATTTTTTTAATAAAAAAAACAGTATTGGGCTGGCTTGGTTTTGGGCCCTTTGGGTTATTTGCCTTAACTGTGGGCTTACTCTATTTGGATCTATTTTGGGCCTGTTTGGGTTATTTGGATGTCATGGACTTTTTTTGGGCTATAAGAACACCATTTTGGGCTTGTCTCTTGAGTATATTAACACAACTATAAATGAGGAAATAATAACCTCTTTCATACATATATATATCCTTTGAGGTATATTTTTGTGTTAAAATAGTTTAATTAAATTCAATTTTAGGCACGCTTCATTATATGTATATATTTCGAAATGATTGTAATCAAATCAAACCCCCACCAAGGTGGGCTTTATCGTGGCGATTACTTTTATTTTGATATATAAAAAGCTACGGACATACTTTGTATGTAAAATTAGTGCCTAAAATTTTAAATTTAAATTCGTTAATTGAGAAAATAAATGCTTATGTGTTTATATATATTTCCTTTAAGCCCAATTTGTGTGTTAAATTATATTCGTTCCATTTTAATTCTTTTAGGCATTCTTTATTTTATTTATATGTTTCGAAATAATTTTAATTATTACGAGACCCCACCAAAGTGGGCTCTACAGTTAAATTATTATTATTTCGGAATGTAAACGGTTAAATACATACGTTTGTATGATCAGTTGCCTGGATGAATTTTAAATGGATCGAAGGAGTGAATAAAAGGCTTTCTGTTGTAAACTTTGCGGCTATGGAGACCATAGCCCTATATTTATAGTGGTAGGGTTACATAATGGGTGGATACCCACTAACGGGTAGGCCCACCAAGAAGCCCGTTTATAACACTTCCCCTTATCCATCCATTGTTGTAAGCCATGGTGAACGCTTCAGGGTTCATGAAGCTTATTTGATCATGGGGTTGGAGATACTTCTGGATCTCTAAGCTTAAGAGTGCTTGCCTCATTAAAACCTTTGCCAAGGAAAACCCAGTGGGAAAAACCAGTGGCTAAGGGAAAAGAGTACAAGTCTCTGTAACTTCCCCTGATCGATGGATAACATCAGTGGTGGATACTTCTGGATCCTGAGTTAATGTGGCTGCCTCGTTAAAACCTTTGACTGTGGAAAACCCAGTGGGAAAAACCAACAGTCAAGGAAAAAGAGTACAGCACTACGTTAACTCCCCCTGATAAGTACAAGCTTCAGGCTTGTACATCTCTCAGCTGTCTCATCCCAATTCCTAGTACAAGTTTTCTAAAGGTACTGCGAGGCAAAGCTTTAGTGAATAGGTCAGCCAGGTTGTCGCAGGACTGGATCTGCTGGATGTCGATCTGGTTATCCACTTGCTGTTCATGCGTCCAGAAGAGCTTGGGGGAAATGTGCTTCGTCCTGTCACCTTTGATGTAGCCACCTCGTAGTTGAGCGATGCAGGCAGCATTGTCTTCGTACATGGTGGTAGGTCCAAGATCTCCCGTCTTCAAGCCGGTGGTCTTGAGGATGTGGTTGATGACTGATCGAAGCCAGAAACATTCTCTGTTAGCTTCGTGGATCGCGATGAGCTCGGAGTGGTTGGATGAGGTCGCTGTGGATGTCTGCTTCACGGATCTCCATGAGATGGCCGTCCCACCGTATGTGAATACGAAACCGGTCTGGGACTTTGCGGTATGTGGGTCGGACCTGTATCCCGCATCTGCGTAACCGACCAGGTCGGTGGATACACCTTTCTTGAAGTATAGTCCCATATCTACAGACCCTTCGAGGTAGCGCAGAAGTTGTTTCACTCCGTTCCAGTGGCGCTTTGAGGGCGCTGAACTGTATCTGGCTAGTAGATTTACTGCGAACGCTATATCGGGACGCGTGCAGTTTGCCAGGTATAGGAGTGCTCCAATTGCACTTAGGTAGGGTACTTTAGGGCCCAGTGTTTCCTCCCCCTCTTCCAGCGGTCGGAAGGGGTCTGTTTCAACATCCAATGATCTGACGACCATTGGTGTGCTAAGCGGATGACATTTGTCCATAAGAAAGTTCTTCAGCACTTTCTTTGTATATGTCGATTGGTGCAACAGGATTCCTCCGCTTAAATGTTCAATTTGTAGTCCTAGGCAAAACTTCGTTTTGCCGAGGTCTTTCATCTCAAAAGTCTGTGTGAGGCTTTTGGATATCTCATCTATCTCTGCGGGAGATCCGATGATGTTCAAGTCGTCTACGTAGACGGCTATAATTACGAATCATGTTCCCTTTGCTCGTATGAAGATGCAAGGGCAGACTTCATTTGTTGTGAATCCTTGTTGCACTAGGAATTCACTCAGTCTGTTGTACCACATTCTACCTGACTGTTTGAGACCATACAGTGATCTTTGGAGTTTGACGGAATAGACGTCCCGAGGTCTTTCTGTCATTTTTGTCGGTAGTTTGTATCCGTCTGGGATTTTCATATAGATGTCCTTATCTATATTTCCGTATAGGTATGCAGTCACAACGTCCATGAGCTGCATATCCAGACCTTCCTTCGTGGATAGGCCGATAATGAAACGGAAATTGATCGCGTCCATGACCGGGGAATAGGTATCGTCATAGTCTATTACTGGTCGTTGGGAAAAACCTTGTGCAACAAGGCGCGCTTTATAGCGCACGATCTCATTATTCTCGTTTCTTTTTCTCACGAATACCCATTTATATCCCACAGGTTTAACACCTTTTGGTGTTAGGACTACAGGTCCAAAAACTTTGCGCTTCGAGAGTGAGTCCAGCTCTACTCCTATTGCCTCGTTCCACTTTGGCCAATCCTCTCTGCGTTTACATTCTGCTAGAGAGCGTGGATCGGTCTCATCGTCGTATTCAGTGACGTGAGTGGCAATAATGAGCACGAAGTTATCATCGATGATTGTGCTTTTTCTGTCCAGTACCTCCCCGGTACGTACATAGTTTAATGAGATTTCTCCTATATTTTCCTCTTCAGGGGTTGGTAGGAGTGGAGAGGTAGCTGGGCTGAGCTCAGCATCCTGTGGTGGTATCGTTATTGTTGCTCCAGGGTTTTTCCTCTTTCGAGGATTCTTATCTTTGGAGCCTGGGGGTCGTCCTCTTTTTTGTTGAGGTACGGCCGCTTCTGCTGCAGGTGGATTGCATCCCTCTTTGGGTATGTCAATCCTAGCTGGCGTATTTGCAGCAGGGACGTGTGATCTGACAATCTTCTGGTTGTCAGTGAATTTATCCGGTAAAATGTGAACTGTGTTCTGAATTTGAAGGATCTTCAGGATCTCTTCTTCACATTGATTTGTGCGCGGATCAAAGTGGGATAAGGTCTTTGTGTCCCATGTAATGGTCTTTGAAGCTTCTGGCTTCTGTGTGTTAATGCCTAGTTTTGGAAAAATGCTTTCATCAAACTCACAATCTGCTAGACGTGCTTTAAAGGCATCCCCTGTAAGGGGTTCGAGGTATCTAATGATCGATGGTGAGTCGAAGCCAATATAGATACCAAGACGCCGTTGAGGACCCATCTTGGTTCTCTGCGGTGGTGCTATGGGGACATAGACAGCACATCCGAATATCCTCAAGTGAGAGATATCGGGCGGGTTCCCATATGCAAGTTGCATCGGAGAATAAGATTGACTACCTGACGGTCGTAATCTTATCAGCGATGCAGCGTGCAGTATGGCATATCCCCATGCACAAACCGGCAACTGGCATTGCATTAACAATGGTCTAGCGATCCATTGTAGTCTCTTTATGAGAGATTCGGCTAACCCGTTCTGGGTGTGAACATGAGCTACAGGATGTTCAACTTCTATGTCGGTTGCTTGGCAGTAGTCTAGGAAGACTTGTGAGGTGAATTCCCCAGCATTGTCCAGACGCAATTTCTTGATCTGGTTGTCTGGGAAATGTGCCCGCAATTTTATAATTTGTGCAAGTAGCTTTGCAAAGGCTACGTTGCGGGTGGACAAGAGGCACACATATGACCATTTTGAAGATGCGTCAATTAGTACCATGTAGTACCGAAATGGTCCACTTGCAGGGTGAATAGGCCCGCAAATGTCGCCATGTATTCTCTCTAGGAAGCTCGGAGACTCAGAGTCTACCTTCAGGGTGGATGGTCTCGTAATCAATTTCCCTTTGTAACAAGGGGGACAAGGAGTTGCACCCTTCCGAAGTAGCGTCAGGCTTTTCGGATTAATTCCACGTGATTGGGATATGATGCGACGCATCATATTCCTTCCGGGGTGTCCAAGTCTATCGTGCCAGAGTTTGAATTCTGGTTGATTTTGGCACTTCTGGTGCTCCAATGTGTTTGCTTCCATTGCTCTGATCCTTGTGTGGTAGAGACCCGACGGGAGTCCCTCGAAATGTTCGACGGTGTTTTTAGCACCGTTTTTATGGAACGTTACATCAAGGTATTCACTGTTTCCTTTGCTCACCGTTTCTAGGTGGTATCCGTTTAAGCGGATATCTTTAAAGCTTAACAGGTTTCTATGCGAGCTAGGGGAGAGAAGGGCATCTCTTATAAGTAGTTTTGTATTATTGGGGAGCATAAAATGTGCTTCCCCTGATCCTTCAATGATACTTGATGGACCGGAAATCGTATTTACGGTGCCATCGTATTTATTGATGCTTTGAAAAAAGCAGATGTCTTGGAGGATCGTGTGCGTAGAGGCACTGTCCACTAGGCATTTAAAGTCCATCTATTTAGAAAAATGTCGCAGTATAAGGCAAAACACAAAGGAATATACTACGAAAATTAAGTTGATGTCTGAAAAAGTACTAAAACATGCCAGAGATAAGCAAATAAATTGTTTCTCAAAAGGAAAAAACTACAATGCATATAAAGTAGATAAATGTCCTCAGTCGAGCAGGTCATCGTTGGAGAAGTCCTTGGCGATGAACCTGATTGGTGCCAGGTTTTCTTGAACCGCCAGGTTTGTCTCAGCTTGCTTCTGGCTTGCTTTGTACAACTCCTGAAGGTGGCGTGGAGTACGACAATTTCTGGACCAGTGTCCAGTCATGCCACACCTGTGGCATTTATCTTCCCAGTCCTTTCTGGGGGCAGAAGTCTGGCCGTCGTCTTTTCTCTTCCACACATTTTTCTTCTTCCCCTCTTGGTTGTTTCTTGGAGGGGGTCCTCGAGCCTGCTTCTTCATGGTTTTGCCCTTCTGGGGTTTGCCTTTGAAGTTGCCCCTTTTCTTCTGGAAGGAGCTGTGGTGCGCTTCAGGCGCAGGAGCAGTGCCGGTAGGGCGTGAGTTGTGGGTGGCCAGAAGGAGGTCACGATTCTGCTCTGCCATCAGAAGGCATGAGAGAAGCTCAGAGTATTTTGTGAACTTTCGTTCACGATACTGTTGCATCAGTATGACATCCTTCTCATGGAATGATGTATACGTCTTCTCTAACATGCGTTCCTCTGTCACCTTTTCACCACACAACTTCAGGCGTGAGGTGATGCTGAAAAGTGCCGAGTTGTACTCGGCAATAGACTTGAAGTCTTGGAGACGGAGGTTCTCCCATTCATATCGCGCTCGAGGTAGGATAACATCCCTTTGATTTTTATACCTGTCCTCGAGGGCGGTCCACAACTCATACGAGTCTTCCACCGTTAGGTACTTGGCCTTCAGGGTCCGATCGATATGGCGTCTGATATAGATAATTGCTTTCGCTTTATCTATATCAGAAACCTTATCGCCTAAGGCGATGGCGTGACTCAATCCCTGTGCTCGCAGATGGAATTTTATATCCAGCTGCCAGCTTAAGTAATTCTTTCCTGAAGCATCCAAAACGTCGAAATCGACGCTCGCAATTTTGGCCATTTATCACTCTAGCATGTAAAAAGATAGCATTAATTAGATATTTTGCGGAAAAATAAATAATCAAGCACATCAGACATAAATATTTGCTGCGTGGATCGGCTAATCACCATAAATAATTACAGTCCTTTACAGTCCCAAAAAGAAAGAAAGTACAACTCGGGAACCCCCGTGGGGCCCCTATTCTTCTGGAATAGTCCTTCATCTTCTTGAGGCGTCCGCCGGGCTTGTAATTTTACAAAATTATCCTCACTACATTTTTCTCTCAAAAAGAAAATAATGCATGAAAAATAAAAATGGTGATAAACTAGCCGATCCAAAACCACAGCAAATATTAACCATTCGTCGCAGGCAGTTATAATGCAGCAGGCATCATCACAGGCAATTTATACATCGCAGGCAATTTATTTATTCATCACAGGCAGTTTATAATGGAAAATGAAATCTACCGTTTAAAAATTATTGGACCACTAGGCAACGTCATGCACCGTTAGGTTAGTTGACTAACGGCAGAGCGGTCGCAGGATCTTCTTAATTTTTAAACGTTTTTTAAAGAAAATCATAAATCCAAATATAATTTGCGATGAGTAAAAATCACATGCAATTTGGTCCAGATTATAACGAAAAAGAATCGCAATTAAATCTGAAAAAATTTTGAAAATTCGAAAAAAAATTTCTGGGTCAGAAACCCTAGTTAGGGTTTTGGGGTACGCACGCCGGGCCCGTACCCGCTACTGGCGGGCGGGCCCGTTTGCCGCAACAGGCGGCGGGGAGGGGGGGTTGCCCGCCGCTGCAGGCGGCGGGGAGCCCCCGCCTGCGGCGGCGGGGGGTGCCCCGCCTGCCCAGGCGGCGGGGGTTGCCCCCGCCTGCGGCGGCGGGGGTTTGCCCCCGCCGGCGGCGGCGGGGGTTGCCCGCCGCTGCAGGCGGCGGGGAAATCCCCGCCTGTAGTGGCGGGGGGGTTCCCGCCGCCGCAGCGACGGCGGGAAGGCCCCCGCCGCTGCCGGCGACGGGGGGGGCGTGGGTGAACCCTATTTCGGGTTTGGGTGATTTTTGGGGAAAAACAACGGGTAAAAATCCGATTTTTAGTGGAAAAAACCCAATTTTTCTTCCAAAAATTCGTTTTTTAATTGAAAAAGGGTGATTTTTAGCGATAAAAACGGTGTTTTTGATCGATTGAGCCAAAAAGAATTAAATCACCACATATGCGCATATACAAAATTTTTAGATCTAGGGAGAAAGTTACCTCTAGATCCTACCCGCCGGATCTAGCGACGTTCGGTGAAGGAAGCCCGTTCGCGTCGCGTCCGTCCGTCGCGTCCGTCCGTCGGCAGGGGTTCGGCTTAGCTTTGAGCGTGCTGATAACGTGTTGTAAACTTTGCGGCTATGGAGACCATAGCCCTATATTTATAGTGGTAGGGTTACATAATGGGTGGATACCCACTAACGGGTAGGCCCACCAAGAAGCCCGTTTATAACACTTTCATATATATTTACATTTAAGTTCAGTTTCATTTGAATTCAATTTTTCGCACATTAGATTATATGTTTCAAAATAATTTTAATTATTATGGGATCCCATCAAAGTGGGCTCTACAGTTAAATTATTATTATTTCAAAATATAAATGGTTAAATACATACGGTGTATGATTGGTTGCCTAATATTGAATTTAATTTGGATTGAAGGATGAAATAAGAAGCTTTAATGTATAGTTCTCCTCAAAGATAAATTTTGTGTTGAGTATGCTAAAATAAATTTAAATTCTAAGTTTAAGGCTTAAAACCATATATATATATATATATATATATATATATATATATATATATATATATCGGTATATAACAAGTTGACTTCATACCTTGATATGAAAATTCGGTTTGCCTAAATTTAGATTTAAATTAAAACACAAAATTCAAGTGTTTTCTTCGGGAGCAAATAAAAGGCTCTAACATATATTTCTCCTCAAGGATAAGTTTAAAAGGCCTTAATGAATTTTGTGCACTAACCATCAAGTAAATGGCCTTAAGGAAATTTGACACATTTTAAAGTTATATATAAAATGGGATAAGGTGTGTATATATATATAAATTTATATGTATGTTCATATACACATTAGTACACATACATACCCCCATTTTAAAGAAGAAAATCTGTGTTGAAATTATGGATTTTATTTAACTCAATTGATTTGGAATAAAAGGTTCTTACATATATTTCCACTTAGTGTAATCATTTTGTGTTAACTTCAGTTTAGTTTCAAATTAAATTTTTGGCACAATTAATTATATATTTCGAATATAGATTGATTGGATCATCAACTCACCAAAGTGAGTTTTCTTGTGAATATTAGTTTTTAATCTCGAAATATAACAAGTTGAATACATACTTTTGTATGAAAATTTTGATTGCCTTAAATTTGGTTTTGAATAAAAGTGGACTTGAATATCTCTACTTAAAGTATAAATTCATGTATTAAATTGCGACATGGATTCAAATTTTGCAAAGATATATATTTTTGAAATGACTTCGTGCAATCATCATCTCATCAAAGTGGGCTCTGTTGTTTTGCATTATTTCATTTCATAAATATAAAAGAATCTAATGTGCCAATGATTTCGTAAGAATGCTTAATCGGCCCAGAAGAAGATTGCCGTTCTATATCATTTCATGCGCACATGTGGCAATAGACAAGGTAATGATTAGTGAGATCAATGCATGCAAATTTAATTCGGCCCAAAGGAAGTTTTATTTTTGGCGTGTTATTATTGTCATTGTCTGATAGTTACAATAAGATGTCAATGACTAGTCAATAAATTATCCAAAGATAAATGTTGGGCTAGTGGGGGATGTCTTGAGATGTGAAAATAGCATTAATTTGAATTTGGTGTTGTTTTGTTTAATACTCATAACATGTTGCATTGTTTTCTTGTTCTCTTTTTAGCTATTATTCCTGAAAATTTTTCTGCCCACCTCAAGTCTATTCCAGTACTTAATGGTTCTAACTTCAAGGCATGGAAGAAAAATCTTTTGATAATCCTTGGAGTCATGGATCTTGATCTGGCATTGAGGACTCATAGTCCCCCACCACTCACTGATGAGAGTACCTCTGATGAACAGAGGGAGATGGAAGAGTGAAGAAAACAAATCGCATGTGCCTAATGCTTATAAAGAATGTCATTCCAGATTATCTCAGGGGCTCTATTTCAGAGAAAATTGCCATAGCTAAATGGTTCCTTATTGAGCTTGAAAAGAGGTTTGTCAAGAATGAAAAGAGTGAGATTAATACACTCTTGACAAACTTAACTTCAATGAAATATGAAGGTAAAGGAAACATCAGGGAGCACATATTGAAGATGTCTAATATTGCTTCAAGGTTGAAAGCACTTGAGCTAGACCTCTCTGAGGCTCTGCTAGTGTATTTTGTTTTGATATCTCTTCCATCACAGTTTAACCTGTTTAAGATGAGCTACAATCTGAAGGATGAGACTTGGTCTCTGGATTAGCTCATCTCATACTGTGTAAAGGAAGATGAAAGGCTTGAGCAAGAAATGACAGAAAGCCCTCACCTGACCTCCACCTTCAACAAAAGGAAGAAGGATACTGAAGCTGTAGATACAGCTTCTCAAAAGAAACAACAAAGGGAACTGAAAAGTTCAGAAGGTAATGGTTGTTTCTTCTGTGGAGCTGAATGGCATGTAAAGAAAAACTGCACAAATTATCACGCTTGGCGTGCTAAAAAGAGTATGTTTCTTTGATTTGGTTTAATTCTAAGTTAATTTCTTTTTATGCAAACTTTGGTACTTATAGACACGTGATGGAAAGATCCAGGTATAACCATTCACATCATTGTGTCTATGCAGGATTGCCTAAGATGCCAAGAGCCAAATGATGGTGAAAGATACATCGATATGGGCAATGGCAAGATGGTTCAAGTAGAAGCAAATTAAATTTAGGTTATTTCTTTTAAAGACTAGATTGTATTTGAATTTTATGAGACTATTATGTACCGTTTTAATGGAATTTGGATTTCTATTTCTATTTTGAACAAATTAGGTTATCATTGTTCAATTATAAATGGAAGATTTGATTGTCTCATGATTCAAAATTAGTTTATTCTGGTTCTTTAAAAGATCATTATAATCTTTATTTATTTGGAAATGTTGCTTCATTTATAGAATTCCTGCAGTAATGTACATGTGTTGTAATTAAAGAATTAACAATTTAGAATTTCAGTTGATTTGACTGCTGCATATATCCTTAATAATGTTTCAACAAATGAATCACTTGCATGTTTGGAGATGTCCAACTAATGTAAGGCTTTATAAGCCTAATAAAGAAATAGGACATAATGCTATTGATTTTCTAGTTTTGTTGAATAGTTTAAAAGTTGATATTATTTCGTATAATTTTACATAATCCCACTGTTAAGTTAGTTTACGAATAAGGAAATGCACACCTATTTGAGGATGCTAAGTTTGAGGGGGAAATTTGGTTAGTGACATTGCTCTTGAAGAGGATTATATCCTCACAGGTGTTGTTGGCATTGTTTGACATTGTTCAGGATGGTATTCCTGACATTGTTCAAGACACAATAAATGCAAGATAATGTTGCAATTCCTCCCATTCGGGAAAGTTTTCACAAGGACAAACTCTAGCACCTCAAAGCACTATTTGACATTCAGGAAATCCTTTAAAGAGACGACAAGCTCACTGTTGACATTTGGATGATGGAAGTTCGACTTACATCAAGTCATAAAAATTCTACATCTCTAAAATGGATTAATGCATTAATTAAGAAAGTCTTTGAATGATACTTAAAATCTTTTCTCATTGCCATAAGGTTTGAAACCTATTGATTGTAAATAGTTTTTTACAACCAAAAAGAATTCAAAAGGGTATCAAGAAAAGATTTAAAGCGTATCACTCAAAGACTTTATACGGAAAAGAATGCATTAATTGTAAAGAGATTTTCTATTCAGTTTTCATGAAAGACTCTGTAAGGTTTATAATGGCATTAGTAGAGCATTCCAATATCGTTAATGATATATTGAATTTCATTAAGTGATCACCTCGTTCGGTTTTGAGATGATGTTTAATGATCTTATATATCTTAAGTTCTGTGGGAGCATGTAATTTCTATAATATCTATGTGGTAATGAATGTTAAGTTCTGTGGGAGACAAGTTTAGTCTCATTAATTTCCCCGAGAATCTAATTCAGAAGATTCCCTATATCTCACCAATAGGGAGTCTAAAGTATGCTCAGTTTTATAAGCATTTGGTTGTTGCATATATTACAGGTGTGTTGGGCAGATTGTTAAGTTCAGGAGTTGACCATTTGACAGCAGCCAAATGTGTACGGAGAACAAAAGGGTTACATGTTCAAGGATCAGTAGTCAAAAAGGTTTGAGATCATTTTGGTATACTGACTCTGATCATTTATTGAATGCAAAGAATGTATGAAAATCTATGTTATGTGCCATCTACTAGAAGAGATTTAAATTGTTCCTTTTATATAGTCTCTTCTGACATGGCTTTAGATTTCATATCATATTATGTGACGTCCAAATCATGAAATATATCTGCATATTTTGTCACTATGCTGCAAATTAGGGATGGTGTTGCAACACCACACAGTTTATTTAGTGACAATGAAGTCTGCAGTTTTATATTCCAGCAACAACAGGAACTCGACAAAGTTTAGATGTTCAGAGATCAAGTTCCTAGATTGTTGATTAATAATAGGAGTGTATAATTGTCTAATGAGCACATCGGAACAAACCGTGTAATTACGGATCCGTTATAGTAAGGAAATGTCATCCAAAAGGTTTTATGAGCTAGCTACTCATATGGATGTCATTTCATTAAGAACATTCAGTTTTGTAAGAGGTTGTTCTTTTGGGTGCTCATATGATAGACAAAATTAAGTCTCCAGCTTAAGCTTGAGGTTATTTTCTGATCAGAAATAAAGTTTTTGGTTCAGTTCGGCTTCACTCCGATTTTGGTTTGTTTATGATCTCACTAAGGTTAAGGAGGATCAGTTGGAAAT
The DNA here is from genome assembly GCA_030789695.1 of Scilla litardierei. NCBI lineage: Eukaryota > Viridiplantae > Streptophyta > Magnoliopsida > Asparagales > Asparagaceae > Scilla > Scilla litardierei. Next base: position 193,454,615 of record CM061142.1, read on the forward strand.
AGACATGTTAGATCGCATTACATGTAATTTTCATGCTACACATCCACTTCATAATCAATGTCATTCTTTTGTATTAGCACGGTGACCACTGATGGGTCGAGCTGCAATTGCTGCGGCGAAGATCTCCTTGATCCCTTGCTAATCTAATTGATGGACCAGATTGTTTTTGACTCATTAAAGAAATGACAGTAAGTTAAGATCTTATTTGGTTGTATGCACAACGAAATATAATTATAAAGTTTAGCATATAGCCCAAGTGGGAGATTGTTGGAACTTATCCAACTAAGTTGGATCTTAATCCAACATTGGGCTTATATGCTATAAATAATTATATGTTGCTACACTGTCATGTTAAAGCCCAATGTATAAGTGATCTCATTTATTAAGTTAAGTGGGCTTAAATGAGTCCGGTAGGTTGTGGGCCTTTATGTGCGGTGACTATTGGGCTTCAATTCGTTGATGTGCCGAATTGGAAACCCTAGGGCTAAGGAGGCTAGCCCCTGTATATATGCGGTCATGATCCCCGGAGCACACGAACACGTTAGTCGTCTTTTCTACGCCCCGTCGCTAGGAGAGAAACTGGGAGAAAGCCAAAGGATTTCTCCAACGGTTGATTCGTGCTGTTCTGGAAGATCATCAGCCACGTTATCGTCAGGATCTCTTTCAGACTATTAGCGATGGATTCAGGTACACTTCCGCTAATCAGAGAAGGTAATGTTTTAAGATTCAGCATGCGTAATCTAGATCTGTGTTATTTGGTTTGTACACACATCTAGATCTTTAGTTTCTATAGGACGACCTTGAGTCAACTAATTTATTTGAAGATAATGCAGCTTGTATAGCTCAGCTACAAGCTGATTACATCAAGGGCGACAGGACGAAGCACATCTCTCACAAGTTCGTCTAGACGCACGAGCTACAAGAGCAGAAGCAGATTGAAGTACGACAGGTTCAGTCTTGTAATAATTTAGCTAATCTGTTTACTAAGGCATTGCCTAGATGTACTTTTAGAAAGCTTGTAAAAGATATAGGGATGCGACAGCTGAAAGGCATACAAGCCTGAAGCTTGTACGGATCGGAGGGAGTCACTTGTGTATTGTACTCTTTTTCCTTAAGCTGCTGGTTTTTCACACTGGGTTTTCCACAGCTAAGGTTTTAACGAGGCAAACACAGTAACTCTGGATCCAGCTGTATCCACCCCATATTGACGTATTGGATCCTGAAGAATTCGTATGCTAAGAATGGATGGATGAGGGGAGTGTTATGAATGGGGGAGACCTTTGGTCTCCACCAACTAACCATCCACCATTACACCCACTTAGTAGCGTGTGTCCCTTGAGATTCATATAAATATAACTTCTATATGAAAGTATATTAGCATGGTTATGGTTTACACCATAAGCTAGTTGTTCCAATCCCATCGAAATGTAAAAAAATGAGAAGTCTGATCAGAAATCACCAATGCATAAAGATCACAATTGCAATTGCAACCTAAAACCCCCGAGAAAACCTTTTTCTCATTTATCACTGGGCCCCATTAAATTCCGGAAACTGCTGGTGCTGCCTTAGGCCCCAAGCCACATCGAACCGACATCCGCAACCCCACGATCTCAATCGACGGTTAACAAAACCACAAGACGCCGCTAAACAAACCTCCAGCTTCTTAAACCCTACAAGCGCGCCTCCACCCAAAACCCCTCTTTCGCGTTCTCCCTCCCTCTCTCTCGATGCTCCATCTTTTCTTTCAAATCAAGAAAGCCCATCAAATCTAGGGTATTATTTTGTCCTTTAAACCTCATATCCCTTCCGTTATCCTCCATTTTCGTACTCAAAACCATGGTTAGAGTTCGAGCGGCAGCAATAGCGACCGCCGTTGCGTCGGCGGCCATGACGTTGGAGACCGCATATGCCGATAGCCCCTTCCGCTTCCCGGGATTATCGTCTTCGTCGTCTTCGTCTCCAGCTTCCCCTTCCGATGCTCCTCCTGATCAAGCGCATCAAGAGCCTGCGGGTGACAGTCCTCCGGCTAGGGAGGATGATGCTAGGGTTCGCAATGATAACCCTAACCCTAGGACAACGGCGGCGGGTTTCGATCCGGAGGCGCTAGAGCGGGGGGCGAAGGCGCTGAGGGAGATCAATAACTCGTCACAGGCGAAGAAGGTAGGTTTTTGTTTGCTTAAACTTTGGATATCTGGGAGATTTTGTTGTAGCTGGGATTGTAAAGGTGATTTTTTAGATGTTGGTTTTAGGTGTTTGAGTTGATGAAGAAGCAGGAAGAGACAAGGCAGGCAGACATCGCTGCAAAGAAGGCGGAGTTTCAGGCTATTCAGGCTCAGCATGAGACAGTACGTTTGCAATTCTGCTCTCAAAGCGCTTTTCCAGTGGCAGTTGAGCTGCAAATTGCATTGTTGTTTGTCACTATAGCATAAGCAAACAATTAAATGAAGTTGACTATCGCTTAACTTTCAGTGTTTTATTTATTATCTATCGTTTTATTCTATTGGGTGAGGTTCAGCTGCATCATTTTCTACTTGCTTATGTAGAATGATTCTTGTTGTGTTCAAGTAGCATCGCCGGGTTTCTCCTACTGGACATGAAACTTTGTGTATCATTATTGAGAACCATGCAGTCTCTCCGTCCTGCAAAAAACAATGGCTTATATTGGTAAAAACAATACTTATATTGGCTTAACTATTGTAAAAGAAAAATTGTAAAAAAAAAATTCAATGTCTAGCAGATGATATATATTCTTTACAGGTGAATTTGTGGTTTTCTAGTCAATGCTGCATTTTCGAGCAATAGATCATTTCAGTGTTTGCATCAAACCATGGAGGGCGGTCATTTTGAGTGTTTTACATTGAATTATGTGTTCAATTGGTTATTGGCAGAAAGTTCTTTTAAATGGGTATTGGTTTTTTTTTGGTCTGGGAAGGATAATTATACATTTGGCTTGTCAGTATTTATTGTCTTAGGTTTGTTGTATTCAGTAAAGCTTTGGCAACTTTGAATAAAAGTGTAATGATAACCAGAGTGATTGTTTGTGCCATGCTTTGTGAGTTGTATGAATGGTATCTCTTCTAGGCGTGTAAATGATATTGGAAATCTTGCAGGAAAGGCAAAGGGTTATTTATGAAGAGCAGAAAAAACTGGTTCAACAGCAAGCACAAACAAAAGCTCAAATGGCTCGCTATGAGGATGAGTTAGCTAGGAAGAGGATGCAGGCATTTTCTACCTCTAGATCTCCATTGTTTTTATGATTTTCTACATGTTATATGCAGCTTTGTAAAGTTTCTTTCATTTGTGACAGGCAGAGCATGAAAGTCAAAGAGTTAGAAACCAAGAACTTGTGAAAATGCAAGAAGACTCAGCCATCAGACAGGAGCAAATTCGACGTGCCACTGAAGAACAAATTCAAGCGCAGAAACGTCAAACGGAGAGGGAAAGGGCAGAGATAGAACGTGAAACAATCCGTGTAAAGGCCTTGGCAGAAGCAGAAGGACGAGCACACGAAGCAAAACTCGCTGAAGATGTTAATAGACGGATGTTGGTAGAACGAGCCAATGCTGAGAGAGAAAAATGGATCTCAGCAATAAACACAACATTTGATCATATTGGAGGTATGATGCTCAATATTGAAATCAACTATTTTCATATTGCTAGCAAATATTAACATGCACCAAATGCCTGTTCAGTGTGGACCAAAAAGTCATAAAATTTTACAGATTTGTAAGATAATCAGGTGGCATTTAATCACCAAATATTACTTTTTTTGGATTTTTTACTTGTTTCAAGCTATAATATATTATAAACAATTTGTTCCTAAAAATAAATTTTGTTAAGCGAATAATTAACATGGCAGTGTATACCAATTTAGCTTGAAATGTGTTATGTTACCCTTTTAAGGAACTTTTATTCTCCATAAAGTGATTAACTGCGGTCCTTTGCTTAGCTGACTGAAACCATAATACCAGGCAATTCCATTTGAGCATGGGAAGGGGTGTGAAAATGAAGTGTGGAGTTAAAAAGCAAGATGTGCATGGCTAGAGGGTGATCCCTGAATTGATTTTCGGAGTATTTATGTTTGTTCTTCCTATAACGTTAACGAATTTCTTGGGTTTCCTATTGAATATATAGTTGTTAGCAATTAGGCCTAATAATACCCCCTCAAATTGAGCTGAAAGCTAAAAAATATATCTGTTATGTTGTTGCAAAACTTTTGCATTCCATAAAACCTTACTCGGACCCAACCCTTGAAGTAAATCGGCTTGGTATGTGTGACTTAAATTTTATCCAAATAGGCTGGGGTCCTTGACCTGGATTATATTTAGATTTTGTGTGTATATCCTTAAACTGGTTTAGATACCTAACCTTACTCAAACTTGACTTGATCTGACCTGTTTGTCGTCCCTATTGTCAACACTCCTATCCATCTCTTTGTTGATTTTTTTTTATCTTTTTTCATTCTCTCTCTCTCTCTATCCCCTCCCTTCTTTTAAATCATTAGGCTAACATAAAAGCTATTAACAAGGAACAGAAGTAAGGAAAAGAAGCCTATCACCATAAAGGATTGAAGATCTTTAAACTAGATTCTTTTCTTTATAATAGTTCTAAATAGATAGAAAAATTAACATCATGACATGCCATGAGTTTTAGATTTAAGATCGGTGCAATTTTATTTTAAAATGCATATATAGAAAGTTTTCAAGTTATATATCACAATGTAATTTGATGAACATTGCGCATGTACACGTGCAATTTTATTTTAAGCCCATGCACTGCCATGCAACTATGAAAGTAGTTAACTCTATTCTTGAGGCACTATCCAAAAAGGATTAGGTTTTCTTCGATAGACAAGCTTAGTTTGTTTGAGTTGCACTCTTAGAGAAAAAAATATAATCAAGGTTCTAGGTTTTGGTCCAAACTAAGAGGTTTCAGCCATTGGGCTATGCATGTGCACAAAATCCATATTTTTTCATTTTGAATTTTTTTTATAGGATTGATGTACACCGTCTAAAACCCCAAAACCCCGAATATGGATGAACCCTAGGGGCATTTGACACTCGATCTGCCAGTTACAAAAAGTTCTATTTTTAGAAACTTCTGATACCATTGAATTTACAAGGGTTAGATTGATGATGAAATAGTATTGGATTCACTTGAGTTTTGGTGTATTTATCATCCATGAGGTGTAAAACAATTGTATAATTTGTTTAAAAACATATATATGGGAAAATGGGTTTTTTTGTTCACGTGTTAGCTGTGCACGTGCACAACTACATTTTCACTTCAACCATTTTATACTAATTTCGTCAAAGACCTCTTCGAAACAAGATTTCATACCTGGTTTTGATAGGTAAACCTGCAAAAACAGGCCAAAAAAATCGAATTTGATCATAAAAATAACAAAGTGACAATGATCCAAGCCAAATCCCTTAAGAATTTTGTTGAATAGATTACTAGAACAATTGAAAATCATCAATCCATTCTAAAGGAACTTGCAAAAAAAAGAAAGCAAGAGAGAGCTTACATGAGTCGTTATCATTGGAGGGTTGATGCACAACAACAGTTGCGATTAGTGCGGCTTCCTCTTCAATTAGGAGGATAAGAGAATATAGGGAAGTGGGTCATTAGGGTTGGGTTGGGTTTTATTTTGCATGTGGGTCTTAAGTCTTTAAAGCCAAACCCACTCTATTTACTGTAGCTAATATTGATGGGTTGATGGATTGATGGGTTGGCCCAAATATCATGCTCTTTGATTTTGGGGGGTTTAAGTCAAAAAAGTTTGGTTTTGGGTTCTAAAATCCGATCTGCTTGGTTTCGTTAACTTTAGTTTAGTTACATTCACTTTTTTACTTTGTTAACTTAGAATTGTTTTTCGGTTAACTTTCAATATTTTTCCTTCTACTTCAAGATCCTACGGAAAATCAAAATCCAAACCTAAAATGAAACCAACAAAACAAAACCATTGAAACTAGTTGAAATCAAGAAAATTTTAAGGAACCAAAAACAAAACCGAAACTGAGTTCAAACCTTGATTTTAAATATGTTATTTTTGAACCCTGAATCTGAGCTTACAAGCCTTGATTATAATTATGTTATTGTTGAGCCTGTGCAATAAGTCTGTTAATTATAACTTCATAAGCGAAAACTAATGGGCTTTCTTTTTGCCATTTATTTTCACAGGTGGTTTGCGAGCAATACTAACCGATCAGAACAAGTTGGTTGTAGCTGTTGGGGGTGTCACAGCAGTTGCAGCGGGAATTTACACAACAAGGTATATATATTGATACCAAGAATTCATTCGCTTTCTGTTTATGTGATGGTTTGTTTGTATTGTCTACATTTTCATGCGTAATGTCCGTATAGATTATTTTCCCCCTTTGGTTTTCGTAGTATTAATACTTAACAACTATATCAGATCTATTATGTGATGTATTTTATGTAGAATTTCAAATATATAATCATGAAATATCACATGTATTTGGCACCGTGCTTGAGAGTTTTTAGCGTGGGTAAGAAAAGGTTTGTATGGTTGTAACATTACATGGTAAGAATCTTTAGGCAATACATTTGGGGTTTTAATTGTTTGATTTGGGTTGAATCCTACAATGTCTGCTTGAAAATCCAATATAAATTTGCAAAGATCCATCAAGGGATCCAAGATACTACGAAATCTAGATTCTGCTTGGAGCATTCAAAACACAATAATTAAATATATTCATGTTTTGGGTGGGCCAAAACAAATTTCACCCAAAAGATACCAATTTTCAATAAGACTAGAAATTGGCAAGAGTTTCTTCCACATGCAAGGTTCTAGATGGTGGTTGTTTGATTAATGGCACCTGAGGAGAACGCTCTATCGGATATAGCGAATGTTGGGTGTTATGTTCATGTCATTAAATAAAATAACGGGAAATGGTAGCACATTTGGGCTTTATAGTGGAACAAAAGATATATAATTCATGCATGTAAGCGTTGAAAAATTAATGTAAACATAGCATCCTAATTGCAATTTATCTAATAAAATTATATAACCTAAGTGTAGAATTTTTTAAAGGCATATTCTTGGCATGCAACTAACAGATCAGAAGGCATATTTAATTTTTAGTCGTAGACTTGGAGGTAAAACAAATGAAGAAATGAACAATCATAACACTGATATCGTGCATACACAAAAGTACTATATCGAGGATGTGTCAGGCAAAATATTGGATGGGATGATGTGTTGGAAGACAAGTTGGAAAATTGACTAAAGAATTGTAGGATAAGTATACCTTCATGGCACCGCAGTTTGACTGACATGACATGTCAGGACACGTTGGGGACATTTAGAATAGTGCAAATATCTATTGTGGTCTTTATTAGACATTCTGTTAAGGGACATTTAAACCAATCCATGTATCTATTATTTGTGATCCTTCATTTTAGCAATATTAAGTATGTTCAAACATGCCCATATGATCTTATCTAAATCATCCTTATGAAATAAGTGATGATTAAACAAGATTCGAGTGAAGTACATGATATAAATATTTATTTGCAGTAACAAGTCAGATCCTTAAAAGATCCATATCTAGATCCCATATGAAACACACACACAGATGATGAAAATGGGCATCAGCTAGCCAATGAAGAAATTCCTCCTTGGCTCTAGTTAAAAATTTCCCTTTCCATTATTTTTGAGCAATCACAACCCTCACTTTGATCTTCATATTCTAAAACCCTAAACACCAAATATTTTGTGAATCCAAGAGTTTTGCTTGTTCATTTAACCATTGCAAAAAACTTCTATTAATGTAAAATCGTTAAATTTGTGATGAGTGAATGAACGAAGAGAGAGGATGAAGAACAAGAAAAGAAGAAGAAGATCAAAATCAATAAAAAAATCTATAAAAAGGGAAGAGGAAGAGGAAGAGAGACTTCCTTGGGTCTGGGCGCCGCGCTACGTTAGCCGCCTCCCGATGTCTCAATCCTCAAAACCCCCCGCCTCAGAGCCCTAAGCAGTGTATAAACTTGTAGTATAACACTCGTTGGCAAACTTGTAAATAAATGCAATATGTTTATAGTAAAATGTGTACATGACTAGCAACACTAAGCCACTAATTGGCAAACTTGTAAATAAATGCAATATGTTTAGCAAAATGTGTACGTGACTTGTAGCACTAAGTCACTAAGTAACCACCAAAATGCAATACATTTAAGAAATATACTAATATAGTGTATGTGACTACCAGTAAATAATATTCATGGACTAGACTATGGTTATTTTTAGTGTCCAGATGTACTACGTAATATACTATTGTAATTGCAACCGTAGTCCATGAATTGTATTACTAAATATGCTATCTACTACTAAACTATCAAATGCAACATTCGAGCAACATGCAATATGTTTACAAGCGGTTATTTTTTTTGGAACTTTTTTTAGTAGTATGTGATATTTTAGTAGTAGATAGTATTTGATAGTATTTGATAGTATTTAAGTATTTGAAACTACTGTTACGGCGACACGAAACTCACATCCGAAACCACCGAAACAGGTGAAACCGAAATCTAAATTTTTGGAAGACCGAAACCGAGATATCAAACATTGTGTACAAAACAATTCTTACCCTGCCAAGCTTAATGACATTTATGATCAACCGGATCTCCATGTCTAGTTGATAAATACCTTTGAAAGCAGCAAGCAAAAATGGCTATTTTATTATACTTATTCAAGATTTCTAGGCACATGCAATGCATGTGTTGAGAAATTGATAATTTCTTCGCTGAGCAGTTTGAATAATCAAATACTTTGCAATAGAAAAGATATGATAATACATTATTATTTTCTATAATGAGCACATACCATTGTGGTTGAGATTTATGATCAAGACATTTAATTAATAAGAATTAGGCTAGTGTAAATTGAATTGAATTAAATTTTAGAACTGTTTTATATAACAAGAATCAGTCGAAATTGAATCTCATTTCAATCATAGGTAAACCGACGATAAACATGTTGGTTTTGCTGGCAAGTAAAAATTGTTCAAAGCCAACACACACACAGCCCCCCCCCCCCCCCCCCCCCCCCCCCCCCCCCCCCCACAAAACAAAAAAAAAACAAAAAAAAAAACAACAAAACCACCCACCCACCATGTGATTTGTTGGGTAAAAGCAGTCCTTCCTAGATATGGCAGGGTCCACTGTTCACCTTTTTTATTTTTTGAATTACATGAAACATTGTTGTATGGGGTCTACTTAAAAAATGATAATTGGACGACTGCCCATGTTCTTCTACATACACCTTCTCCCATTAATATAGTAGAGAGAATTTGTCACATTCTTTTGTGTCTATAAATGTCCAACATGTTGCCGTTTGATACTTTAGATACCTGTTTAAACGTTGTAGAATACACATTGTAGAAGTGTTCTTCCCTTATTCAGTGGAAGCGTGCACATCAGATTCAATGTGTCTGGTTCCTCAGAATGCTGTTTCTCTTCAGTGCTTAGATTTTAAGGCAGTTTATTATACAAACTCAAAATATTTAAATCCATATTTTTACTACTAGCATCTTTTACAAACAAGCACATATGCAAGGTAAACTTTTGGCAGATCACTGTGTCTACCCAGTCCATGTTATTTGGGACATTTGAGAGGTTATAAAATTTTAGTCCCTGCCCAGAAATCATTGGTTAGTACTTGCACCGCTGAAGTATTAAGGTTTGCTTGCTACAATAGTCTGGGTACGCTTCACCTCTTTTCTTTAGTGGATAAGCAAAAAAATTCCTATCTAATAGAATAAAGAGTGTGGACATAATATTTTTTTGCATGCATTCTGTTTCATCAGTCTAATCACCTTGGTGGATGTTTTTAGTTTTTGATTAGTGCTGGAATCTTTCTTTGTCATATATCCACAGGACTCTTGGTTATCATACTACGTTTATTTTTGTAAATTGTAAAATTTTGGCAAACTTTCTGGATGTTGTTTACTGATAAACACTGCTTCATGGTCTTTTCCACACAGAGAAGGTGCTCGGGTAGTCTGGGGATACATTGACAGGATATTAGGCCAGCCATCTCTGATCAGGGAGTCATCCATGGGGAAATACCCTTGGTCGGGGTTCTTCTCTCGTCGTGCAAAGTCAATAATTTCAAACAACAAAACAACAAATGGAAACGGAGATGCAGCAGGAGGAAATGGAAATGGCTTTGGTGATGTGATCCTTAACCCTTCGCTTCAAAAGAGAATCAAACAACTTGCTGGCGCAACTGCAAATACTAAAGCCCATCAAGCACCATTCCGAAACATGCTCTTCTATGGCCCTCCTGGAACAGGAAAAACTATGGCTGCCAGGGAACTTGCCCGAAAATCTGTACGTGTGACTGCAAAGCTCATTAGAAAGTGAAACCAGCTTAAATTGTATTTTCTGCGGTAAACCTGATTGTACTTTGTACATGATTGTCAGGGCCTAGATTATGCATTGATGACCGGTGGAGACGTTGCTCCATTGGGATCACAGGCAGTTACGAAAATACATCAACTGTTTGATTGGGCTAAGAAGTCAAATCGAGGCTTGCTGCTTTTCATCGATGAAGCAGATGCGTTTTTGTGCGAGTAAGCCTTCCTAATCGTTCTCAGAGATTTATTTTAGTCTTTAACCAAGTCTCCCTACTTGTTCTCAGGGGTTTATTTTATTCGTTAACTGAATATTGGTTTTGATATCAATTTTAGAAATACATCCTACTTGGATGATGATTGCACCTAAAACACTGTTGTTTTCTTGTTTTTCTTTACTATGACATTTGAAGTTAAATGATACGCTCTAGAAACCCTATGTATTATAAGAATCACATACAAAAAGATTTCAAAGATTTTGAGTCCTTTCTGAAATTGTTCTTTTATTTGCTACTTAGTTTAGGAGATTATTTAAGAAGCTTAATATCGAAAACTCCTCTATTGTGAGAAACTGAAATATGTCTCCATGAAGATACTACATGCATTTTTATCATTTTAATAAACTTCCTCCGTCATCTTGTATTCTCACCCTTTACCCTCTTGCCAGTGCACACATTTTCTTTCCATTTCTCTTCCACCTCATGTGATATCTTCCTTCATTGTACATTTGTATTTAAATTCTGGTTTCTAATCTGACAAGCACTTTAGTGATTAGAAAGACCAAACACCTTAAGTATAGATAAAAGCCATCTCAGGGAATTTACTTTAGATGAGTTGGAATGAGAACTGAGATTGGGCCATGGGAATGGAGATTGATGAGTGCATAGTTAATAGGAGTTACCAGATCATAATTAATAGAGCAGAAGGGACTGGACATGACCTAGACAAATATGGAAGGAAACATCAATCAATAGATTCAAGACAGTTAAAGCGATATGATGATTGTTTACCTAACCAAGGAAACGGCCCTTAAGCAGAGCTGAATGGAAAGGATCTTGTCATCAACCCCAAAAGTTTGGGATGCAGGCCTTATTCATGGTGTTGTAAAGACTAACACACCATTAATCTTACCTTTTTCTAGAGCAACAAACTCTAATATATAACTTGTCTAATTTGAGACCCGTCCTTGTCTTCCAGTAGACAGGAGGAGCCACCTTGTGATTCCAGCGGCTTTTATGCATAAACTGTTTTGTATGATTGTGGATCTTTACACAATATCTACATCGACCAACTCTACACACAGCGGCTTTGGGCTACCTGGATTGATACCCTGCCATGTTATCTGTAATGACCAGTAAGTTCTCACGCAATTTTTCTCTCCATGTTTGCCTTTTTAGGCGTAACAAGACATATATGAGTGAGGCTCAACGGAGTGCTCTCAATGCTCTTCTTTTCCGCACCGGTGACCAGTCAAAGGACATTGTTCTTGCCCTCGCTACCAATCGACCTGGTGACCTGGACTCTGCAGTTGCTGATCGTATTGACGAGGCGCTTGAATTTCCCCTTCCTGGGGAGGAGGAACGGTTTAAAATGCTTAAGCTCTATACCAACAAATACATTGCAAAGGCTGGAGAAGATAAGTCTGGCGGTTGGCTGAGCAGGTTGTTCAGACGCCGACCACAGAAAATAGAGATTAAAGGCATTTCAGATGACCTAATCAAGGAGGCGGCAGCCAAGACTGAAGGCTTTTCTGGCAGAGAGATTGCCAAGCTAATGGCCAGTGTTCAGGCTGCAGTCTACGGAAGCAGGGAGTGCGAACTTACCCCAGAGTTGTTCCGAGAGGTGGTGGATTACAAAGTTGCAGAGCATCAGCAGAGGAGAAAGCTTGCTGCAGCCGAGGGAGGTGCCTGATAGTATTTTGGTGTCCTAATGACCGAGGCAATAATTGTTACAGAGAAGCAGGTTAGCATCTGCCCTCATTTCCATGTTTTTTGTTCACAGTTCATTGATAAATTTACCATTTTTGGGGAATTTTGGTGAAAGAGTAGTTATCAGCATCTTATTTGGTTGTATTAATATTCGTTCTCTACCCGTAAGCTAATTTAAGCAGGCCACTGTAACCCATGGAACCAATCATTGCGCTTGCATTGTTTATTACCTACGAGTATAGTGGGTTGTTGAATTTGAGCTCAGGGGGTATAACGCTGAATAGTCCCTTAGATTTCGCTTTCATGACTTGGTTTTTGGAGAAAATTGACATAACATTGATTACCGTGTTTGTTTCTGTAACTCCTGCATGTTTTTGGCTGATGAGCACGATATCCAGGGAGTTGTAAATTTTGCACTTACAGAGAGCACACATGGTTTTGGCTTCTTTCTCTCAATCCCGTGTTTATGCTTTTGATTTTTTTTTAAATTAAAAAAAAAACAGTGGCCTTACTCTGTGTTCCTGAACTCGTCATCATTTAGTCTATGGCGCCCAAGCGTCGAGCAAACAAGTGCCATATGCTATTGTTTATGGAGTCACTGTTCCTTGTTCGTTTCCATATATTGATTTTTTATTCCCCTGTATTGTTACTGTATCTGACGAGGATATTTCCTAGTTTTTTGTTTAGCTGATCAGAATTTCTCTGTATTCTACTTCGTGTTTGTTTACGACCATCATTTGTAACGGGATATGTTATGATGAAACAATCCAGAATCCATAGATACTGTATCAGAATGATCTAATTGCACCATAAATATTTTATTATGTGCGTGTTCTTGGACGTTTCTATCTCACAAATGATGGGGGACTTGGTTCAGAGTTTGGCGTTGGCCCCTGTGACGAGCGTTGTTGCTACCAGGGTATAGTTTCAGTTTCTGCCTCCAATACCTAAGCTACCATTACATACCAAGTACCGATAGCAGTGGCGTTTGGCCCGTCATAGGATGCAGAAGCAACACCGGCGGCAATGTCATCCTCCACTGCAGCGCTGAGTGCGTCCCGGGGGGCGGGGTATGTTCAAGCATATGGTATTAAAACCGCTGCTTCGGATCAGGAGAGTGAAGACCAATGTGCTTATTAAACATCAGTCAACTGGGGCTCCGATGTTTGCACATGCATAAAATTGGTTGCCGGCGGTGCAGAAATACTGGGTTGGTGAATTTTTCTCTTCATGATACTGATAAGTTACCGGCAGCTTTTGAAGACTGGGTTACTGTAGATCGGAAACAAGCAAATTGTAGACGATTGTTTGGTTTGGTACGGTTGGAGCCGCATGTTGGTCCATCCATCAGGATGTACTGTCTCTGGATGCAGTCTTATGTGAAACTAGGCCTGTCAAGAATATCCGGAAAACCGAATATCCGACTGATTTTCGGCTGTCCGAATCCGAAAATATCTGAACCTGATTATAATTTTAGGATCGGGATAGGAAGTGCTTATCCCGAACCCGAAAATATCCGAACTTGAATATAATTATATAAAGGAATGTGAATAATCCCGTCATCGGAAACAAGGGTGTCATGAATCGGAACGAACCCGACCCGTTTACAGCCCAAAGTCTCCTGGTTGCTTTTTCTAAATTGACTGCACCTGGCCGCCTGCTTTTTATAGGCGTTACGATTTTCCCAATCCATCATCTTCTTCTTCATTGTTCAATCGAGAAAAACGAAGCAGGAGATCGACAGGGGAGGAAGACGGGGAGGAGCATCTAGTTTACCACCTCTGCTCTCCGTCTTGTTTCGGATTCCAAAACTCCACGAAAATTTGCGAGATTTGAAACCCCACCCGAATCTTTCATTTCGATCTCTCATTCCCGCTGGTTCACGATTAGAGAGAGGTCCATCCTCGCTCCCGTCTCTTATCTCTCAAGGTATTGTTTAGATCTGCTCCTTGATTCGCTGTTTTGATGTATTTGGTAGAAAAAGATGGCATCTTATTGCGTAATTGTGGCTATTTTACGATGAAATTTCTCTAATTTAGGTGGTGTCATCTGAATTTTGCTTGGATTGGTGGTTGATCAACGTAAATAGATATCTATCGTAGCCGAAAATTTCCTTTTCTTCACTTGAGTGAAATCTTCGTCAATTTTATGCCTAGAGAACCATTTTGTGCCGTCAGAATGGGTCAACTTTTTGAGCTGTTGAGATAAATATGGCTTTCTTATTTTTATTTTTACATTCTTGTTATTAACAGTATCATGTTGATCTTTGAATCTGGGATGAAAAAAATTGAGATATATGAATTATGAATTTTGCAACACTTGTTTTGGACTTAGAAGCTTGAACATTCGACGTGCTGAAGAATATAGAGTAATTCATATTGCCAAATGAACATGTTCTCCTATTCTGTAGTTGCCAAATGAACTTTTTTTTCGTAGATGCTCTATCTTACAGTCGGCTCTCATACATGTGTAATATTTTGTCCCCGTGGGTCAGTTGTAAACTTGTAAGTTGTAATGATTGAACACAAAAAGATTCAAATTTTCTGACATTTAACATTTATAAGTGCTGCATTCTTATGCAACGAGTTTAATTATCTAAAAGAATGTATGCAGTATGCCCATTTAACATAGTTTCTTATTTTTTTTTATGCAGCATTCTCAATTTCATCAATTGATAGCAATTCTGTGACTCATTGTTCCGTTCATCAATTGATAGTAGATCATCAAAACTCAGGCCAATTGCTTGTTTATGTTTGTTCATACATGTTATGTTTGAAAGTCTGAGTAGTTTTAGGTGATATGCTAGACGTTATTTATGTTTGTTCATATATGTTATGTTTTGACATTGTAGATCATCAATATGACAAGTCAATCTAATTGTGCTTCGAACATTATTATTGCGAGTGACACTAATGCCCCTAATGGTGTGCAACCAAGTCAAAATGAGAGTCAAGTATCTAAGCAAGGAGTTGATCATCCACATCAAGCCTTAGATAAACCCCCAAAAGTAATGAAATCAGTAGTTTGGGAAGACTTTGAACGAGTAGTAGAGTATGGACCGAATGGCAAAGAATCAAAGGTTACTGCAATTTGCAAGAGTTGTTAAAAAAATTGAATGGACATTCAACCCAAGGGACCAGTCATTTGAAAACCCATCTAAAATCTTGTCCATATTATAAGAGGAGGCAAGTGGACAACAACTTTTGAGTATTTCATCACGGTCTTCCAATCAAACCTCTAAATTGGTAAATTGGATGTTTGATCAAGATTATTCTCGCTTGTGCTTTGCTTGTATGGTTGCTAAGCATGACTACCCATTCAATATGACTGAGCATCAATACTTTCGAAAATATGCGAAGAGTCTTAATCCCCAAGTCAAGTTCTTTTCTAGGAATATAATTCGGTCTGATGTTATGAAACTTTATACTCAGTTGAGAGGTGAGCTGCAAGTGCAACTTGATAAATTGTCTTCTCGAGTTAGTCTTACCACAGACTTATGGACATCCGACCATCAAAATATAGGCTATTGTTGCATTACTTGTCATTTCATTGATGATGAATGGAAACTGCATAAGAAAGTAATTGCATATCAGGCATTGCCTCCTCCACATACTGGACCTGCACTTGGTGAAGCTATTAAAGCTAAAGCTTTGAATTGGAATATTGATAACAAGTTATTTGCACTGACTGTTGATAATGCTTCGAACAATGATGGAATGATAAAGCATGTTAAGCAATGGTTAGTTTCTAAGGATGCTTTACCTATCAATGGTGACTTGTTTCACATGCATTGTTGTGCACATATATTGAATCTCATTGTGCAAGATGGTTTGAAAGTTGTAAGTGGTCTTCTGGTAAAGATAAGTAGTGTTGATTTCACAAAATCATCAGAGAGTAGAAGAATCAAATTTGAGAATGCATTAGTTCATACTAAATTGACTGGCACGGGACTTTCTTATGATGTCCCAACACGATGGAATTCTACTTATCTCATGCTTGAGAGTGCTCTTGTAGTACGCCCAGCATTTAAGCATTTAGCAGAATTAGCAACCGAATACAAGTCTTTGCCTACTGAACAAGAAAGGGAAATTGGGCGGGTGGTTTGTGAATGTTTGAAAGTATTTTATGATGTTACACTTGTATTTTCTGGTGTGAAGTACCCAACCATTAATTTGTACTTCAAAGGTGTTTGTGATGTTTATGAAAGTATTCTTACTTGGGAGTCAAGTGATCATGGTTTTATTCGGGATATGTCTTTTGATATGAAGCTCAAGTATGAGAAGTATTGGCAAGAGGTTAATTTGATGATGAGTATTAGCATGGTTTTTGATCCTAGATATAAGATGACTTACATTGAGTGTTTCTTTGAATCAATCTATGTTGATACTGCTTACATCTATGTTAACAAAGTCAGTGATTCACTAAATGAGCTCTTCTCCAAGTATGAGAGTCAATTTGCACTTTCCACGGATGTTTCTTTCTCTTGTACTAGTGCTATGGATTCTGGGGGTAGTAGTAGAATTTCTAGAAAGAGAACAAAATTGGATGAAAGGTGGAGAACATATGTGGTGAAAAAACATGGAACTTCACAAGTTCAAAAGACAGAGTTAGACAAGTACTTGGAAGACGATTTGTTACCAATGGGAGAAGAAGAGGAAAACTTCGATATTTTGATGTGGTGGAAAACTAGTGGACCTAAGTTTCCAATCTTAGCAAAAATAGCTCGTGATATCTTAGCTGTTCCAGTATCTACCGTACCATCAGAGGCCACATTTAGTAGTGGTGGTAGGATCATCTCGGAGAGCAGGAGCTCGTTATGTCCAGATATAGTGGAAGCATTGAGTTGTATGAAAGATTGGTTGCCGGAACCAAGTAAGTAAATTATTTGCTTGTTGAGAATTACTAATAATGTGTTATTTGTCACTCTTTAAATACTTTGTTATCATTTAATAGACCCATATATTGATGAACTTGTAGATGGAGGAGAAGCATCAAGTGTGGCGAGCTAAGTATGCTTGTATAATTTTTCGTATGAGGTACACTTTTTCTTATATATGTATGCTTGTTTACACGAGAACACATTAAGTTAACAAGTCGTGCATGTTAGAACACTATGCAATTATGCTTTACATTATGAGTTATACTTTTCTTATTGTATGTATGATCATTATACTCGGATACTAAATATCTTTATGCTTTGTTTGTTGTTGAGATTGCAGATTGGAAGCAGAAATGCGAAAGAGAAACGAGTCTTGCTTTTTGGAAATACAAATATGAAATTAAATATATTTTGCTTCATGGCGTTGTTGTAGACTTATAGTGTTGTTTATTGGTTTCATCTTCAAACTGTGTTTCATTTGATAGAGGCCCAGTTGATAATTACCTGGATGCAAGCATGAACGGCTACCGATGCAAGCCGCTCGTAGTCGACCTTTTCCACTACCACCTTGTCCCGTGGAAGGGTCGCATTCTCGGTGATGCGGGAAGCGGCCCCGTAATCGAGAAGGGCAGAATCCCCAAGTCTCAATGGGAATCTCGCCCTGACAAGGTCCTCCTCGGAACAGTTGAGGGGGGCCTGAGAAGATCGACCCTCCAACAACATCGGTCGGTACCCCCTAGGGATGTCTTTGGGCAACCTATGGAAGGAGACAGACCCCCAAGGCTAGGAGTCCAGATGCATACGGAGATCCGATGGAACCTGAGTCTCTCTCGAACTTTCCTTATGGAGTGCATCACTCCCTGGCCGGGAGGCTTGCTCCGCGGTTGCGTTCAACCCAGACGGCTCCGAGTCGCTGGAAAGAATCCTCAGCTATTTCTTGCCTCCCTCCAGTGCAACCACCTCAAACTCAGAGGAGGATTATTTCTTCTTCTTCTGCTGCTGAGGGCGAGCCTCCTGGGTGATCCCCTCAACAACCATGGGCCGATCTCCGGACGACTAGGTCGAAGATCTCGATACGGTCGACACCCGTGGCAACAACATTTTCGCCTCCGTCTCTTTGATGGAAGCCTCGACCGCATCCTTCAGTGCAGGATCTACCTGGTAATCCGCACTGGTCATCCCTGCTAGAGAAACAAACGAGTTAGTTCGAATGACGAGGGTCGAACAGTTGGCGAGCACGGTCGAACCAACCTTTCGTCCACACGGTCCGACGTAACACATCATCTGACCATAGCCACTCGACCGACCTCATGCCCTCTGGCAGATTCTTCAGAGTGTCGGCGGCTTTCTTCTCCTCGACGGTCAGCCGCTTATCCTCGGTAGGCCCCAAATCAGGGGCGCCCCAACAGGTGCAGAAGCTTGCCTCCCCCTGAAAGACCACGAACATAACCTCATCCTTCCACTTGGGGTTGGAGGTGGGAAGAGCTTCCAGCTGCTTCCTCCCCCGACGGGCCATTATCGTATACCACCCTGGGGTCTTAAGGGGTGGGATCCAGAAGAAGTGATTGAACAGATGCAAGGATGGCTCGATTCCCTTTGTGACGCACAAGACTATGAAGCCCATCAACATGCCAATTTCGTTCAGCATCAGCTGGCAGAGGGAGATGTTCAGGGTACACAAGAAGTACCGCAAGAAGGGATGCATTGGAAATCGAAGACCCCATTCGAAGGCTTTGACATAAACCACTACTTCCCGATCACCGGGACGATGAGCCCTCTCGTCCCTCCTAGGCAGTCTGATTTGATAATCGAGACGAACGAATTTCTTCTGGAGCACGTCGATTTGGCTACCTTGACCTTGGCCTCACATTCGCCAGCAAGCCCGGCTCCATGACCCTTCTTGATTCTTCTGAACGACAGTGACCACATTTTTTCCGGAGGCAGAGGACGAAGCCATTGCTTTCGAGAGAAGGAAAATCGGAATCGAAAGAATGAAGACAATACTCTCTCACTCATTCGTGTAGGGATCGTCTAACCCTTGCAATACTAACAACACACACTAGAGGGGGGGTGAATAGTGTAATGGCAATAAAATTGTCCAAATAAAATTTAACTTGTAAATGCGGAATTATAAATGCAAGAGGAATTAAAAGGCACAATCAATCCAAACACAAACACAAAGTTTTACCCTGGATCCCCAAACTTGGGTACATCCAGCCATACCAATATTCATTATATTCCAACACAGAGAAGTGAATACAAATCTCACAAGCACACACAATCAATGGGTATGCATATGAAGATTTTTCATTCTTCCTCATTACCTCGTGATCTACATGCTTCTTGTTGATGTTCTTGTTGTACAAGAAAGCATGGTGATTCTTCTTAGGTGCTTTGGCAATATTTCTTGTATTTGCACCAAAAGAGGAATTAGAGGTGGGTTTGAGAACCATATTTTGAATATAACCCAAACCTCCTCTATGATTTGCCGGATATTGTTTTTCCAACAAATCGTGGAGTGAATCCCTAGAATACACAAAGCTTATGAGCTTCTGGGATTCCTCTTCACATTTCAACGTAAGTTGTTGAATGTGAGCATCTAAGCTAAGGTTTTGAGCAATGAGTTTTTCATTAGAAAGGCTCAATTCCTTAACTTGAGAGAGAAGTGTGTCTCTCTCACAAGTGTCATACACATGTCTTTCATCATGAATTACACTTGCAATAACTAGTTCATGCAATCTACTCTTAGCAATCTTATATTTTGCTTTTAATCTATTGTAAGAGTTGATGCACTTACTAGCCTTTTCGGAGACCAAGTCAAAATTGATCTTGAGCTCCTCGTATGAGATCTTTTCTTCCTCGATCTCAACAACAATATCATCATCCTTGCAAGAGCTTGATGACGACTTCTCCTCCGTAGCCATGAGGCACGAATCCTCATAGGAATTGTATGCGTCAAGCCAAGCATCCAACTCTTCTTCATTTAATCCGGAGGGGATTGGTGTTGGACCATCAATGGCTACAAAGCATGCGTGAGCATCCTCCTTTGTATCCGCTTCTTCGTTACTCGAAGTGTCCTCACTCGAATCATCAAATGTCCCAACAAGTTCCTTGCGATTTTTGGACTTGGACCTTCCTTTCCAATCCTTCTTCCATTTACCCTTGTAAGTTTCTTTGTTGGGTTTGGAAGGGCATTCGGTGGACAAGTGACCTTTTCCACTGCAAGTGTAACAAGTAAAAACCTTGTTAGAATTGGAGGCAAACTTTGACAAAGACTTACCTTACTTGCATTTGAGGAATGCTTTGAATTGCTCGGCAAGCTCCTCAATTTCTTCTCCACTTGCATCTCCTTGCTCATCTTCTTCACTAGGAGCTTCTCGATGGAATTTCCTCCTCCACATGATTGGCTCCTCCTTGGCATGGAATACAACCTCCTTTTGCTTCTCGGGCTTTGTTGGTTGAATCTCCTTCTTGTGTTGAAGCTTCACCTCATACGCCATGAGATTTCCAATGCACTCCTCAACGATATATTTGGACGTGTCATATGACTCCAAAATTCCGTTGGCCTTTGACTCCCAACGAGGTGAGAGAGAGAGTCAAGGATCTTCTCTACGCGATCCTCTTGGGAAATCGTCTTCCCGAGTCTCTCCAAAGCGTTCACGATATCGGTGAACCTTGTGAACATCTCTAAAATGCTTTCGCCTTTCTGTATCTTAAACATTTCATATTTAGATCTAAACATAGTTTGTTTAGATTTCTTTACATTCGTTGTCCCTTCATGACAAATCTCCAAGGTGTGCCAAATATCATTTGCCGTTTTGCACATGGAGATGCGGTTGAACTCATTAGCTGAGAGAGCGCAATGTAATGCATTCATAGCTCTCGCATTGAACTTGATTGAGTCCTTTTTCGCCTTTGTCCTTGAAGCCGCAGGAGTGGTGTGCTTCTCAAATGGCACCTCCGTGATGTCCCATAGGTCTTGACCCTCCATGTAGATCATCATTCTGATCTTCCAACTTGGGTAGTTGGTTCCGTTGAAGAGCGGGGGTCGAACGGTTGAGTGACCTTCTTCATGAGACACGGATTAGGCGTTGAATGCCATGGTTGCAGTATGCTCTAACCTCACTTTGATACCAATTGTAGGGATCGTCTAACCCTTGCAATACTAACAACACACACTAGAGGGGGGTGAATAGTGTAATGACAACAAAATTGTCCAAATAAAATTTAACTTGCAAATGCGAAATTATAAATGCAAGAGGAATTAAAAGGCACAATCAATCCAAATGCAAACACAGAGTTTTACCATCGTTCCCCAAACTTGGGTACATCCAGCCACACCAATATTCACTATATTCCCACACAGAGAAGTGAATACAAATCTCACAAGGAGATACCCCACAAAGAGGATTTATGCCCTACACAAGGACCCAACCAATCCTACACGAGGATCAAGACTCCCACACAGAGAATCACTAACTCCCACTCAGAGAATTAGGGTTAGCCCTACACTAGGACACTAGAACTCCGACAAAGAGAGTTAATTCTCACAAAGAGAATTCCCTAGTCCCACAAAGAGACAACCTCCCACAAAGAGAGTATCCTAATCCCACAAAGAGAAATAGGAAGACAAATTACACTAAGTAAAGTAAATACTCTTACCTATGCCTTGAGATGCTTACTCATGAATGAATGCAAGGCATGGAAGATGATCTCCAAGTGTTGGAATATGCTTGAGAGCACTTGGATGATTTCCCTTGAGCTGGACTTCAATGCATGAAGAAAGATGAGTGCTCAATAGAGGGAAATGAGGGAGCTTGAGAGTTGCTTATTGATCTCTTGAGATTTTCTATAGAGTCAAGAGTTATCAAGTGTTGTCAAGAGTTGGCAGCACACTCATATATATAGGAATCATATATCAAGCCCAAAAACCCAAAGAAACAGCCAAATGAACAGATCTGCAACGGCTAGAAACTGGGTGAAAACGATAGGAACAGTCGACTGATGATCATAAGACAGTCGACTGATCAATGTCTAGAAAATATCCAACGGCTATAATTTGAGCCAGGACAGTCGACTGAAGAAGATAATATAGTCGATTGACAAACAGGACAGGCGCCTGTAAAACCTTCAACAGACGACTGCTTCAGGGGATGGATCGAAACAGAGAGCTGCACTCTTTCTCCAATTCTTCGCCAAGGCGACTGATGTTAATACTACAGTCGTTTGTCCAATAGTCAGGCGATTGTACATTATACATCAGTCGACTACTGTAAAATATGGAGAGAAGACAGAGAGATGCAGTGATTGCACTTACGCTATACAGGCGACTGATGACCAATCTCCAGGCGACTGTGAAAATACAGGCGACTGTAAACTGATTGACAGACGACTGTGCGTAAAGCTCAAGTTTGAGTCAATTGAAATGTTGACTTGAGCTGTGCATGTCAGGCGACTGTAGAAGGATCTACAGGCGACTGGAAATCACCCAGTCGGCTGTGTTTCCTTAAGCAGGCGACTGACGGAAAGCCAGAGACTCCATATGAGTCTTTGGACATAGTGAACCTAATGGGTTGGATTCTATGATAATCCTAAGGTTCATTAAGATGGTTAAATGCATATGCATGAATGAGTAAACCATCTAACAAGGCATTACATTAACCCTAGACTCAAAAGAGAGAGAAAGCAATAAAGTAAATTACATGGATTACAATGCTTCTCAAAGAGTCTAAGTCTTCAATCTGGATGCCTTGATAGCTCTCCACCATCTCCAAGCTTTGGCACTCCTTGAGTCCAAACATTGGCTCTTCTTCACATGATGTCCATCCTTACACCAAGTGATTAGTCTCCAAGAAAGATATCCTTGAAATAAACTGAGAGATTAAAACATGAGATTCATTAGCAACAACATAATGTTGTGATTATCATCAAAATAAGATTCGTATGAAACACCAATACTCAACAATTCGCTGGAACCGTCTTATAAGGGCAAGGCAACAACCGCATGATGGAACGCGTGTCGAAGATCCAAGGACTGGAATGTCTTGGATTTCGAACCGACAAATCATTCGAATTGACGAGGTGGGTGTTTTTGGTGCCTAGAACGCAAGTGCTATTTTCTTGACTGCCGCACCCCATTAAATGTGATGTAATGTTGCTTGAACTCAGCAGATGGATCCTTCAAGGTCATGCGACGGGGGCCATTGTTAAGTCATTGGGCTGGCATTAGAGGGACTCGGTCGACCAATGTCCAAGGCCGCCAAGCCCACCAAAGAAACCCGCTATCAACTAGGTCAAAGCCCGAATGGCCAGTCGACCGTTGGGTCCACTTCACACGAACGTGGGATTAAAGGCGGGCTCGAAAATCTCGGGGACGTGGGTAACGTTTACTCCTATTAATGGGGCAAGATCGTGGCCCATTATGGGTGACCGTTATCTCTCCAACGTATCCAAGGGGACCCCTAACGTCTATAAATAGAGAGAAGGGTTCCGTCTTTAAGGTACAAGATCTAATACATAAAACTCTATCTTCTCACTCTTATCATTCTTATATTCGAGCTTGTGTCGTCAATCTAGAGACGAACCTTCGTGGGTCGATCTCAGCTACACCAAGCTCCCTCTCTTCCTTAAGTTTCCTACTAACTTAAGCATCAGAGGGGATTTGGATCGGAACCCAGATCCAACCCCCCTAACGACTCCATGTGGTGCAGATCGACGATCGATATCCAAAATCGAAGGTCGACGTTGGGCCCTTCAACCTCGAACGATCGACCCAATGGCTGCTCATAGGTCGATCGAAGTCGTATCACCTCCAACTACAAACATCCGACCCTGGATCTTCCAACCAAGGGTCCCACCTCAACTACTGACAAGGCTCCAGCTCAGCGATACGAGTCTCCGTCAGCCTGACAACTGTCCTGGTCAATTTTGGCCTTAACAATTTCCCAGATCAAATCTTAGCTGAATAAATATTATTAGATCTTATAAATCCAATTTATTTACCAAATTGATTTCCTAAATCAAATCATATCTAAATATCTAAACTAGTAAGATTTCCTAAATCAGATTTCAACATAATAATCTCAGTAAATCTTAACCCATCTTATCACATTGTTGGGATCCTATCTCATCCATGATTTTCATTCCCTTCTGTCCTACGATCCTACCTATCTCCCCATGATTTTTGCACGATTTGTTGCAACGGTTCCCAACCTCACCTCCTATTTCTCCACAACAACTCCTACGTGTTGTTCATAAAAACAACCCACGTTCTCTACCTCTTCATATAATTCTCAAACTCAACTTCTTTTCTCAAACCGTATTCCTCAAACCCTAAGCCCGCCTTCCCCTCGTGAACCCAACAAAATCCCCCACAGCTTCTTCCTCCTACTGCAACACCACCCACATTCTCCTCTTCCCCTAACTTCCCTTCGCAAGCAACCACCACCTCGACAATACCCTCACCTCTGCCCCTCATGGTAGTCCCCTACCTCAACTCACAGTCAGCAAACTCCCGTGCACTGCCTGCGCGTGCCTCCGACGACCCCACGTTCAACCCTCAACCGCAACACCCCCACCTCCTCAGTCAAACCGTCCGCCAGCAACCACAACCGCCGTGTCTCCCCGCAGCCTTGCCCCAATCTCCTCCTCAAACCAAGTCCAATAGATCCTTCCTCCTCCTCTCGACTCGCCACTAGTACCCACAAGCCTCGACACCTCAAACTTCTGCCAAGCCTCGATGAACACCTCCAAACCCGTCAGCGATCTCAACCTCCGGTGCCACCACCAACAGTATCACATCCCGCGCAGTCTCCCCTCAAAGAACCCCCAGCCGATGTCTCACCCTCCTGCACCCCCAACCTCCGCCAGCGACCACAAGCCCTGCCATCTCTCTCCTCACGACTTCTCTGCCGCCGGCACCATAAACCCCGACCCCCTCCTTCCAAAACCCTTAACCCACCACTGTAACCTTCCTCCAGTTTGAATGAGCTCGACGACAACCACTCATGCCACCAAAACCTCTGACCTTCTCCCTCAACAAAACCCCGATCCTACCACCACCTTCTACCACTGACGTCGTCACCCTGGCACCTCCTTCCGTCGTCGCAACCCCAGCCTGCCGTCTCTCTCTCGCTTCCCTCCTCTCTCTTTAACTCTCAACAGTTTCTTAACCAACGATAGCCCTCAACCGCTGCCACTGCACCTCCTGGACCGCCGTCGCCCTGAGCTTACCGGCCACCGCCGTCACAGTGGCCATCCGTCGCCATCCCAGAGCCACCGACTCCACCTACAAACGACAACGAAGAGATGAGGAGATGCGTGATACGTAAATTATGAGTTAATATATACGAGCTGTGTGTTATACTACATCATCATGTAAGTTATAATGCAACTGTGTATTATATTAGTATTATTAAATATAAGTATTATATTACATTAAGTTTTTATGTTATATGTTATACGGTATACTCTATTTATATATTATATGCATATAATTTATATAAATGATATGTTATTTACAAAATATATATCTATTATACAATTCACGACCTTTTTTGAATTTTGTCCTATGTGGCAGTTTTGTCCCAGTCATATTTTAGGTTGCTGACTGGAACGCCAATGGAAGCCCCGTGGGGTTGGGTGGGGTTCCGGGCTTGGGTTTGGGGTGGGTTTTGGTGATTTTTTTGCGTTTTAGTCCCTGCTTTTTCTCATTTTCCCCCCGACCATCCTCACACACACATTCATGATTTTTTTCATTCTGGCGACCGCTTCTATCCGCATTTGCATCCGGGCGACGACTGCCAGGGCACGGGCAATTATTAATTATACAATTCACGACCTTTTTTGAATTTTGTCCTATGTGGCAGTTTTGTCCCAGTCATATTTTGGATTGCTGATTGGGACGCCTGTGGAGGCCCCATGGGATTGGGTGGGATTCTGAGCTTGGGTTTGGGGTGGGTTTTGGTTATTTTTTGTGTTTTAGTCCATGCTTTTCCTCCTTTTTCCCCCGACCCTCCTCTCACACACATCCATGATTTTTTCATTCTGGCGACCGCTTCTCTCTGCATTTGCGTCCAGGCGACAACTGCCTCAGTGCCCAGACTCCGTGCCCTTCGGGCACGGGCAATTACCAGTTTCAGAGTGAAAGAGCCAAATATCACAAATCTCCATCTAGCCAAATATCTCCATCTAGCAACATAGGCGATAAGTGCTCCCAAAGTGATTGAATTCAGAGTTTTTAAAATTTTAGGATGACTCCAATCCTAATATTCATGAGAAAGCCCGGGTTGTAAATAACTCACATATATGCATGACTTAGTAAGTCTCCACTTAACCGGATTTAAATAGATTAATTTCTTAACCCAAATCATTTAAACCCATCTATCCAAAAAAATGTATGGGAATGCAAACCCAATTAAAACCCTCTTTACCCGAGTTGAACATGGCAGTGCCTCAGTAAATTCATATTTTTCCTTTTTTTTCACAACAATTGCATTGGTTTGATCAAGAATTTGGAAAATAATTCACTGATAGGATTTTCTAGGGATTTGGGAAAGAAATTTTGGAATTTGGGGGAAGATATGATTTTTATTGATAAAAGAGGAAAATACAAGAATAATTTGCCTCGTTCGAGAGGACTGCTGCTCTCCCAAGTGACGTGCGTTTATATTCTATATATTCACGCACGTCTTCTTTGTGATTTTCCGTTGATTTCCATCGTTTCGTACCCGGTCTTTCGTATTTTTTGTATCTTTTCACTTTCTTCATGTTTTTGTGCGAATGCAGGAGATTGCCAGCGTTGGGGACGTTTAAAGAAGATATCATGAGCCCCCGGAGCAACGGGAGGAGTCTCGCGTGATCCAGAGGGTCAAACGATGAAGACTGCTATATTTCAGCCCTCAACCGGCCGGGTGGACACAGCCACCCGATCGGTTGATGCACGCATATCCTACCCGGACGACGACTAAAGAAGAGCAGCAACTCGCCCGATCGGTTTGGCGATCAGGTGAACCGACAGAACTCTCTGTCTAATTGCACCGAATTCCAACCAATCGGGTGAAAAATCACCCGATCGGTTCACCTGTAGCCGCAATTCCTCGAACGACGACCTGGTCACGCCACCCGCTCGCCTCAGCGCCCGGTTGAAAATCTTCAAAGCTCTCACCCGATCGGTTGACTCATCAACCGATCGGGTGGCGATTTTCTGCGGGTTTGGACCCGAACCATTAGGGTTTCGAAGGGGAGCCTATAAATACACGAGGTTGGCCGACTCAAAGGGGATCTTCTTCAGTTTTTAGGGCTTTTTGCCCCTTCTCTTGTGAGACTTAGGGTAGTGTAGATTAGGTCTTTTGATCAATAAATCTTGTATTGGATTGAAGATTCAAACTCAAGATAAGTATTTCTTCCTCATATTTTCTATTGTTTTGTATTGTGTTTAGTTTGCTTGATGGTGAACGTTTGTATTTCTTTTCTGTTGCTTATTTTTATGTTCTTCACCATTGAGTAATGTCGATGAACCCTAATACGGGTTAGGGTAGGATTGATGCTTGGGTTGTTTCATTTGACTTGGTTGCATGGCATGTGTTCGATAAATTGTGTCAATGGGGATTTCTAGTAATCTGAGTCCAATTCGTATGGCAACACACTAGTTGTGTTGGGGATTGGGGTCCGGTGTCTTGTCCAGTCAAGATCCGCTTCGATGTATTGCTAGAAATCACATTCGATCTATTTGGCCATTAGGGTCGCGCGGGGGTGTTTCATTGTCATTGGCGGGAGAAAGACCGCCTCTGACCGTCGGGCCAAGGGGGAATAAACTTGGCGGTTGACCCCCTAGCCATAGCTCACGCCCCTAGCGCTGACATCGAGTCCTCGCGCGTGGGAACGGCTTGGACGAAATGTTGGGAGTTATCATTGTGGCCTTAATGCTCCCGGTTGCGGAAGGTGTTAATGGACATGGGAATGCCCACCGTCCGAAACCGGGTAGGCCTAGCGTGCTAGGCACCGACCGGAATATCGGGCCATGGACGCTAGGTACCACCTTTTGGGGCAATGTCTCACCCTGGGTCAAGTCAAATGCCATGTGTCATGAATGCTCTAGCCCGTGTTAGCGGAGATTCTTTTCGTGTCTTTTTCATTTCTTTCTTTTATTTCTACACTTCCACCCACGTTATCCGCGTAGCTAGCACACAACCTAGGCGAGGCTAGTAGTCATTCAAGCCATCCACCTCTATGAGTTCGATAAACCCGCACCCTACACTAACCGTGCACTTGCGGTAAAACGACACCGCGCCCAAACCGTAAGCGTGGCGCCGATCAAGTTTTTGGCGCCGTTGCCGGGGAGACGTTCGGTTTGATATTAGCTTAGCTTGGGTTCGTTAGACTACGCATAAAAAAAACAATAACCGAGAAATTTTTCCCCCACCATTATATTATCTTTCTGTTATTCTCTTGTACTATTGACGCTCCTCTCTAGTTCTCTTCTTTTGTTGTCCATGTATCTTTGGTGTAACCATGTGGAGATCAAATTTCGATACTCAGATGGGAGGATACGATCCTTATTCAGTTGTGGTTTACGATACTTGTGGGATGGCGGGGCACATGTATTATGATTGCACATTTACGCTTGAGAGCCTCCCCCCTACACCAAGGCCAAACATTTTCCCACAACCATTGCCCAAACACCTCCCATCCATTTCATCAACCTTATATCCCTCCACCAACACAAGAAGAATCAACCCTCGTGTCTCTCCTTGAAAATGCCATGTTTAACCAAGGCCAATTCTTACCAAACTTGATGGCACCAATCACCGAGCCTACACCAAGGAGAGGGGACGAAGGAGAGGATATACCCACTTTCATGGTTGAGACCACCATGCCATCGGTCACCATAGACACATCTCATGCCGACACCCTATTTTTCCATCACTACCACTTGGATGACGACGCATTTTTTGATGATGATAGTGAGGATGGGGAGACTTCTCTAGGATCTGTGGGAGAGACTTCTTGTCTTGATTTGGATACCCCGCATGAGCCCTACGAGAGCACCGAGGAGACTACAGAGCTTATGCATACCGTCGAGGAGGATGTGCATGAGGGATTGGATACGATCGTCCACTTCATGGAGCCCGAGCCACATCTACCTCTACCGTCACGCTCCACTTCTTCTGCAGCTGAGCATCTACTTGAGCATATTGCCCCTATTCAGGGAGATTTTCATACTCACTATTACTCCACATTTAAGTCTCGCTTTTCACGTCCTATTCCTTTAGACTTATATATTTTTGACACACCATATCTCTCGCAGGACACATGATCGACTTTCCTTGAGGTATGCTGTGGTGTGTCACCACCTGGAGAGCAACTTCACATGGAGAGCAGGGATTTGGTCGTCGCTAGCACAGAGGATAACATACCATTTCCAGGGAGTGTTCGCCACATTTCATATATTTTACCATCATTTACCGGCGACTATCTCTGGGATACATTTATTTTGGGAAATAATTTCTTGCCATGGACTAATGCACCTCGTCCTTTGCAGGTCACATGTGGACACCTACGAGGGATGCTTGGAGGTGCATTGCTTGGGTCCATTGGCACACGTGGCACAGCGCTTCTGGCGGAGCCACAGAAGGAGCAGTTAGAGCAGCTACCTGTCCCACTTCAGATCTTGGATCCGCCTATGCTCAGGTGTATCCTAATCCAGTAGTGTAAAAATTTACAGCTTTCTAGTTTAGATTTGAATAATCTCGTCTCCTCTCATTAGCGAGGGGAGCATATCTAAGATTTGCTTTTGCATCATAATAACCCATCATGTCGTGCCCTTCTATCACTTCTACCGCCCACATCCCACATCCTCTTCCGAGGAGAATGAGCACACCATCTCTCATGCATTCTGATTTCTTTCTTTTCCGATTTTTCCCCTAGCATATTTCTACATCACCATTGATCATATCATTTTGCTAGCATTGTCATGTTCAGCTTGGGGGAAATCGACTTTTGTGTGCATGTTTTCGTGTGTCGTTGTCGTGTGTTTGTGTCTTTGAGTCCTTCGTTGCGTTTTATATCTTTTATTTTGTATGTTTCTTTTTCTTTATTTTCCAGTTTCGTTCGTGTGTTTTTCGTGTTTTTCATTTTTTGTTCGGTGCGTAACTCCCCCCCCCCCCATTTTCGTTGCCCTCCCGTATTCACTACTATTGCATTGAGGACAATGCAAGTTTCAGCTTGGGGGAGTCGCACTTCGTGTGTCATTTGTGTCTTTTTCTTCGTTTTTGTATCGAAGCCATGCTAGGTGTGTGTGTAGTTTTGTGACAATTCATCATATGGGGTCATCTCTAGGGGAGAGATGGAGAGAGAGAGAGAGAGAGAGAGAGAGAGAGGACAACAGAAGAGAAGAAAAAAAGAAAAACAGTCGTCTTTCTTCGTGTTTTTCTTTTTTTCTTCTCTTCTTTTGTCCTCTCTCTCTCTCTCTCTCTCTCTCTCTCTCTCTCTCTCTCTCCTAGAGATGACCCCATATGATGAATTGCCACAAAACTACACACACACCTAGCATGGCTTCGATAATCACTTTCACTAACCCTAGGAAGTCGAGTCCTACTGCATTTATGCTTTGTGGGTCCACTTTGCTTTTATGTGAGTTGTGAGTCATGACTAGCTAGGTGGCGTGCTTCTACTGTGTGATGTTGATTTATATACATATCCTTGGTTGACCCCTAGATTATCATGCTTCAATTTGAATATGCGGTATTTGCTCCTACTGTCTGCTTCTATATGCATGCTATATATATCGTATACTTCATTTCGCATGTGTCGGGATTCCACAATTAAGGACTAGAATAACCCATTTAGCCCATGCTCTAATTAGCGAGAATAGTTTCCTTTACCCAAGTGTTTAGATTCCGATTTTTTTTGTTTTACTTGGTGCAAATCCCCTCGTCGTGTGTCGTTCTCCCACTTGGGAGAGTACACATGTATATATCCCAAAATCCAAAAAATCTAAAAAGGAGAGAAAAGAAAAACCAAAAAAAGGGGGAAAGAAAAGATGACGAAGAAGAAAATATGTACAGCCAAAAATCCAAACAAAAATACAAATACCCAAAACCCAAAAAAATTCCAGTGTGAATATTTTTCCTATCTGTCGAGAATAAAGGGAATGCGAGAATGTGCACCGAGTGTTCTACTCCACACCTTCTCAACCTCCATCGTTTTCGAAAACACTTGGCATAGGAACTCTCTAGCGATTACCTAGGCGATAGTGTGGTGATTTCCTAGTCCCTAGCTGTGTAGTCCCCGATGCATGATACGCTTCTATTCCTATACTCTTCTCATGCATGCTTGAGCTACTATTCACCGCATTTTCAAATTGAATTGATATTTGGGTCATTCCTTGGATTTGTGTATATGGAGCCTTATTGCACAATGTAGATAGCGACACCGTCTGCAAGCACACGACCACACTCACTCGCGCTTCACTGCGTGGGCCCACGACACTTGTTTGGACTCACATTCCTTGGTTTAGTGTTGCGTTTTGTCGTATGCTTGCTTAGTGTGGCGGGTTTGATTTTGTTGGGTCTGACGGGCGATTTAGGATTTTGATTTCTCTTTCTATCTCTCTCTCTATTTTTCCCTTCAAGCTCCTACTCTCACTCTTCTTCCTTGAGGACGAGGAAGGGTTTAGCTTGGGGGATTTTGACGTGCGTTTATATTCTATATATTCACGCACGTCTTCTTTGTGATTTTCCGTTGATTTCCATCGTTTCGTACCCGTTCTTTCGTGTTTTTTGAATCTTTTCAATTTCTTCATGTTTTTGTGCGAATGCAGGAGATTGCCAGCGTTGGGGACGTTTAAAGAAGATATCATGAGCCCCCGGAGCAACAGGAGGAGTCTCGGTGATCTAGAGGGTCAAACGATGAAGACTGCTATATTTCAGCCCTCAACCGGTCGGGTGGACACATCCACCCGATCGGTTGATGCACGCGTATCCTACCCGGACGGCGACTAAAGAAGAGCAGCAGCTCGCCCGATCACTTCGGCGATCGGGTGAACCGACAGAACTCTCTGTCTAATTGCACTGAATTCCAACCGATCGGGTGAAGAATCACCTGATCGGTTCACCTGTAGACGCAATTCCTCGAACGACGACCCGGTCACGCCTGTAGGGATCGTCTAACCCTTGCAATACTAACAACACACACTAGAGGGGGGTGAATAGTGTAATGGCAATAAAAATGTCCAAATAAAATTTAACTTGCAAATGCGGAATTATAAATGCAAGAGGAATTAAATGGCACAATTAATCCAAACGTAAACACAAAGTTTTACCCTGGTTCCCCAAACTTGGGTACATCCAGCCACACCAATATTCACTATATTCCCACACAGAGAAGTGAATACAAATCTCACAAGGAGATACCCCACAAAGAGGATTTATGCCCTACACAAGGACCCAACCAATCCTACACAAGGATCAAGACTCCCACACAGAGAATCACTAACTCCCACTCAGAGAATTAGGGTTAGCCCTACACTAGGACACTCGAACTCCCACAAAGAGAGTTAATTTCCACAAAGAGAATTCCCTAGTCCCACAAAGAGACAACCGCTCACAAAGAGAGAAACCCCCACAAAGAGAGTATCCTAATCCCATAAAGAGAAATAGGAAAACAAATTACACCCTGTAAAGTAAATACTCTTACCTATGCCTTGAGATGCTTACTCATGAATGAATGCAAGGCATGGAAGAGGATCTCCAAGTGTTGGAATATGCTTGAGAGCACTTGGATGATTTCCCTTGAGCTGGACTTCAATTCATGAAGATGAATGCTCAATAGAGGGAAATGAGGGAGCTTGAGAGTGGCTTAAAGATCTCTTGAGATTTTCAATAGAATCAAGAGTAATCAAGAATCAATCAAGAAGTTTAAGCATAGGCAGCACACTCATATATATAGGAATCCTATATCAAGCCCAAAAACCCAAAGAAACAGCCAAATAATCAAATCTACAACGGCTAGAAACTGGGTGAAAACGACAGGAACAGTCGACTGATGATCATAAGACAGTCGACTGATCAACGGATAGAAAATATCCAATGGCTATAATCTGAGCCAGGACAGTCGACTGACGAAGTCAATACAGTCGACTGACAAACATGACAGGCGCCTGTTAATCCTTCAGCAGACGACTGCTGCAGGGGATGGATCGAAACAGAGAGCTGCACTCTTTCTCCAATTCTGCGCACAGGCGACTGATGTTAATACTACAGTCGACTGTCAAATAGTCAGGCGACTGTACATTCTTCATCAGTCGACTACTATAAAGTATGGAGAGAAGACAGAGAGATGCAGAGATTGCACTTACGCCAGACAGGTGACTATTGGCCAATATCCAGGTGACTGTAAATATACAGGCGACTGGAAACCGATCGACAGACGACTGTACGTAAAGCTCAAGTTTGAGTCAATAGAAATGTTGACTTGAGCAGTGCATATCAGGCGACTGTAGAAGGATCTACAGGCGACTGGAAATCACCCAGTCGGCTGTGTTTCCCTCAACAGGCGACTGACGGAAAGAGTGAACCTAATGGGTTGGATTCTATGATAATCCTAAGGTTCACTAAGATGGTTAAATGCATATGCATGAATGAGTAAACCATCTAACAAGGCATTACATTAACCCTAGACTCAAAAGAGAGAGAAAGCAATAAAGTAAATTACATGGATTACAGTGCTTCTCAAAGAGTCTAAGTCTTCAATCTTGATGCCTTGATAGCTCTCCACAATCTCCAAGCTTTGGCACTCCTTGAGTCCAAACATTGGCCCTTCTTCACATGATGTCCATCCTTACACCAAGTGATTAGTCTCCAAGAAAGATATCCTTGAAATAAACTGAGAGATTAAAACATGAGATTCATTAGCAACAACATAATGTTGTGATCATCATCAAAATAAGATTGGTATGAAACACCAATACTCAACAATCTCCCCCTTTTTGATGATGACACACATTATGTAAATCATAAAGAATTAAAACACAATGCTAATGATCTCCCCTACTTATATGCACCAAATATATAATGAGCTACACAAAGGTAAATACTCATAAAACCAATAACAACAAGGTGACATATAATAGACATGGATTACATAAACCAATTGCAAAGAATCAAAGCATGCAAATATGAAAGGTTTATCTAATCCCATATATCTCTCCCCATAGAGATATCTCACCCCATATGCATTTGTATATATCTCTCCCCCTATAGATATGATCACATAATGCATATATCTCTCCCCCTTGACATCGTCAAAAAGGTGGACATCATAAATATCCCCCTTTGTCATCTTAACCAAGATGTGACAATATGCAAGAAAAGAAAGATATGTATGATACCAAATGTAAAAATTTAGTGGGTATCAATTCACTATCCCATGCTCCCCCTAGATCATAGAAATGGTCAACTTTTGACTTCTAGGATCTAATACCAATTAATTATTGGAGCCATGGGCCTTAAAAATGTATCAAAGCAATAGATATGGAAAAATCAAGCTTCAAAGATACACAAGGATATTGCCAAAAACAATGAGACATGAAACAAGTTGGCAATAAACAAGAGGTTTGGTTTGAGACCCAAAATAACCAAATGTAAATAATGATCTCAAATAACCTCCAAAATGAGAGTTAAAATATGTCTTAAAATAATTTAAACATATAATATATTAACTCCCACATTGACATACACATGGATCAAAAATGCATGTATGTCACTAAACCCCAAGGTCCCAATTTTCATGAAAAGAAATAAATTTGAAAAATATTTTCAAAATCATGAAACACACACAATCAATGAGTATGCTTAAAATAAACATAGAAACACAATACCCATGCCATATGCAAATGTGTGAGGAACCTAAACATTAGGTAACCAAACCCAAGAGGAGTTTGATTTCCTAACGTAATCACACAAGGTGATCACATCCCTAACTAGAGAGTTGATGTAACTATCTTTCTCTTGCACACTACCCTTAGTGGGAATCCACAATCTCAAGGACTTCCTAGGCAATGATGTTGCCTTTGTAAGAGGGAAGGATGTGGCATGCTTAGGTGTAGACACAAGTTTCTTAGCATGCAAAGAATGAGGATTTTGCTTCTTAGCAAAAAATGAAGATTCTTCATTCTTCCTCATCACCTTGTGATCTACATGCTTTTTGTTGGTGTTATTGTTGTACAAGAAAGCATGCTGATTCATCTTAGGTGCTTTAGCAATAGTTCTTGAATGTGCACCAAAAGAAGAATTAGAGGTGGGTTTGGGAACCACATTTTGAATATAACCCAAACCTCCTCTATGATTTGCCGGATGTTGTTTTTCCAACAAATCGTGGAGTGAATCCCTAGAATACACAAAGCTTATGAGCTTTCGGGATTCCTCTTCACATTTCAACGTAAGTTGTTGAATGTGAGCATCTAAGCCAAGGTTTTGAGCAATGGGATTATCATTAGATATACTCAATTCCTTAACTTGAGAGAGAAGTGTGTCTCTCTCACAAGTGTCATAAACATGCCTTTCATCATGAACTACACTTGCAATAACTAGTTCATGCATTCTACTCTTAGCAATCTTATATTTTGCTTTTAATCTATTGTAAGAGTTGATGCACTTACTAGCATTTTCGGAGACCAAGTCAAATTTGATCTTGAGCTCCTCATATGAGATCTTTTCTTCCTCGATCTCAACAACATCATCATCATCCTTGTAAGAGCTTGATGACGACTTTTCCTCCTTAGCCGTGAGGCACGAATCCTCATAGGAATTGTATGCGTCAAGCCAAGCATCCAAATCTTCTTCGTTTAATCCGGAGGGGATTGGTGTAGGACCATCCATGGCTACAAAGCATGCGCGATCATCCTCCTTTGTATCCTCTTCTTCGTTACTAGAAGTGTCCCCACTCGAATCATCAAAGGTCCCGACAAGTCCCTTCTTGTGATTTTTGGACTTGGACTTTCCTTTCCAATACTTCTTCCCTTTACCCTTGTAAGTTTCTTTGATGGGTTTGGAAGGGCATTCGGTGGACAAGTGACCTTTTCCACTGCAAGTGTAACAAGTAGGAACCTTGTTAGAATTGGAGGCAAACTTTGACAAAGACTTACCTTGCTTGCATTTGAGGAAAGCTTTGAATTGCTCGGCAAGATCCTCAATTTCTTCTCCACTTGCATCTTCTTGCTCATCTTCTTCGTTAAGAGCTTCTCGATGTAATTTCCTCCTCCACTTGATTGGCTCCTCCTTGGCATGGAATGCAACCCCCTTTTGCTTCTCTAGCTTCTCGGGCTTCGTTGGTTGAATCTCCTTCTTGTGTTGAAGCTTCACTTCATACGCCATGAGATTTCCAATGCACTCCTCAACGGTATATTTGGATGTGTCATAAGACTCCAAAATTCCGTTGGCCTTTGACTCCCAACGAGGTGTAAGAGAGTCTAGGATCTTCTCAACACGATCCTATTAGGAAATCGTCTTCCTGAGTCCCTCCAAAGCGTTCACAATATCGGTGAACCTTGTGAACATCTCTGAAATGCTTTCGCCTTCCTGCATCTTAAACATTTCATATTTAGATCTAAACACAGTTTGTTTAGATTTCTTTACCTTCGTTGTCCCTTCATGACAAATCTCCAAGGTGTGCCAAATATCATTCGTTGTTTTGCACATGGAGATGCGGTTGAACTTACTAGCAGAGAGAGCGCAATGTAATGCATTCATAGCTCTCGCATTGAACTTGATTGAGTCCTTCTCCGCCTTTGTCCTTGAAGCCGCAGGAGTAGTGGGCTTCTCAAATGGCACCTCCGTGATGTCCCATAGGTCTTGACCCTCCATTTAGATCATCATTCTGATCTTCCAACTAGGATAGTTGGTTCCGTGGAAGAGCGTCGGTCGAACGGTGGAGTGACCTTCTTCATGAGACGCGAAAGAGGCGTTGAATGCCATTGTTGCAGTATGCTTTAACCTCGCTTTGATACCAATTGTAGGGATCGTCTAACCCTTGCAATACTAACAACACACATTTAGGGGGGGGGGGGGTGAATAGTGTAATGGCAATAAAAATGTCCAAATAAAATTTAACTTGCAAATGCGGAATTATAAATGCAAGAGGAATTAAATGGCACAATTAATCCAAATGCAAACACAAAGTTTTACACTGGTTCCCCAAACTTGGGTACATCCAGCCACACCAATATTCACTATATTCCCACACAGAGAAGTGAATACAAATCTCACAAGGAGATACCCCACAAAGAGGATTTATGCCCTACACAAGGACCCAACCAATCCTACACGAGGATCAAGACTCACACACAGAGAATCACTAACTCCCACTCAGAGAATTAGGGTTAGCCCTACACTAGGACACTCGAACTCCCACAACGAAAGTTAATTCCGACAAAGAGAATTCCCTAGTCCCACAAAGAGACAACCTCCCACAAAGAGAGAAACCCCCCACAAAGAGAGTATCCTAATCCCACAAAGAGAAATAGGAAAACAAATTACACCCTGTAAAGTAAATACTCTTACCTATGCCTTGAGATGCTTACTCATGAATGAATGCAAGGCATGGAAGAGGATCTCCAAGTGTTGGAATATGCTTGAGAGCACTTGGATGATTTCCCTTGAGCTGGACTTCAATTCATAAAGGAAGATGAATGCTCAATAGAGGGAAATGAGGGAGCTTGAGAGTGGCTTAAAGATCTCTTGAGATTTTCAATAGAATCAAGAGTAATCAAGAATCAATCAAGAAGTTTAAGCATAAGCAGCACACTCATATATATAGGAATCCTATATCAAGCCCAAAAACCCAAAGAAACAGCCAAATAATCAAATCTGCAACGGCTAGAAACTGGGTGAAAACGACAGGAACAGTCGACTGATGATCATAAGACAGTCGACTGATCAACGGTTAGAAAATATCCTACGGCTATAATCTGAGCCAAGACAGTCGACTGACGAAGTCAATACAGTCGACTGACAAACATGACAGGCGCCTGTTAATCCTTCAGCAGACGACTGCTGCAGGGGATGGATCGAAACAGAGAGCTGCACTCTTTCTCCAATTCTTCGCACAGGCGACTGATGTTAATACTACAGTCGACTGTCAAATAGTCAGGCGACTGTACATTCTTCATCAGTCGACTACTGTAAAGTATGGAGAGAAGACAGAGAGATGCAGAGATTGCACTTACGCCAGACAAGCGACTGTTGGCCAATATCCAGGTGACTGTAAATATACAGGAGACTGGAAACCGATCGACAGACGACTGTGCTTAAAGCTCAAGTTTGTGTCAATAGAAATGTTGACTTGAGCAGTGCATATCAGGCGACTGTAGAAGGATCTACAGGCGACTGGAAATCACCCAGTCGGCTTTGTTTCCCTCAACATGCGACTGACAGAAAGAGTGAACCTATTGGGTTGGATTCTATGATAATCCTAAGGTTCACTAAGATGGTTAAATGCATGTGCATGAATGAGCAAACCATCTAGCAAGGCATTACATCAACCCTAGTCAAAAGAGAGAAAGCAATAAAGTAAATTACATGGATTACAATGCTTTCTTAAGAGTCTAAGTCTTCAATCTTGATGCCTTGATAGCTCTCCATCATCTCCAAGCTTTGGCACTCCTTAAGTCCAAACTTTGGCCCTTCTTCACATGATGTCCATCCTTACACCAAGTGATTAATCTTCAAGAAAGATATCCTTGAAATAAACTGAGAGACTAAGACATGAGATTCATTAGCAACAACATAATGTTGTGATCATCATCAAAATAAGATTGGTATGAAACACCAATACTCAACAACGCCACCTGCTCGCCTCAGCGCCCGGTTGAAAATCTTCAAAGCTCTCACCCGATCGGTTGACTCATCAACCGATCGGGTGGCGATTTTTCGACGGGTTTAGACCCAAACCATTAGGGTTTCGAAGGGGGGGCTATAAATACACGAGGTTGGCCGACTCAAAGGGGATCTTCTTCAGTTTTTAGGGCTTTTTGCCCCTTCTCTTGTGAGACTTAGGGTAGTGTAGATTAGGTCTTTTGATCAATAAATCTTGTATTGGATTGAAGATTCAAACTCAAGATAAGTATTTCTTCCTCCCATTTTCTATTGTTTTGTATTGTGTTTAGTTTGCTTGATGGTGAACGTTTGTATTTCTTTTCTGTTGTTTATTTTTATGTTCTTCACCATTGAGTAGTGTCGATGAACCCTAATACGGGTTAGGGTAGGATTGATGCTTGGGTTGTTTCATTTGACTTGGTTGCATGGCATGTGTTCGATGAATTGTGTCAATGTTGATTTCTAGTAATCTGAGTCCAATTCGTATGGCAACACACTAGTTGTGTTGGGGATTGGGGTCCGGTGTCTTGTCCAGTCAAGATCCGCTTCGATGTATTGCTAGAAATCACATTCGACCTATTTGGCCATTAGGGTCGCGCGAGGGTGTTTCATTGTCATTGGCGGGAGGAAGACCGCCTCTGACATTCGGGCCAAGGGGGAATAAACTTGGCGATTGACCCCTATCCATAACTCACGCCCCTAGCGCTGACATCGAGTCCTCGCGCATGGGAACGGCTTGGACGAAATGTTGGGAGTTATCATTGTGGCCTTAATGCTCCCGGTTGCGGAAGGTGTTAATGAACATGTGAATGCCCACCGTCCGAAACCGGGTAGGCCTAGCGTACTAGGCACCGACCGGAATATCGGGCCATGGACGCTAGGTACCACCTTTTGGGGCAATGTCTCACCCTGGGTCAAGTCAAATGCCATGTGTCATGAATGCTCTAGCCCGTGTTAGCGGGGATTCTTTTCGTGTCTTTTTCATTTCTTTCTTTTATTTCTACACTTCCACCCACGTTATCCGCGTAGCTAGCACACAACCTAGGCGAGGCTAGTAGCCATTCAAGCCATCCACCTCCCTGAGTTCGATAAACCCGCACCCTACACTAACCGTGCACTTGCGGTAAAACGACATCGCGCCCAAACCGTAAGCGGGGTGCCGGTCACCAAGCTAAGGGTTCGGCTTCTGTTCTCAATCAATTCAAGAGAAAGCCGAAGTCTCTCACTAATCTAAGGATTCTACTTCTATTCTCAATCAATTCTTCACCAAATTCTACATCCACATCTAATTACCCTAGTCCCCATACAAATAAACAAATAGTATTGATTTTCCTAATATTACGAAAATACAACATCTGATTACCCTAGTCTCCATACAAATAGTATTGATTTTCCTAATATTATGAAAATACACATTAACCCTAAATAACACAGAATTGCCACTATATAGTGCCGATGCTCTTGCTGCGCCCAAATTGCAGTCGTCCCATTCACATACAACTCTAACATTCACAAAATAAGTTTATTTTAATATTTTGAGTGTTCTAAGCGTCGTTTTAATATAAAGCTATGTGCCTTCCACATGAAATTGTCTATTTTATTATAAATCAATCTAAATTTAATATAAAATGATATTAGATATAACCATACGCCCTTTTCAAATAAAACTGTTTTACTTTTCGTTTGAAATATCTGTTTTTTGTATGAAACTGTCAAACTTTAGCCTAAATGGGAGACAAAAGGGTAGTCAATTTCTTCCCAAAAGTGGACAATTCGATATGAATTATTGCTAAAAGTCTCTATAAAAAGGTGCACATAATTTTCTCAAAAAAAAATTTGAAGTGACCCAAGTACCCTTTTGATATAATTATTCTTCACCCTTTAGATTTATTATTCTGAAGAACTAGGCTAAAAGTGCAGCCTTTCGCACCAAAGATGGACACTTTCTAATAGTTGGTATGGCCTACCACTTATGCATGCAACACATTTTAATTAAAAAAGAAAAAAGAAAAGAGGGGCAAATTTGAAATACCAAAATACCGGCTACCACAAAAACTATTTAAATTAAGGTTGGGAGGGGATTGGCATCTCAAGGTAGACTCAAATGGTTTTATACTCGTTAAATTGGTCAATGGGACATTCACATTTATATTAAAAGTTAGGGGGCTGACACTTTTTTCCTAAATAATTCATGTTATCGTAATTTGAATCACGTCAATGATATTCCAATTTGCAACTCTTTTCAACCCTCTGGTCTTGGAGCAAACTGGAGAGCATACAAGTGCTGCTAGTCACATTATATTTATTTACTAGTTTGTCACAAGTTTTACCACAGAGAGTTGCAAATTCGTAAATAAATGTAATGTGACTTGCAGCACTCTGCATATACCAACAAATAAATATGGCCCTCTCAATAATACACTTGGATCTGCTAAAACCCATCAAGTGTTAGCTATACTAGCTGAAAATGCTACACATGCCCCCCAATTCTTACTCATGTCGTCAACTCGAGTCATACTGCAAACAATAATACTCATGTCCAGTCATAATGGGATGGTTTTCTTACTATACAATAACTCACATCTCCAATTTGACTCATATGTGGATGACATACTTTAAACCCCAGGTGATTTTCAGATGAATTTCAATGCAATTCAATAATAGATGTACCCCATTTGAACATGCACTTGGCATTCATTAGCACTTACTTTCTTCCTCTTCAGTATTTAATTAATGCATGCAAGAGTTGAGCCAGAATTTTTTCTGTCCTGAGCTACCGATAAATACATAAAATTTACTCGTCAGATCAATCATCAATTCAATTTCAATACACTCATCAATTCAATTTCAATACAAAAATTTGTCAATTAAATTATAAACATTTTAATCCAAATACATTTTACAAAGAACGAAAAAAACAAATTACAAGCGTACATAGTAAGGTTTAAAACATAAACAAAATAATAAAAAATGGAACTAAACCATTCTATTGAAGTTGCACCCTTCGTGTTTTATAGAATAGAATCATCTATTATCGAATCCGAATCGATATCTTCAGCAAGCTCTCGTTCTGTAAAACATCATAGAATCTACTAAAAACCACTCTTCCTTCTTATTACATAGAGCTGTTTTAACATGTCTCATAACTGAAAATGCACGATCCATAGTTGCAGTGGAAACAAGTAGAGTCAAAATAAGATGCAGCAACCTGTCAATCAAATGATAATGTTGTGATTGTTCCAAATAATCCTCAATGTAATTCAAAAAGTATATACATTCCAAAAGCTCACATGATAGAGCACATCAATCCTATAATGCTCTAGCAGATTTGTCAAACAATGCATTTCATGTTTCATTAAAATCTTTATGATAGAATTTCCAAGCAAGCCTGTAAATATCATCAATTTTAAATGATTTAAAGTTGTCCTTAGGTTCCATAGTAGAGCTATTACTGATTATGAGGAGTTTCCATTATTGAATCTAAAATTTAACTTTTCAATTGAAAATCTATTACTGATTTAAATATATCAAAATAATAGTGTTTGTGAACTGTCATCGAATTTTTGTTGATGGCAAGAACGACATGTAGCTCTTTTGTATGTAGCATTTATATCTAGTATGTCAATATTATACTTTGTGCATATAAAATACACAAGAAGATGATCAGATCTCATTTCTCTCAAAATTTGAAGCAATATTTTAGTAGTTGAGACTAGATCCATAGGATTTAAGATGTCAAGAAATTTATGCCGCAAAGCTCGACAAAGCAAATCTGTAACCCACATAATTTTAAGCATCATATATAAAATTAAACTAAATTCAAAAAACTCATCACCATCAAACAGCCGCCAGCTTCTTTACGTATAGAGTTTGAGGATCCTTCTTGAACACTACTTTCAAAAACTATTAAAGATGCACCATACATATTAATTAAGATATATATAGAATTAAAATGAGGGCTTCATTATTAGTTCCACTCTGATGTAACTTAACGATTTGATTAATCCCTCTACCTAGCTCATGTTCACCCGAAGCTACCATACGTGTAATTTCACTCGCTTAAGCATAATATAACTCAGTTTGTAGTTTGTAAAAAACATCAATAAGATTGATAATGGATGTTAGTTTAAAAATAGCCAAATAAAAATCTCATTTCTAGAAGTAGATGCAACTAATGCTAAGTTGTAATCAGTGGGCAAAACAATGTACATAATACGATATGATCAATCTTTAAGAAATAAAACCTTAATTTTGTTCCACACATTATGCATATTACTAACACCTTCATAATCTTGACTTCACATATTGAGTACATATATTGAGTACATGCATATTATTTTGGGTAAATACATTAGATATTTCTCTTTGTAGTATCAAAGCAGTCAAACATGCACAATCTAAAAAACGCTCTCGTAACAGACTATGACTGTCAACAAATTTCAAAACAATAGCTATTTGCTCTTTATTTGATGCATCATTAGCTTCAACCAATATACAGAACTTTAAATTTTCAACTTCTTCACGAATTTTTCCATCACTTTATTTGTAAGAATATGTAAAATTTCTTTAAATAGTCAGTGAAATATATCTTGTATTTTTCAAAGATTTTCTAAGACAACATCATCAATATTAACATATAATTTTCACATAAGTCTTATCATCTCTATAAAATTTCCATGATTGCTAGAAGTTGGAGATTCATCAAGACTTATAAATGCACAAATTTGCAAGTTAAGCCACTGAATATTCTCAACTGTTGTTGTAAGTCGTTGTCGATTCTTCTGTAGTCTATGCATTTATCACTTTGTCAATGTGTCGAGTTCCTTTCATTAAGTATTCAACAAATTTTACAACATTAGTATGTGGTCAAGTGGGGCATCCTGCATGCATCAGAAATACACATCTAACTCTATGTGAACACTCTTCCAATTATTAAACCCTTCAGTAATGAATGCAGGTTAGCGAGACACTTTGTTTTGAAAAACAAAACATGGAATATAATTTGATGCATCTTTTGATGGAGAGTACTCTAACCAAGAAAAGTTTTCAAACCACAAGTATT
Source organism: Scilla litardierei (assembly GCA_030789695.1). Lineage (NCBI taxonomy): Eukaryota > Viridiplantae > Streptophyta > Magnoliopsida > Asparagales > Asparagaceae > Scilla > Scilla litardierei. The sequence goes on from CM061142.1 coordinate 193,498,735, forward strand.
GAAATTAACGTTGTTGTGATTCTGATTCAGTTCTCGAGTACTCTGCCAACTTAGGTTGATATGGACTCATTTTAATATAAGCTCTTCTAATTTCATCTCGTTGCTTAACATGATGTTGTCATATATGGATTCGAATCCAGGGATCCTGCTCAAGAGAATGAAGATCAATTTAAATTCTCCAAGATTTTAAAAGCGGTGTCCTCCATCTAATGTTCTCCATCTAATGTTCATATCTCAAATATTAATGACATACCGAAAGAATTTAAATTGATATTCGTAATCTTAAGCGAGATCCCAGGATTCGAATGTGTATATGACATCATGTTAATCAACGAGATGAAATTAGGATAGCTTATATCAAAATGGATCAATATCAACCTAAGTTAGCAGAGAACCCAAGAGATTAAATCAGGATCAAAACATCATTAATTTCAATACTCGCAGTTTGAAAACTTTCCGTGTATCAAAGGATGCAGTAAATTATTTTTCATGTTTTGTTTTTCAAATAAAATGTCTTGCCAACCTGCATTCATTGCTGAAGGGTTTAATAATTGGAAGATAGTTCACAATAGAGTTAGATGTACATATTTGATGCATGTGGAAGGTTCCACTTCACCATATAATAATGTCGTGAAATCAGTTAAAGACTTGTTAAAAAACTCGACATATTGACAAAATACTAAATGAACAAACTACAGAAGAAATTCAAAAGAATCGACTACGACTTACAGCAACAATTAAGAGTATTTAGTGGCTTAGCTGGCAAGCTTGTGCATTTATAGGTCATGATGAATCTCCAATTTTTAGCAATCATGGAAATTTTATAGAGATGATAAGACTTATGTGAAAATATTACGTTAATATTGATGATGTTGTCTAAGAAAAAGCTCTGAAAAATGCAAGATATACTTCACCAACAATTCAAAAAGAAATTTTACATATTCCTGCAAACAAGGTTATGGAAAAAATTCATGAAAAAGTAGAAAAAAAAAGTTCCGTATTTTGGTTGATAAAGCTAAAGATGAGTCAAATAAATGCAAATGTCTATTATTTTGAAATTTGTTGATGGTCATGTTTCTACTGCTAGATTCTCGCCTTGAAAGCGGAAAAATTCCACTATTCAAGCCTTGTTTAAGCATTGTTCATCACTTTCTTGAGCACTTTCATCAAAAAGCTGTTTCTTTATTTGGAAATTTTTGGGAAAACATTGTCTCTGTGGCGCTGAAGTGGTGCTGAGCTGGCGGAGAATGTCTCAAAACCGCAATCCGAGGTTTTTCCGGGAATTATAACCATGAAAGTTAATTGTGTATCCCTTTCTTTTAAGAAGTGAATAGTGAATCCGAGATTTTTTTGTCTTATTACTCGATAGCACCGAACAGTGTTTATTTAATTATATTTTAATTATTTTAATTATTTTAATTATAAATTATATAATTAACTAAAAATAGGTTAGTTTAATAATAACTTTAGTTTAAAAATAATTAGTTTATAACTAAATTAGATTTAGTTATTTCTATTAATATTTATGATTTCCATTAAATAAAATAATAATTAAAACTACCATTCATTAATAACTTAAAAATAATTTACATTAATTAAATTAGGATAATTAAAAGTAATTAGTTATTTCAAAACCATGTACTCCACATCAAACATTTTCATTAAACTTTCAAACCCAAAGAAACACAAAAGTTTTGTAGGACCCGCAACAAACTGTCAAACCGACTTTTCACACCACTTTCAAGGCCAAAGAAACACAACTTCACTTTTCTCAATCCAAGATTCTACACCCCCATCAACTTTCCAAAAACAACTTTCAACGAGCGGAACATGCCCTTACGAAAGCATTTTTTAAGATTGTGCATCTTTCAGACCTTATTGCTTCCGCACTAAAAAGAGAAATATCCAATGTCCTTACACAAAATAATTTACATATACTAAATATGCAAAGTCAAGGGTATGATAGTGCTAATAATATGCACAGAGCGTGAAACGACCTTCAAACTTTATTTCTTAAAGATTAACATATGCATATATAAAATTCGGAACAGAAAGTACTGAAAGAAAAGATGCATTCATTTTATTCCACAAGATATCCAGAAGTACAAGAGTCTAAAACGGAAATAATGCCCAGCATGGCTACAACTGCAGAAAGAAAACTAATGTTGCGACGCACCCAACTTAGACAAAAGCAAATGGTGCTACGCACCCGAACTAGAAAGCGGTAAAACCTCTGAGGGTCAGCAACATGGAAGTAGCTCTAGGACTGGTCCTCGTCAGGCAAGTACACCGGATCAACGCCCTCCGGCTCTAAGTCCTCATGTAGCTCTGGCTCGTCTACGTTCTCTGGCTCTGTACCTGACGTACAACACCCAAGAGAAAAGGAGCTGTACGTCAGGTTAAAGTCTACGAAAGGAAGGTAAGACTATACTGCAAGTGTGAAACAATTTTCTAAACAACGTTTTACTGGTTAATTACATGCAGTTGCGATGACATGGCAGTTATACAGTTATACAAGGAAAGTAAAAACTGAGCAGGAAAGTAAACGTGACTGGCAATAGCCGTAGCGTGTGCTACTGGCTACAAGACTAGACTAGACAGGACATGACAAGTAGTACCGTGTGTGTCACGAAGGGTTCACGCCTTACGGTTTGAGGGCGGCCAGACCCTCTCCCCGTGCGACCGCTCAACCCTACCCTAAACCCGAGTGCTCAAGACAAGACAATATAGGACCACTCGCTCTAGCTTGACGAGTGCATCTATCCCCACGGTCCGTAGCGTGACTCTCACTCCCTTGGTGAGTGTCGAACATCCCGTAGGTGAATCTGTAACATGGATCACTCTCTAGCTTGGAGAGCATCCGAAACGTCCGTAGGCTTTTTGTAACAGTGATCACTCTTTCTAGCTTGGAGAGCATCCGAAACGCCCGTAGGCTTTTGTAACAGGGATCACTCTCTAGCTTGGAGAGCATCCGAAACGCCCGTATGCTTTTGTAACATTTCATGACATGACAATTGGTAAGGAGTTGTTCATTCTAGGAGGTTCACACGCACGCACGCACAGATAGAACCAATGGTGTCAGTTGTTGTTTGTGCTTAAACTTCGTCGTCAAGTCTAAGCTGTCAAGGAGGGGTCCCGGACGATATCATTTCACGTCCGGTTCTCTTTAGACGTACTTTTACAGTTTAAGGGGTGATGGCCTAAACGTGGTCGAAAGTACGCAAGTGAAAACACTTGCCTGCGATGGCGAGTGAGTCGTCGGTCTGGATCGTCTCGTCGAAGCGGTGCGTCAATGATGGTTCGTCTGAAACGATCCAACGACGGTGTCGGAACGCGTTTTTCATCAATCCTATTATGGTTCGTTTATAAATTCAACGGGGCTACCCTAATAGCTCAAAATCACGATTTTTGATTCGTTCCGCCTAATCGACGACAATCATATGTGCATAAAGAATCAAGTCCATTCGTTGATTTCCAGAGTTAAATATCGTTTTAAAGTGCGTAAAGTAAACTTTAGTTAATGTTGGCGATTTTTAGATTAGGTTTTGGTTTGCTACGTTTGGGTTCTTACTACGGGTTAGGAAATCAACCTTTACGGCGTTTGAACGTAGATCGGACGTCGGGGTTGAATGACAGTAGATTCTCGTCGTCAACGATGTCTCGGCCACGGGTAGCGCAGCGAGACTGGACATCGAGGGGAAGGCGAGAATAGCGAGTATGGCGTCAGATCTCTCCGGTTGCAGGTAGCGCCACGAAACGTCACGGCGTCGGCTACGACGTCGGAAAAACACGCGAGATCTGCGACGTGCGTGGACTCCTAGGAGCAAGGGGGGCTGCCAGGGATTGTAGGAAGTCGAAGGGGGGTTGCTCGGCCTGATGGGTGGCTGACGACGAGTGCGCGCGGTGGCGGCCGGCCGTGAGAAGGCGAAATGGACAATTTTGGCTTGCCGGGTCACTGTTTTGGATAGCCGCGAAGATGTGACGGCCCTGAGGGGACAAAGGGCACTTGCAGTGGGTAGATGGGGTCGAGGGGGGTCTGTTGGCGGCGGGTGATCGCCGGCGGTGGCTGGACAGGCGGCAGCCGTGAGTTTTCCGGTGGCCTGGGCACAGCCTGGGCTTTTGCGGTTTTTGTGGTGGGAGAGAGATATGGAGAGGGAAGAGAGAGGGAGATGACCACAGTTGGTGGGGGTGGCCGAAGGCTCGCCGGAGCACCGGAGGAAGAAGATGACGCAATGGAAGAGGCGGCGACTGGGTGTTGCGTGGGTTTACTCCTAGGGCTTGCGGGTTGTTTTGCTTTTAAGATGAGAAAGTGCTATATAGGGTATGAAAGGAGGGTATATTTTGGGTGACTAGGAGAGAGGGTGTGTGAGAGGGGGTGTGCAAAGAGGGTTAAACTGAGGTGAGTGTAGCTAGATGAAATCTCATATTGATACGTAGGAGGAATCTTAGGGCTTTGATTAGACTAATTTAAAATTTGAATTTGAATTTAATTAAAGTTAATTAGGGAAATAAAATGATTACGGGATAGGTCGTTCTACGGGTATCGAAAAAATTATCCGAAAATACCGGGATGATCGCAGCGACGAGAGGTTCGAGGATATGGGGTCTGGTCACGTGCTATTCCTACCGAATAAAATTATAAAATTAGGAACTGAGCGTTGAAGTCAAAAGACCAAAACACCCTTCTATTCAAGCTGTTTTGAGGGAGAACGAGCCGTGAAATGACTTTCACTAAAAATCCCACAAATAACTACTCTTCCATACGGTCACAACGATATATAACATCGCGTATTCCGGATAAAAGGAAGGGCAAAGAAAAATACGCGTACAAAAGAGGAAAGTACACGCGAAAAACGAACGGTCAAAAAATGGCCATTACATTCTACCCACCTTATAATAAAGTCTGTCCTCGGACTTTCTAACTATAAATATACCTAGGCACTCTAATAACTACCTCAATCATATCACACTATAATAATGTAACGGCCATTTTCCGACCGTTCGTTTTTCACGCATACTTTCCTCTTTTGTACGCGTATTTTTCTTTGCCCTTCCTTCTATCCGGAATACACGATGTTATATGTCGTTGTGACCGTATGGAAGAGTAGTTATTTGTGTGATTTTTAGTAAACGTCATTTCACGGCTCGTTCTCCCTCAGAACAGCTTGAATAGAAGGGTGTTTTGGTCTTTTGACTTCAACGCTCAGTTCCTAATTTTATAATTTTATTCGGTAGGAATAGCACGTGACCAGACCCCATATCCTCGAACCTCTCGTCGCTGCGACCGTCCCGGTATTTTCGGATAATTTTTCTGATACCCGTAGGACGACCTATCCGCTAATCATTTTATTTCCCTAATAATTTTTATTTTTCTGATACCCGTAGTCACGTTTACTTTCCTGCTCAGTGTTTACTTTCCTTGTATAACTGTATAACTGCCATGTCATCGCAACTGCATGTAATCAACCAGTAAAACGTTGTTTAGAAAATTATTTCACACTTGCAGTAGAGTCGCACCTTCCATTCGTAGACTTTACCTGACGTACAGCTCCTTTTCTCTTGGATGTTGTACGTCAGGTACAGAGCCAAAGTACGTAGACGAGCCATAGCTACCTGAGGACTTAGAGCCGGAGGGCGTTGACCCAGAGTACTTGCCTGACGAGGACCAGTCCTATAGCTACTTCCCAGTTGCTGATCCTCAGAGGTTTTACCACTTTCTAGTTCGGATGCGTAGAGCCATTTGCTTTTGTCTAGGTTGGGTGCGTCGCACCATTAGTTTCCTTTCTGTAGTTGTAGCCATGCTGGGCATTATTTCCGTTTTAGACTCTTGTACTTCTGGATATCTTGTGGAATAAAATAAATGCATCTTTTCTTTTAGTAATTTCTGTTGTTCCGAATTTTATATATGCAAGGACATGTTTCTATCTTTAGTGTTACTCACAGACGCTTATTGGGTCCGAACCTCACAGCTCTGCCCCATGCGGACCTTAGTCACGTTTCGCTTCCGTCGTTTTGGGAAGCGGGGCGTGACACTATGTAATTGAATTTTATTTTTTCGTTCTTTAAAAAATGTATTTGGATTAAAATGATTGTGATTTAATTGACACATTTTTTCCTAAAATTGAATTGACAAGTGTATTAAAATTTATTTGATGGTTGACATTTGACAAGAAACTTTTGTGTATTTATCAATAGCCTAGAAAGCGAGATTTCTCCCAGAAAACTAACAAAAACTAAATCAAGCCACTTTTAAATAAAAATAAAAGGAAAAAAATCAAGGTAGCAAGTACTCACCTTTTTTATGAGAGCTTTGATCCTGCATGATTTGATTTGGGGAGAGACCGAGTTAGCTAGGTTTGAGAGAATGAAGAAATTCAGATTATGAAGACTTAAGAGAGGTTTTGAGTTTGGGCTTATATTGGGCTTGGATATAATTTTTTTTAAAATATATCCTTTTAACCAGGTAGCAGTGGAATTTAGAAAATATGCATTAAAATATATTAGGCTTTTATATAATGTATATATAATTTTTTTAAAATAAAAAGTTAACCAGGCAGCAGGCCACCCTCGCCCTAACATGGATCCACCCTTGAATGCATGTTTTCTAAATTCCACTAAGTCTTTTGTGCAACTGAGCAGTAAACATTCAATAAAAGAATAAGAGGGGAAAATAAAACAACAAATAAGCAAATCTTATCTGCCATCTTTCTTGGTTATAAGGAGGTCGAGAATCATGCAGTGTGCCACAATCATGCAAGAAATTGCAAAGCGAACAAAATGAGACTCTATCAGGTTTCCAATATGCTATCATATTTCTTCACTTTGAAATTACAAAATTAGGAAAGCAATTTCCAATATTATAGTGTTTGATTAGCCTTTTCTCCCAATAATTTTACAAGTAGAGAAAGACAAAATAGATGGAAGAGACCAAAACAATCACAAGCTCGCAAAAAAATTAAGAAAAAAACTAAAACTAGATGCAAGATTTATAATAAACAGATTCGAGTGAAAAATAATTCTTCACTTAAAAAAGAGATCGGCATTGATATAATAAAACGAGGAAAGAAATAAGAGACCGAGAAGGGTGAAGCTCAGATTCGCCTTTAATCCATCATAATACTCCGATCAAATCCCCTAATATCCTCTCCTCCGATCTCTCCCTCCTCCCCGACAAGTGGCTGTAGGGATCCCGCTGCCTCGTCATCGTCGGAGAAGTGATAAATCAGGAGGAAAAATTAGGGGTTTCTCTTTTTTCATTAGCCAGGTCCGGAACAGAACATTCTTCCGGAAGAGAACATACTTCGCAGTTTGTTTCTCTATATTAATTTCTTCTTCTTCGCCCCTTACAGAATGATCAAAGATAAAGGGGGAGAGACAGAAAGAGAGAGAGCAACGAATATGGTAGCTTTGGTAAAATATTTTGAAGAATCGTCGGCTCTTGGGATCGCAAAAAAATAGCAACTTCCAAATCTCTCAGCAGAGCCTCGTACTTAAACTAATGAGAATGAGAGAGTCCCCTCGACTGACTTGCCCACCTTTATAAAGGAGCGATGACAGTGGGGTTGCCCTAATTTGATTGTACAATTTTTGAGAAAAAGCCAAAAATTAAAAAATTGGCAAAACCGACCAAAAAAGATATTTAACAAAATCAACAAATTCTGACCATGTGGCTTGCTCTGACTTGGCCACACTTGACAAGTGCGGTTAAATCACAAGAGCACTAATAAATTAATTTTATTTAACCTTATTTATTTGGGGTGTTTGATGGATTGGTCTGACCAGCACTTTCGTAGTAGGGTGGCCTGAGTTTGATGCTCAGAATCTCCAAAATATTTTTTTTTGTTTTTTGCAAAAAAAATATATATCAACACGAGAGCCACGATTCGAAAACTAAGTTTTTTCTCTTTTGTTTTCATGAGTATCCATTATAATTAATAACCTAATAAAGTGACAACAAAAGTCTAGCAATTTTCGGAGGACTTTAATAGGTTAATAATTATAATGGATATTTAAGGAAACATGAGAGGAAAAACTTTATTTTCATTCTTTAAACTAAGTGAGCATGAATGTCATCCTTCATCTAATGTTCATATCTCAAATATCAATAACCAACCACTTCCAAATCTCGAAGAATTTAAATTGAACTCCATACTCTTGAGCAAGATACTAGGATTCGAATCTCTATATGACAACATCATGTCAATCAATGAGATGAAGTTAGAAGAGCTTATATCAAAATGTGTCAATATAAGCCTAAGTTGGCACAGTACCTACATCATAAATTTCAATACTCGCAGTTTGAAAATTTTCTTGGTTAGAGTACTCTCTATTAAAAGATGCATCAAATTATTTTCCATGTTTTGTTTTTCAAAATAAAATGTCTCACCAACCTGCATGCATTGCTAAAGGGTTTAATAATTGAAAGATAATTCACACTAGAGTAAGATGTGCATTTCTTATGCATGTGGGAGGCCCCACTTCACCACATAATAATGCTATAAAATTTGTTGAAAACTTAATGAAAAGAACTCGACATTTTGACAAAGTGCTAAATGCAATGACTACAAAAGAATCGGCTGCGACTTACATCAACGATTGAGAGTATTCGACAGCTTAGCTTGCAAGATAATGCATTTATAGGTCATGATGAAACTCCAGCTTCTAGCAATCATAGAAATTTTGTAAAGATGATAAGACTTATGGCAAAATATTATGTTAATATTGATGTTGTCTTAGAAAAAGATCTGAAAAATGAAAAATATAATTCACTTCATTGACTATTAAAAAAGAAAATTTACATATTCTTGCAAACAAAGTGGGGAAAATTCATGAGGAATTGGAGATGGAAAGTTAAGTATTTTTGTTGATGAAGCTGAAGATGCATCAAATAAAGAGTAGATAACTATTGTTTTGAAATTTGTTGACAGTCATTTCTTACGAGAGCGTTTTTTTGAGATTGTGCATCTTTCCGGCACTATTGCTCCAACACTTAAAAGAGAAATATCTAATGCCCTCACCCAAAATAATCTACATATACTCAATATGCAAGGTCAAGGTTATGATAATGCTAATAATATGTGCAGAGCGTTAAACAACCTTCAAACTTTATTTCTTAAAGATTGTCCATATGCATATTATGTTGCATTGTTTTGCCCACCCGATTACATCTCACATTAGTTGTAGTTGCTGAAAATGAGATTTCTGTTTGGCTATTTATTTAAAAAAAATTAACATCAATTATCAATCTTATTAGTGCTTCTCTCAAACTACATATTGAGTTACATTCTGCTCAACAAATGAAATTGCATGTTTATTAGCTTCTAGTGACATGAGATGGGTAGAGGTATTAATCAGATTGATAATTTACATTAGAATGAAACTACTCGATAGAGCTCACATGTTGATTCTATTTACAGCTTAATTGATATGTATGGTGCATCTATAATAATGTTTGAAAGTATTATTCAAAAAGAATCCTCAAACTCCATACGTGGAGAAGCTGGTGGCTTGTTGATAGTGATGAGATCTTTTGAATTTATTTTCATCTTAAATATGATGCATAAAATTATGGGTATAACGGATTTGCTTTTTCAAGCTTTGCAGCATAAATCCATTGACATCTTAAATACTATGGACTAGTCTTAACTACTAAAAGATTGCTCCAACTTTGAGAGAAATATGAATTGATATTCTTACGCATGTACAATCTGTTTGCATAAAATATGATATTAACATATCAGATATGAATGCTTCAGCTACAAATCGTTCCTGCCAACAAAAAGATTCGATGACAGTTCACTAAAACTATCATTTTGATATATTTAACTCGACAATAAATTTTCAGTTGTAAAAGTTAAAGTCTAGATTCAGTGATGTAGAAATAAAACTCATTATACTTAGCTCTGCTTTGGAACCTAAGAACAACTAGTCTTAACTACTAAAAGATTGCTCCAACTTTGAGAGAAATATGAATTGATATTCTTACGCATGTACAATCTGTTTGCATAAAATATGATATTAACATATCAGATATGAATGCTTCAGCTACAAATCGTTCCTGCCAACAAAAAGATTCGATGACAGTTCACTAAAACTATCATTTTGATATATTTAACTCGACAATAAATTTTCAGTTGTAAAAGTTAAAGTCTAGATTCAGTGATGTAGAAATAAAACTCATTATACTTAGCTCTGCTTTGGAACCTAAGAACAACTTTAAATCATTTAAAATTGATGATGTTTGCAGGCTTACTAAGAACTTCTATCTAGAAAATTTTAGTGAATATGAACTGTATTATTTGAAAAATCAGCTAAGATTGATGTGATTCATTATGAGAGCTTTTGAAATATGTCTATAATTTCTGAATCGTGTCGGTGATTAGTTGAAACAAATAAGTCACAACACTATCATTTGATTGACAAGTTGCTTCGTCTTATTTTGACTCTATCTGTTTCCACTGATATTACGAAATGTGCATTTCCATCTATAAAATATGATAAAATGACTCTACGTAATAAGATGGAAGAGGAGTTTTAGAAGATTCTATAATGCTTTACATTGAACAAGAGTTTGTTGAAGATGTTGATTAAGACTCAATAATAAATGAAATCTATTCAATAAAGCATCGAAGGGCGCAACTTCAATAGAATGATTTACTCCACTTTTTATTATTTTGTGTATATTTGAACCTTGCTATATACACTTGAAATTTGATTTTTCGTTCTTTATAAAATGTGTTTGGATTAAAATGTTAATAATTTAAGTAACAAAATTTTGGGTTGAAATTGAATTGACAAGTATATTGAAAGTAATTTGATAATTGATCTTGACGAGAAAATTTTATATATTTATCGATAGCCTATGATAGAAAAATTCTTGACTCCAACCTTGCAAACGACCCTTATAACTGAAATCAAGATTTCTCACAAAAAATAACAAAAGCTAAGTAGTCAAGCAATTTTTAAATAAGATAAAAGGGAAAAAACCAAGGTAAGCTGTACTCGCCTTTTTGCAGTAATCATGTAGGATTTGGTTTGGGGAGACCGAGTTAGCTAGGTTTGAGAGAATGAAGAAATCATGGGAGAAAAGAATATCGGATTATGGAGATATATGTGAGAGGTTTTGAGTTTTTGCTTTTAGCTGTGCTATTGTATTGGGCTTGGATATAATATTTATAATTTTTTTAAATAAAAAGTTTACCGGGCTACAGCCCACCCTCATCCTAAATGGATCCACCATTGAAAGCAAGTTTTCTAAATTCCACTAAGGGCCTGTTCTTTTCCAAGAATATGAAAAATGAAATAGAGTGAAAGGTTGTATTCCCATGAGAGAGAAAATGTAGTTTTGTTTTCTTTTGGGTGGAATATAGTATGGAATGAGGGTTTGAAATAGAAAGTGTGCTGCACTCTCTATTCTTGTGTTCTTTTAGAATTGGAGAGTTTGAATGAAAAAGTGGAAAGGGGATGAGTTGGAGGGAAGAGAGAGAGAGATAAGAGATTGAGACCCACCATTCCCAAGAATTCCATTGTATTCCAAGCAAAAATCTTCGAATAAAAAAGTAGTCATTATTACCAAATTCGAATAGCCATGTAGGATTCTATTCCACGCCCAAAAGAACAACCGCTTGGAATACAAACTTGGAATAGGGTGAATAGTGCGGGAATAATGTCCATATTCCCATTCACACCCCTATTCTTGGCAAAAGAACAGGCCCTAAGTCTTTTGTTCAGCTGAGCAACAAGACTGAGAATGGGCATGTCCAAAGCCCAATTGAACTTCCAATTGGGCATGTCACATTCTCATCTCTACAAATACTTCATTATGGTTTGGGAAGATTGATTTCATTATGGTTTAGAAAGGTTTGTGTATTCTCATCTCTACACATCCTTCATTATGGTTTAGTAAGATTGGAGTAAAAATTCTTTATTAATGTGAATTGGCATGCCTAATTTGACTTTGATTATGCCAATTCTCATCCCAACTGTGCAGTATACATTCAATAAAAGAATAAGCGGCAAAAATTAAAACAACAAATAAGCAATCTTACCTGTCATCTTTCATGGTTATAAGAAGGTGAAGAATCCGGCAGCTTGCCAACAATCCTGCAAAAAATAGCAAAGCGAAAAATATGACTCTCTCAAGTTCCCAATATGCTATCCTTTTCTTCACTTTGAAATGACGAAATTAGGAAAGCAATTTCCAATGTTACAGTGTTTAATTAGGAAAGACAAAATAAATGGAAGAGACCGAAACAATCAAAAGCTCACAAAAAATCAGGAAAAAAAAAACTAAAACGAGATGAAAGATTTATAAAAAACAGATTCGGGTGAAAAATAATTCTTTTTCAAAAAAAGAGATCAGCATTGATCTAAGAAAACGAGGAAAGAAACAAGAGAGGGCGAGAAGGGCGAGGCTCAGATTCGCCTTTAATCCATCATAATAATCCGATCAAATCCCATATCATCCTCTCCTCCTGTCTCTCCCTCCTCGCCGACAAGTGGCTGCAGCGATCCCGCTGCCTCGCCATCGCCGGAGAAGTGATAGATCCAGAGAAGAAGGAAAAATTAGGGGTTTCTCTCTCTCTTTTCATTATTCAGATCCGAGAGAGTACAAACTCTCTATATTAATTTCATCATCATCGCCTCTTACAGAATGATCCGAGAGAAGGGGCGAGAGAAAAGATTTTGAAGAATCATCGGCTCTTGGGACCACTTTAACAACCATTTAAACACAAAAGAACAGGCCCATAGCAACTTCCAAATCTCTCACCCCAGCAGAGCCTCATACTTAAACTAATGAGAATGAGAGAGTCCCCTCGGCTGGCTGCCCACCTTTATAGAGGAGCGATGGCAGTGCGGTTGCCCTAATTTGATTTTGTTGTTAATATGGGCGGGTCTCGGGACAGTCCCCGAAACCCAGACTTGCCCGGTTCTTAAAGGGGCCTAAATGTTGGCCCGTCAGGCTTCGGACCAGCCCATCCAAACATCCAATGGACTGTGCACATGGATTCGAGAGGTAAACATCTAGCTTGCAATTGAAACGGGTAGAGCATTTGGTTGAATAGGTGCTCCACGATTTGATAATTACCCAATCTCAAAATAAAAGCTCTTCGACATATTCTCACAGTAGATTATCTAAGAGAAATGCTATGACTTTTTTGGATTCAAAAAATTAAATAAATGTCCCATCATGAACAGTAATCTGATTTTTTTTCTAAAATTAGATAAAAACCGTACAGTGCACTTAACAATTCTCTTATCTAAAACGGCAAACGAACTGGTATATCAGAAATTCTGCACATTCTCTGTCGTGTCAACTGTCAACTACAATCAATAGCAATCATACCTCGATTTCAAGCCGTGCTCAAGCTTTCTTAAATTGCAAGACATTTCTAATGATATAAAAAAACTAATCATATGTCATCACATCCCGTTAACACCGTCCAAAACAAACCCACACATGAATATGAAAATGAACATGAAACTAATTAAATTATGAATGTGCTTTTGGAACATACAAAACATTATCCATTTACATGCAAAACAACACCCATCACATGCAAAACATCACATACAAAACACGATCTACACTTGGACTCCTCCTCCTCCTCCAGCCAAATGTTCTCCTCATCTCCATCTATGCAAGAAAGCCCTGCCAAATAGGTCCCCATGCATCAACCCTACCACCTCATCCAAGTACATTTACAGGGTCTCACTTGGTTGCTAGGCACCACCAGCCATGGTTTACTGTAATGACCCTAATTTCTATATACGCGTATTTGTACGTATTTTTGATGTAGATATGTCCGTATATTTTTGGGGAGTATGCCCGTATTTTTCTTTAATTATTTTGGTGGATGAATTATTTTTAAATAGATTTAAACCCACTATGGATATTAGGAAATAAGAGTATTTGGAGAAATACATGTATTTGGAGTGTATGAAGTATTTCTTCAAGTATTTTTAATTTCTTAAAATACAAAAATCCAAATTTTTATCACCATAACAACACATCCTATTATGTGTCATGTTGTTAGTTAATTCGAGACACTTGGCCTATTAGGTGTAAGAAGGAGAGGATTTTAAGAAATCCTAAAATCTAGGCAATGAAAGACAAAACCAAGTGAAAAAGAAAAACTCTCATTTTTTCCTCCCTCTTTCCCCTAACACCATGGCCGAAACTTAGCCCTCCCCCTTTCATTTTCTTTGCTTCATCTTCCTCCCTCAAAGATCCTTCCAAATAGTATCCCTCTTCAATCTCTTAAAGCCCAAAAAATTCTCTTCTCATTCCAACACCAAATTAGCCCAAAAATTAGCCAAAAATCCTACTTCTTGGAGACAAATTGGAGCTTGGAGAAAAAGGACTAGGGAGCTCTTTTCTTCAAGGAGAAGAAGGGCCAAAGATTCAATTTTGGAAGGCTTTTGCAAGGTAGGAATCCTAATTCCTTAGGTAGAATTTAGTTTAGGAATGGTTTCCTCATGAATTTAGTAAGTAAAATAATTAGGTGTTAAAAATTATGATGAGTTTCAAATGTTGAGTTAGTAAGCTAATATTAACAAATTTTAGTTTTGCCATGATGCACATGTTAGTAAGAATCAACTTTTGTACTCATTTGTTGCATGAAGATTCTTGTAGTTTCAAATTAATGTGCTTATTCTCATTTTAGCTTATTACTCAAGTTAATAATAGTAAATCATATTGTAAAATGGAGAGTATAAGAAATTTGTTAGCTTGCTAAAAATGATGTTAATTGGTAGTTGTGATGTGTAGAGAATTGATCATTTGCTAGTTTCATTTTAATATAAAGTTGCAAGTGATGTAGTTGTTTTTGTGTGTATTTGTGTGTGATATATATTTAATGTTATTTTTTTTAGTTGGAATTAGGTTAAGGAGTTGCAATTATCATAATCTTATTCTCATGTTAGTATTGACATGTTAATTGTGGCTTTAAAACATGTTAAAACTAGATTTTGTAAGAAAATTAGTTGCTGGAATTTTTGTTGCTGCAGAACAGTAACTTGTAAAATTCGTAGGAAATATTAGAAAAATCAGAAAAATAAAATTAAGGACACTACGAAAAACTAGAGAAAATTTCCTACAACTTTGAAGGAGGCCGAGAGCCAATTCTGACTGCAATTTGGGTAACAGAGCCAATCTTTCTGGTGTGACAGTTTTGGACAGATTCTTATGTTAACTTGTTTAGGAATTTTTAATGTTGTATTTTATCTTGAGTTGAAATTGATTAATGTTGATGATACATCATTACATGCTCCTGAAATATGTTCCTATGTTGATGTTTCATATGTCATGATTCATGTGGAATAATTATGATGATGAAAATTGTGTAAGTACGAAATGAAAATGGTAGTCGAAACCGTTAAAGAATCGTTACTAAAAACAACGATGTGTCATGTTTAAAACTGAGAGTGAGGTTGTGAGTTTGACATCGAAGTTCTCGGTCCATTCTTGAAATGGGTGAGACTCCAGATGTGGGTTTGTGGGAAACACGGATAAATGGTAGGTGTTAAGGAGCGGACGTAGTATGATTTCTCACTCACTACGTCACTCCCGGAAGGGGGAGTTGACTAGAGTTAGAGAGGCCGCCGGTGCGCTCGTGACGCACCTGGACGGTAAATGATGGTTTTCTCCGTTTGTTCGACAGAAAAACCGAGATGATTCTCACTCCGGTACCTTGTCCAGTTGGGTACGGAGTTACGAGAGGCCTCTACAGTGCTTGTGTCGCTGGAGTGGTACCACTTTTTCACCCACCCTGGGTGAAGTCCGCTCTATTAGCAGCCTATGGTTTATCCGGGTTCCAAATACAGAACAACAATTTATTTTATTTAATTTAATCATTTATTACTTCAGTTCTGTTCACTGTTGCTTACTTTCAGCACTTGTACTCTGTTTTTAATTTTTCCGTAACATGTGATGATGTGACACATGTAGTTAGTTAGTTAGTTAGTAGGGAGACCAGTTCTAAACTGGGTTCTACTAGGGTGATTAGGAGTTCCTATGTTGGTAGCAACGATCTATGAGCTTCGTGTTTGATGATAACAAACGTGTGTGAACGTTTTAACGTGTGTGTTAAGTGTTTCAGGAACAACGAACATGCGACAAATTCACAGACGGACTTGGGAGAAAGGGAGAGAACCTAGCTTAAGTCGACGCATATCTATTGGGGTAAAATCTTTATCATATTCCGTATCAAGTCCAAACTCCTTTCCCATTGCAAATCACCCTATCACTAGGATTCCCTATAGCCTGATTAATCCTAGCCATTGATCTCTTCTCCTTGCTACAAATCTCCTAGCGTACCCTATATAAGCCTCTCATATAAAAACCCTAAAGGAAGGGGAAAAAACAAAAATATTTCTTGTGTGCCGCATTGTCAAAGGGATTCCAAGAGCTGTCCCTATTTTTCTGTCCATTGCAAATCAAATAAAACAAAACCCTAGTTGGCCGAAATAAGGAGGAGAGCCGTGCGTTTTTCTTTGTGAAGGGTCAGCCGTAAGTTCATCTCATTTTTATTTTTTTGTTGGCGGCCGAAAAATCCTCTCATCAAATTGAATCCCCAAAAAGAGCCGCACAAAAAATTTCCCTGCAATTCCCAAGATCTTCACACAACCGCATCCAATTCCAAGAGTCAATCATCAAAAATCTAAAGAGGCCGATTTTTTTTCATTGCAATCATAAAGAGCCCTTCAATATTCTCTCCTCCTTTGCAAGTCCCCTTGACCAAGAGCCTAAGGTCAGCCGAATTTTTACAGGGGGTATTCATTTTCTTTAGAAGAGAGAGAGCACACAGCCGTTCCTTTTGATCTCCAAGAGTAGCACAATATTTTTCCCCTTCCAATCAAAAGCAAGCTGCAAACAAAAAAAAATTCCATAGGTCATTGCACGAATTCTCCATTGCCGAACAAAAGCACAGGGGCCGAATTTTTGGTGGTGATCTTCCCCTTGAAGATGTTAAAGCGCAGGGGCCGAAATTGATATGTTGCAGCAAGTTGCCTCTTCCATGCCGGAACATTCTTTCTCCATTAACAGAAGATGCCGAGCCACTTGAGGACTAGAGACTATTACTCGTCAGATTGATCTGACCACGTGCTGAACGACAGAGACATCAACGCCATCACAACTGAGCAATTCTAAACTCATACTCTGTTATATTTTGTGATATTGGTGTTGTGAACTTTCTAGAACAATTATTATTTGTCTGGGGACTTGGCTAGTTGGGACTAGCCAAGAGAGAGCTTTACTAGTATTGTTATTGTTTGGGCACTTTGGTGAGTGCAGGTGCTGAGAGCCAGGTGAGTGTAGGGTTGGTGCTTTAGCTACAGGCTGTACCAGTTAACTTTAATAATCTAGTATTGCTTTTGGGGCTGGACGTAGGTCGTGGGTGCGACCGAACCAGGTTAAAACCTACTGTGTATCTGTGGTTGATTATTGTTTACCCTGCCTGTGACTATAACTGCGTGTGATTTCTTGTGGGTTGCATGAGAATTTTTATAAGCCTATTCACCCCCCCCTCTAGGCTTAGATCCAGATCCAACAAGTGGCATCAGAGCTTGTTGAGCTTGAGTACGGGTTCTCGGGTTATGAGCCGACCCGAAGTAATCGCTCTTACCGTACCAAGTCCCGATAAGATGGTGATCTTATAATGGGTTGGGCATGGTCGAGAGGCATGCCATAAAACAAGTTTCTGAGGTATCTTGTGACGGGTCTAGGGTGCCATGGATGATGGGCCTTAACAGCGTCGCAATGATATCAGAGTGATACCCTAAAGTGGTATCAGAGCCAGTTTAGAGGATCTAGCCTAGTTGATCATGTCTATGAATATGTCTGATTCTGCTTTTGCTGAGGGTCAGTCTATTTCTCGTCCCCCTAAGTTTAACGGTATTGATTTTGCATATTGGAAAACTAGGATGAGAATTTATTTAGCTGCTGTTGATTATGATGTATGGAGCATTGTAGAAAAAGGCTATAAACCTCCCACCATTAATGTTGCTAATAATGAAATGATAAAACCAGAAGATAAGTGGATGACTTTGATAAGAAGCGCTTTTCATTGAATAATAAAGCTATGAATGCATTGATTTGTGCTTTAGATAAAGCTGAGTTTAACCGTATATCTCAATGTCAAACTGCGCAGGAAATTTGGCATACTCTGGAGGTGACTCATGAGGGTACATCGCAAGTTAAAGAGTCCAGACTTGCATTGCTCAGCACTGAATATGAAAGCTTCCGCATGCTTCCATCAGAGTCAATCAAAGAGATGTTTGCGAGGTTCACAGACATCGTCTACAAATCCACTTCTCTTGGAAAGCCGTACTCAAGCCTAGAACAAATCAGAAAGATCTTGAGAGCGCTGCCTAGCTCCTTCCGTCCTAAAATTACAGATATTCAGGAAGCAAGGGATTTATCGCAGATGAAAGTGGAGGATCTGATAGGGAACCTGATGTCCCACGAGCTGGAGCTGCAGAGCATTGAGCTGAGAGAGAAAGATGAAATGAAGACTTCAAAGGCAATAGCCCTTCAGGCTAAAGAGGATGAATATGGAGATGAGGAGGAGGCTTTTTTGGTGAGAAGCTTCAAGAAATATATCAGAACTGGCAACGGGAGATCAGAGATGCTGAAAAGGTTTAATCGCTCTAAATTTAATTCTAATAATATATCTTTTGAGCAGACTACTACTGATCCAGTTATATGCTTTAAATGCAAAAAGCAGGGACACTTTATGAAGCAATGCCCTCAAGGAAAGAACAACGCTGCGGAGCAAAAGGGGAAATCTTTGATGCTCACATGGGATATGGACAGCGAGGATGAATCTCAAGAGGAAGTTGCACACTCCTCTCTTTGCCTGATGGGACAACTAGATGAGGTAAAATCTTTGACTAAAACTCAACTTGTGACTACTTTTAAAGAAATGCAAAATGAAATTGAAAGGTTGGAATCAACTGTTGAGTTACTAGAATCCCATGTAGAGAAGTTTAAAAATGCCAATTTTGAATTGCAACAAGACAATTATAATATGTCATTAGAAGTTGATGAAATTAAAGAGAAACTTGTTGCATGTAATTCTACTATTAGCTCTTTGGAAAAGGGAAAATCTTGTATGCCTACTGAAACTGAGTGTCTGAATTGCTCTACTTTGCTTAAAGACATTAGCATGTTTAAACTAAATATGGTTAAGCTAGAAGTTGAAAATGAATTATTAAATGAGAAAATTTGCATGCTACTAAATGAAAATAAAGAGCTAGAAAAGAAGATGGCTAATCGGAAAAAGAGTGAGGAAGAGAACAAAAAGGCCTTCATTAGTAAATGTACCATTCTTGTTAATGAGAACATGTTTTTAAAGTCTAAAATATCTGATCTTGAATTGTCTATAAAAAAATTTGGTGTTGGAAAGCATTCATTAGACATTATTCTAGGTAATCAGATACAAGGAAATAACAGGCGTGGTTTGGGATATGGAAATAAAATTGATGAGAGGCCTAGAATTAATAGAAAGTATCAAAAAGAAACTGGTGTAGGAAGAAGCATGTTTGCTAAATGTTATACATGTGGTGGTGTTGGTCATGCTTATTATAATTGCAAGTATAGGAATACCAACATCAAATTTAAGCAAATTTGGGTTCCAAAAAATAAAGTGACTAACATTAGTGGACCTATTTAGATTCCTAGGTCACACATATCATGCTCTTCTTATGTGTAGGTACATGGCACGGCTGAGGGACAAAAGTGTGAGTGGTACTTAGACTCTGGCTGCTCAAGACACATGACAGGTGAAAGAGGAAAGTTCCTTAGCCTTGCAAAGCATGAAGGAGGAAGTGTTACTTTAGGGGACAATGGAAAATGCAAGGTAATTGGTAAAGGTGTTGTAGGTAACGACACCTTTCAGCTTACAGATGTCCTATTGGTTGAAAAGTTGAAACATAACCTCATTTCTATCAGTCAGCTGTGCGACAAAGGTATGAAAGTTGAATTTGATGCAAAACTTTGTAGAATCATTGATATCTCCACAGGTGACATTATTATTACTGCAAATAGAAAGAATAATGTTTATACTCTTATGATTGAAGAACTAACTGTTTCTAAATGCTTGCTTGTAGGTGAAGAAGAGGCCACACTATGGCATAGACGATTAGCACATGCAAGCATGGGATTGATAAAGAAGCTGGAAAACAAAATTTTGGTGAGAGGCCTACCACATCAGACATATGAGAATGGTAAGTTGTGCGTGGTATGCACCAAAGGTAAGCAAACTAGATCTACTTTCTCTAGCATTAATGAAGTTGCCACCACACGTATATTGGAATTAGTGCACATGGATTTATTTGGTCCAACAGACATTGCTAGCCTAGGAGGTAAAAAGTATTGTTTAGTGTTGGTGGATGATTTCTCTAGATATACATGGGTATACTTCCTAGCCAAAAAATCAGACTCATTTGACCATTTTCAAAACTTTTGCATACAAGTTTCTAATGAGAAAAATTCTTCCATTGTAAAAATTAGAATCGATCATGGAGGTGAGTTTGAAAATGCTATTTTTGAAAAATTTTGTTTCGAAAAAGGAATTTTACATGAATTCTCTTCTCCTAGAACACCTCAACAAAATGGGGTGGTCGAAAGAAAGAATCGCACATTAAAAGAAATAGCTAGGAGTATGTTAAATGAATATAGCTTTCCTATGTCTTTTTGGGCTGAGGCCATTAATACAGCATGTCATGTATGCAATAGAGTTATGCTTAGACCTATACTAAATAAAACTTCTTATGAACTATGGCATGGCAACACCCCGAAAGTCTCTTACTTTAGAGTTTTTGGATGCAGGTGCTTTATATTAAATACTGCAGATCGGCTTGGCACATTTGAATCAAAATCAGATGAGGGAGTGTTCGTAGGATATTCAGCAAGGAGCAGAGCATACATGATTTATAATAAACGCACCCTTGCTATTGTTGAATCTATAACTGTAAAATTTGATGAATCTGATATAAACTCTTTGGATTGCAGACAGAACAATGAAGAGGAAAATATAGAGCAACAAAGCGTTCCAAAAGTTAACGAGAAGCAACCTGAAATACAGAAGGAAGCTGAAACTGACACGACAGTAATACAAGATGAAGCAGTTACCAGAGGGGAGCTGAGATTCAATCCAAATCACCCACCAGACTTAATTCTAGGTGAGCCTACGGCAGGTATTCGCACACGTTCCTCTTTTAGAGATCTTTGTGCTCTATGTATTTATGGTGACTTTATCTCTGTAATAGAGCCTAAGACTATAGATATTGCTCTAGAAGAGGAAAGTTGGGGTTTGGCCATGCAAGAGGAATTAAATCAATTTGTCAGGAATAATGTCTGGAAACTAGTACCTAGACCCACTGATTATCCTGTAGTTGGTACTAAATGGGTGTTTAAAAATAAACTTGATGAATCTAGTAATGTTATTAGAAACAAGGCTAGGTTGGTAGCTAAAGGGTATAATCAAATTGAAGGAATTGATGTGGATGAGACTTTTGCACCAGTTGCTAGGCTTGAGCCCATTAGAATCTTGCTAGCTTTTGCAAGTTATAAAGGGCTCAAGCTGAAACAAATGGATGTAAAAAGTGCTTTTCTTAATGGCTTCCTAAAAGAAGAGGCATTTGTTGAGCAACCCCCAGGCTTTGAAAGCTATAATTTTCCAAACCATGTTTATAAATTAGAAAAAGCTTTGTATGGTCTTAAGCAAGCTCCACGAGCTTGGTATGACCGTCTAAGCACATATTTGTTGGAAAATAATTTTAAAAAGGGGAGTGCTGACAATACACTATTTTGATGCATGAATCTGAAGATTTTCTCATTGTGCAGATTTATGTTGATGACATTATTTATGGTGCTACTAACGATCTTCTATGTCAAAAGTTTGAGAAAGTCATACATGATCAGTTTGAGATGAGCCTTGTGGGAGAGCTGAAATATTTTCTGGGGTTCCAAGTAAAGCAAGGAAAAGAAGGCATCTTTCTATCTCAAACCAAATACATCAAGGAGCTTCTGAAAAAGTTTGGGATGGAGAAGTCTAAAGGAATTGGAACGCCGATGTGTCCTAACACAAAAATGGACAGAGATGAACAAGGAGTTGCAGTGGACCAAAAGCTATATCGAGGTATGATTAGTTCTTTGTTGTACTTGACTGCTTCTAGGCCTGATATAATGTTTGTTGTATGTTTGTGTGCACGTTTTCAGTCAAACCCAAAAGAATCTCATTTGAAAGCCATTAAGAGGATCTTTAGGTACCTAATTAGTACACCTACTTTAGGCCTTCGGTATCCTTCTAGTGGTAATTTTGATTTGGTGGGTTATTCTGATGCTGATTATGCGGGAAGTTTAACTGATAGAAAGAGCACTAGTGGCACTTGTTTTATGCTAGGACACTCTTTAGTTTCATGGTCTAGCCGTAAGCAAAATAGTGTTGCATTATCCACTACTGAAGCAGAGTATATTGCCATCGGCAGTTGCTGTGCTCAAGTACTGTGGATGATGCAAACATTATCTGATTACGGACTAGCTCTTAAAAGAGTTTCTCTTCGATGTGATAGCAAGAGTGCCATAGATCTTTCTAATAATCCCATACACCACTCTCGTACTAAACATATTGACGTAAGACACCATTTTCTTAGAGATCACCTCACTAAAGAGGATGTGTCTGTGGAGTTTGTTCCCACGGAATCTCAACTTGCAGACATATTCACCAAACCTTTGGTTGAGGCTCGCTTTTGTCGTCTTCGTCTTGAGCTTGGTATTATTGATAAAACTTAGTACGAGACTCCATGCTTTTTTGTGTGCATGAACTTTTTTCTTATTTGTGTGCTAGTAGTTGCATTGTTATGTGTGCATGATTTTTTTTGTTTGTGTGCTTGCATCTCATGTTTGCTTTAGTACCTCATGCAAAAACAAAAACAAAAAGAACAAAAAAATGGTGCTTAAATGTGTATCTGTCTCTTTGATTAATTCAAAAGGTATTTGTTACGAGGTGGAACTCGCACACAATGAATTTGTATTGAGGGAAACCAAGGGCACGGTGGTTCTGTTGACAAGAGGGTTTAGGTTGGCAATTTAACAGGTGATTAATGGGGTGAAGAGGCTGGACTTGCCGCCGGGGATGGCCACGGAGTCAAATCCCACCGGACACGGCGGAGGAAGATCGGGTAGCGGGAGGCTGGAGCTGATGTCGACCAAGGGGCGAGCTTTCCTGCAGCACGAGCAACTCGTCAAAAGGGCGGGGTTGGGGTCCAACCCTTAGCCCCTCCGATGCCTAAGTCAGTAATAGGACTTAAAACGGGGGCTAGGCACGCCGGTCGGACTGAGGGTGTGTCGACCGTACGTGGCGAGCTATAAGTAGGAGAACAAAGATATGGACGACCTTTGCTCTCGTGTGTGAATAGTAGATTGGGAGAGAGAATTTGCCAACCTCTTCATCGTAAGAAGTAAGGGGGTATTTATACCTGACGGGAGATGACTAGGTGGGGCTGACCTGGCATGCTGACTCGACGTGCTGAGTTGGCTTGGTTGTCAGCGGAAGCTTTGGACGATGAGGTCAGGAACAGGAGTGCCTGACCTGCTTTTGTTAGACGGCGCAACGGCCGGGGGCACTTTTGTCAGGATGTCAGGGCCGAAAGCATTAATTGTCAGTCGACTCAGCTGCCAGGGGATGGTTTGTCAGATGGTCGGGCGGCGTTAGTGTCAGTCGTGTCCTTATCCTAGGTTGTTTGTCGTTGGCGACGAACTAAAGGTCTGGCTATGCTATCCCTGGCGCCGTGGTTCATGGGGACCGGCCGGGTCGACCGGCTCGGGGGTTGTCCGGCCCGGCCGCGCCCCCTTTTCGGTCGTGGGTTGTGGGCCGCCGGAACGGAAGGATACGTACATGCCTATGTCAGCATATCCGGCGGTACTGTCCGGGCGCTCCCCAAGCGCCTTACCCCTGGCGGGCCGAGCAACTGCGGTTGTATGCATCGGCCGGGTGGGGGGAGTGCTGCGAGGTGCGCCCGTTCCCGTGTAGCTTCGGTCTTCCGGGGTGGCGGCCCTTTCATGAAGGGGAGAGTTAATGGGGTATGTCAGCGGATCCGGGCGGGAGTCGGACTCTTACGATCTTTAGGTCGTAACAGTATTCATGAATGATTTTCATATTTATGTAGAAATTGCTGTATTATTTCCTCTGCTACATGCGCATGTTCATCTTTCTAAATATTCATGGCATATTCAATGTTAGAAAATAACTTGATTTCTACACCTCCTATTTCACTCCCACATGTATTATTATTGTTGCACATTTGGAGATGTCGTTTATGAAATTGAAAATGTGAATGTAGGAGGAAAACTTAACTGAAAATCTACGGGATATGATATACCTTGCCTTGGATAAAAATTGAGCATTAAAACATGTTACTACAAGTATAAAAAAATTGAAAAGAAAAATACATGTTCTGTATGAAAAATGGATACAATCATTGGCAACGGTATTACCCATGAGTATCCAACATAAGCTCTATGGGTAAACTTTAGCGTTGGTGTATTTACTCGTCAAGCAATGCCACCCCCACATCTAAGAGTCCTTATAGGCTATGTTTTTGGGGTCCGGTACCTTGAACTCATTTTTAATGAGGTGGGAAAAATCAATCCTAGGTGATAGAATGTTATTTGGAAAATGTGAATTGTTTTTGGTTGATTTTCTTAATGATTCTTCTTATGTGCTTCAATTTTAATCATCGCACGTACACGTTGGTGTTGAAGTCGTAGTTGTTTAATTTCATTAGAGTTTGACTTGATTATTCTATGAGTGTATGCATGTAATTGTTGGTAATGGTTAATAATACTCTCTTTTTGCATGATATATGGTTTTGACTTCGTGGTATGACTTTTGATGATAACAAAGGGGGAGAAATGACAAGATTTTGATATTTGTGGTAATTGGTGTGCTACTTGTTGTGATATTTGTGGTAATGTGGTAATTGGTGTGCTACTTGGTATTTTGTTGAGTATTGGACTCCCCGGATTTGGTTTTGGATGATGAGCAAACATAAATATATCATGAACTAACATTTTGTGAGTGCAGTTATGGAGATCGTCGCCAAATTCACGAGAACACTCAAAGCGACATCTTAAGACTTCTCAAAGCTCGTATTCAATGCCTAAAGCTTCGTTGAAGCTTTTGGACCTTTTTGGACGTCATGAAGATTTGATCGAAGCTTTCGAAGACCGTTCCTTAAGGTTTTATTCATAGTCTTTTAGCTTCGATTTATAGAATGTTAAGCCTTGAGTAATTCTTACTTGTCTATCTTCATATCACTCATATCTTAGAGCTAGGATTATCTTAGAAGCCATTAGAAACTTTCCCGAAGCCTATCGCTTCTTCCCTCGGCTTCTAGTGCATCTTAGTTGGTTCTAGTAGAGTCACCAACCGACTAGATGACGATCTAGTCGGTCGGCAACTCTTCA
Source organism: Scilla litardierei (assembly GCA_030789695.1). Taxonomy (NCBI): domain Eukaryota; kingdom Viridiplantae; phylum Streptophyta; class Magnoliopsida; order Asparagales; family Asparagaceae; genus Scilla; species Scilla litardierei. The sequence continues at coordinate 193,524,209 of CM061142.1, forward strand.
TGAACCGACTGGATGTCCTAACTCATTTCAGCTCAGCCATGTCGATCAATTAGTCGGTCAAAGAAGGTTCACCGACCGACTAGATGACGATCTAGTCGGTTAGGAATCCTTCTCAGACCAACTAGTTGAGCTTGCCTCTGTACAGCCTGAGTTACTGTTTACAGTTAGTCGGTCCAAGAACATTCATCGATCGACTAGTTGTGAAACTAGTCGGTCAGCATTTGTTCTTAGACCGACTAGTGTAACTTGTATTCAGCTTCGTGCATTTCACTCTTAGTCGGTCAAAGAACACTCACCGACCGACTAGTTGGCAAACTAGTCGGTTGGCAAGGCTTCTTAGACCGACTAGTTCAGGTTGCCTGGAAATCTCTCTTTTGGCTGTCGAGCTGTTAGTCGGTCCATGTTGAATCACCGACCGACTAGTTGATGAACTAGTCGGTCAGTGATCCTTCTTAGACCGACTAGTCTGCTTCAGATTAGAGCCGTTGGAGATTTGAAAGCGACGTTTCTCTCTCTCTTTTCCCTTGATCCTTTAAATACCTGGAGGGGTTATTTCATAGGATCTAAGGCTGCTATTTCCAGAGTTCTATTGATTCAAAGAGAAGCTTTCAACTCTCATCTTCAAGCTCTCCCATTCTCAAGAATCTCTCCCTCACTCTTATTCCTCTAGAGAGATTCATTGGTTGTGAGCCTTCCAAGCCAAGGGCTTGATTCTAGGTCATCCATCTCATCCCTAGGCTTCCATTGTTGGTCATCTTCTTGAAGCTAGGGTTTGGTGACTCTTCCTCCATCAAAATCCTCTTTGCCCTAATTTGGTAAGAAATCTCAAGGCATAGGTATTTTGTTGGTAAGCATTTCATTTCAGTTATATTTGAATTGTATACTCTCGGTTGTGAGAGGTTTTGCGTGATCCCGGGTTGTGGGAGTCACGGTCATCGATTGTAGGTCGATTGCGCTTGTGAGGTTTTCGCAAATGTTCATATTGGAAATCTTGAGTTAGGGTTTCTAACTCAAGTATCCGGAGGGGATCCGGGTGGTTGGGACGTAGGATCACCGGGAACAAGTCGGGGAGACTTGGGTGGATCCGAACCCATTAAACCATTGTGTTTGCGTTTGCATTTATTCTTCTTGATTGTAGTTATTCTGCATCGTTGTTTGTTAATTGCACGATAATTAGGAATAACACTCCTTATTATTTAAAAGTACTATTCACCCCCCCTCTAGTACATGTGCAGTGGCTTCCTAGGGCACTACAATTGGTATCAGAGACAAGTTCAAAGCTTCACATAGCCAAAGTTCAAAGCTATGACGAACAACGACTACAACGTCTTCAAGAACCGCGATGGAGCTTCTTCAGTTATGGAAGGATTATCCTCAGTCAGGCCTCCACACTTCAACGGTACCAACTATGGGTACTGGAAATGCCGGATGCAAATTTTCCTCCGGAGCGCTTCACTATGGAGAGCCACCATGACGGAGTATGTCGAGCCTTCCGAAGAAGATTTCGCAAAGTGGACTCCCGCAGATGTCGCCGCGGAAGTAGCCAATGCCAAGGCAATGAATGCCTTGAATTGTGCGTTGGAGCCCGAGGACTTCAACAAGATATGCACATGTAAGAGTGCATATCAAATATGGAACCAACTCCTCATATTGCACGAAGGATCGAGTACGGTAAAAGATTCTAAACTCGTCGTTGCTAATAAAGAATTTGAGTTGTTTCATATGGAGCAGGGCGAAACCATGAAGGAATATTACGCTCGCTTCGTGGATATATCAAACGACTTGGAAGCTCTTGGGAAGGTCTATACCCAAAAGGAGAAAGTCGCGAAGATTATCGACGGTCTTCCATCATATTGGGAAAAACGTACCTTCGCCATCAAGGAAGGTAACGACATGAATAAATATACCGTCATACAACTAATGGGTACTTTGTTGTCTTACGAGGTACGCAAGGATAGTAAGATCCGAATGAAGGAAAAGATGAAAGCGTACTTGAAGCAAGATGAGCCAAAGAAAAAGGCGATTGCCTTCAAGGCCGCTCCATCTACTGATGATGAAGAATCGGAAGACGAATTGGACATGGAATCCATTGCCCGTATGGCAAGGAAGTTCGATCGATTCCTCCGAGAAGGTATATCTTTGAATAAATCTAAAGTTAGTTCGACTAATGCTTCTACTCCCGTGTGTCAGGACACATCAAACCGGATTGTCCTCTCTACAAACACAAGGAGAAGGGGAAAGCATCGAAGTACGACAAGTCGAGAAAGTACAAGAAAGGACTTGTTGGCACATTCACTGACTCCGAGGAGGATTCCTCAAGTGGAGAGTCGGATGTTGGACATGTGGAGAAAGCAAAACTTTGCTTCATGGCTAATGAGGCAAAAGATCGAAAGTCCTCATTTGATGAAAGCGAGGATGAAAGCGAGGATGGTAGCGAGGATGAAAGCGGAGAACCTACTATTGATGAAATGAGGTTAGCAAACCAAGAAATTTGGTCTAAATTTACTAAGTTAGTAGATAGATATAATAAGACCAAAGATGAACTTGTTAGCCTCCAAATCTCTCCTAAGTCTACCATCGCCAACAATGACACCATTGTTGAGACTCTCGCCAATGAGAAAGCAAGTTTGCTTACTCATAATGGCTTGTTGAGAAATGAGGTGAAGTCCCTCAAATCTCAACTTGAGCATGTTCTTGTTGAGGATTCGGATGAACATGTGATAGCGGATTTGACGTCTCATAACTCAACTTTGAGTATTGAGAATAAGAATCTCAAATCACGTGTTTATGCACTCACATCGCAAGTATCCACTTTGGATGCTTCTTTGCATTCTCTCAAAGAGAAGTATGAGTGCACGTTAGGCCGTATCAATGATTTCAATAAAGGTAAGGGTCATTTGGATAATATCCTAAATGACTTACTTCCGGCCAAACACCACATTGGCTTGGGGTATAAGATGGGAGACTCATCCAAATCGCCTACCACCTTTGTTAGGCCGACATCCGATGCCTCGACGAGTGGGAGCAAACACCCCATTGGTAGTTCTCCTACCAATAGTGCTTCCACTTCGTGCACACCCCCGATTGGAAAGAAACCCACTTTGGGTAGACCTCCAAAGAGGGGTCATGCATTTTTGTACTCACATGCTATGCCACGTAGGAACACACATCCTACTCCACCGGCTCATATTAATGATGATTTTTATGCTCCGCACCCACGAGCACGTGCAAACACTCATATGAGACACCCACATGCACGTAATCATGCTCATTCACATCCTAATGCTTATGTTCAAACATCTCATCCACATGTGCATGCCTTCTCTCATAATCATCCTCATGCATACACACCTCATGCTTATCCACGTATGTATGCTACACCACATCATGGATCTCATGCTCATCATAATGCTATTGCTAGATCTCATGCTCCTAGGCCACATGCACCACATAGAAATCAACCTTTTGTGCATGCAACCACTAGGAAGAGGATTCCCAAAATTTACACTATTTGGGGTCCCAAGAACACTAGCAATCATGATATGAATGTTTATGTGCAATCATATATTAATGATGTTATTTTGAATGATGATTATGTTGGAAAGTCAAGTTCCTCTTGGACTTGGTTTCCGAAGGGTTAGTTCCTTTAACTCTTCAATGCTTGGTACCATGAGTTTATGATCATTTTATGGGTACCAAGGCATTTGATTATAAAATTGATTTTGATTACATTAACTCATGGGTTACAATTATTTTAATTTCATATTTCAAATTTGTTGTCTAACCCATTGGATTCAAAAGGGTTTTTGGATACCAAAATGAAGTTTTCTAGGTTCAATCCACCGTGGGATACCAACCCTACCAACTCCTCGATTTGCGAAGACTTTCAGTCAAACGGAGTTGATGGTGCTTAGGTAATGCACCAATGTAGGGGGAGCTTAATGTTGTAAGTATGATATTACATTTGGTATCCATGAGGGTTGAATGCATGCTTGGTTAGAATCTATTTCTTTACATTGATATCATTTTGTTTCTCCTAGCATGATAGAATTGTGAATGCCATAAATGCTTTGAAATTCATATCTATTTTTGGCATGACATGTTCTAAAAGTTATAATGATGATTTTCGTATTACTTTTATCACATTGTCACTTCTCATCGCACACTTCACTTAGTTTTGATGTGCTTTTACTTTATGTTCAATTTCGATCGATATTGTAACATTTGATATTCTATGATGTGCACCACTCTTCTGATGGATCATTCCTTTGTGCACATTTTATGTATGTCTCTGATATTGATTTCGTCGCTCGACGATTTATTTTGATTCAATAGCTTTAGTTGTATGAAAACATAGAATTGTTTTCCATGCACTATAATAGCTATAAATGTTGATATTGGAGAGTAAATTCATTTCTTCAATAAGTGAATTTACATTTGATATTTTGATGATTTAAGTTTTCGATTTTCGACTATGGTCTCATTGACACGCTTTGGTTTTACTCGAATTTTATTTTGGTGTCATATGAAACATGGTCGTATTCTTAGACTCCCATGCTTAATGACTTATTTGGCCATGATTTATTGTCATTGGCTTCCTCCCGCTCTTTTTGGATTATGCCAAAGGGGGAGAGATATAATAATGGCATGTGCTAAATGATAATTTACCATGAATCTAATTTGATATGTTAGATTCAGGGGGAGTTAAGATATAAAAATGGATTACAAATCCTAAATCTCAAATATCTCAAATATTGGATTTGAATTTTTACTTTCCTCGTCTGCTTGATGTATGTGCTTATTATTTCATATGGAACTAATGTGTCATCAATGCAGGGGGTAAGTATATTTCATTTAGTTCATTATTTTTTATTATTATTTATGTTGGTTTGTCATCACCAAAAAGGGGGAGAATGTTGAGTATTGGACTCCCCGGATTTGGTTTTGGATGATGAGCAAACATAAATATATCATGAACTAACATTTTGTGAGTGCAGTTATGGAGATCGTTGCCAAATTCACGAGAACACTCAAAGCGACATCTTAAGACTTCTCAAAGCTCGTATTCAATGCCTAAAGCTTCGTTGAAGCTTTTGGACCTTTTTGGACGTCATGAAGATTTGATCGAAGCTTTCGAAGACCGTTCCTTAAGGTTTTATTCATAGTCTTTTAGCTTCGATTTATAGAATGTTAAGCCTTGAGTAATTCTTACTTGTCTATCTTCATATCACTCATATCTTAGAGCTAGGATTATCTTAGAAGCCATTAGAAACTTTCCCGAAGCCTATCGCTTCTTCCCTCGGCTTCTAGTGCATCTTAGTTGGTTCTAGTAGAGTCACCAACCGACTAGATGACGATCTAGTCGGTCGACAACTCTTCATGAACCGACTGGATGTCCTAACTCATTTCAGCTCAGCCATGTCGATCAATTAGTCGGTCAAATAAGGTTCACCGACCGACTAGATGACGATCTAGTCGGTTAGGAATCCTTCTCAGACCGACTAGTTGAGCTTGCCTCTGTACAGCCTGAGTTACTGTTTACAGTTAGTCGGTCCAAGAACATTCATCGACCGACTAGTTGTGAAACTAGTCGGTCAGCATTTGTTCTTAGACCGACTAGTGTAACTTGTATTCAGCTTCGTGCATTTCACTCTTAGTCGGTCAAAGAACACTCACCGACCGACTAGTTGGCAAACTAGTCGGTTGGCAAGGCTTCTTAGACCGACTAGTTCAGGTTGCCTGAAAATCTCTCTTTTGGCTGTCGAGCTGTTAGTCGGTCCATGTTGAATCACCGACCAACTAGTTGATGAACTAGTCGGTCAGTGATCCTTCTTAGACCGACTAGTCTGCTTCAGATTAGAGCCGTTGGAGATTTGAAAGCGACGTTTCTCTCTCTCTTTTCCCTTGATCCTTTAAATACCTGGAGGGGTTATTTCATAGGATCTAAGGCTGCTATTTCCAGAGTTCTATTGATTCAAAGAGAAGCTTTCAACTCTCATCTTCAAGCTCTCCCATTCTCAAGAATCTCTCCCTCACTCTTATTCCTCTAGAGAGATTCATTGGTTGTGAGCCTTCCAAGCCAAGGGCTTGATTCTAGGTCATCCATCTCATCCCTAGGCTTCCATTGTTGGTCATCTTCTTGAAGCTAGGGTTTGGTGACTCTTCCTCCATCAAAATCCTCTTTGCCCTAATTTGGTAAGAAATCTCAAGGCATAGGTATTTTGTTGGTAAGCATTTCATTTCAGTTATATTTGAATTGTATACTCTCGGTTGTGAGAGGTTTTGCGTGATCCCGGGTTGTGGGAGTCACGGTCATCGATTGTAGGTCGATTGCGCTTGTGAGGTTTTCGCAAGTGTTCATATTGGAAATCTTGAGTTAGGGTTTCTAACTCAAGTATCCGGAGGGGATCCGGGTGGTTGGGACGTAGGATCACCGGGAACAAGTCGGGGAGACTTGGGTGGATCCGAACCCATTAAACCATTGTGTTTGCGTTTGCATTTATTCTTCTTGATTGTAGTTATTCCGCATCGTTGTTTGTTAATTGCACGATAATTAGGAATAACACTCCTTATTATTTAAAAGTACTATTCTCCCCCCTCTAGTACATGTGCAGTGGCTTCCTAGGGCACTACATATTTGGCTTGGTATTTGGTACTATCTTTGTAATGCTCGTGAAAATATGATTGTTTGATTAAGGGGGAGCATTAGTGAATATTGGGGAAGCACAAAAATAGGGGGAGCATGCTTATTGATAAACTTTACACATCATTGTTCGCACATCAATTCATCTCATTGCATGTCACCCACTATAGTCACACTTTCACACACACTATTTGGAAACTTAATGCTCAAATCTTATACTTAGTTTGTTATCATCAAAAGGGGGAGATTGTTGGTAGCAACGATCTATGAACTTCGTGTTTGATGATAACAAACGTGTGTGAACGTTTTAACGTGTGTGTTAAGTGTTTCAGGAACGACGAACATACGACAAATTCACAGACAGACTTGGGAGAAAGGGAGAGAACCTAGCTTGAGTCGACGCATATCTATTGGGGTAAAATCTTTATCCTATTCTGTATCAAGTCCAAACTCCTTTCCCATTGCAAATCACCATATCACTAGGATTCCATATAGCCTGATTAATCCTAGCCATTGATCTCTTCTCCTTGCTACAAATCTCCTAGCGTACCCTATATAAGCCTCTCATATAAAAACCCTAAAGGAAGGGAAAAAAACAAAAATATTTCTTGTGTGCGGCATTGTCAAAGGGATTCCAAGAGCTGTCCCTATTTTTCTGTCCATTGCAAATCAAATAAAACAAAACCCTAGTTGGCCGAAATAAGGAGGAGAGCCGTGCGTTTTTCTTTGTGAAGGGTCAGCCGCAAGTTCATCTCATTTTTATTTTTTTGTTGGCAGCCGAAAAATCCTCTCATCAAATTGAATCCCCAAAAAGTGCCGCACAAAAAAATTTCCCTGCAATTCCCAAGATCTTCACACAACCGCATTCAATTCCAAGAGTCAATCATCAAAAATCTAAAGAGCCCGATTTTTTTTTCATTGCAATCATAAAGAGCCCTTCAAGATTCTCTCCTCCTTTGCAAGTCCCCTTGACCAAGAGCCTAAGGTCAGCCGAATTTTTACAGGGGGTATTCATTTTCTTTAGAAGAGAGAGAGCACACAGCCGTTCCTTTTGATCTCCAAGAGTAGCACAATATTTTTCCCCTTCCAATCAAAAGCAAGCTGCAAACAAAAACAAAAATTCCATAGGGCATTGCACGAATTCTCCATTGCCGAACAAAAGCACATGGGCTGAATTTTTGGTGGTGATCTTCCCCTTGAAGATGTTAAAGCGCAGGGGCCGAAATTGATATGCTGCAGCAAGTTGCCTCTTCCATGCCGGAACATTCTTTCTCCATTAACAGAAGATGCCGAGCCACTTGAGGACTAGAGACTATTACTCGTCAGATTGATCTGACCACGTGCTGAACGACAGAGACATCAACGCCATCACAACTGAGCAATTCTAAACTCATACTCTGTTATATTTTGTGATATTGGTGTTGTGAACTTTCTAGAACAATTATTATTTGTCTGGAGACTTGGCTAGTTGGGACTAGCCAAGAGAGAGCTTTACTAGTATTGTTATTGTTTGGACACTTTGGTGAGTGCAGGTGCTGAGAGCCAGGTGAGTGTAGAGTTGGTGCTTTAGCTACAGGATGTACCAGTTAACTTTAATAATCTAGTATTGCTTTTGGGGCTGGACGTAGGTCGTGGGTGCGACCGAACCAGGGTAAAATCTGCTGTGTATCTGTGGTTGATTATTGTTTACCCTGCCTGTGACTATAACTGCGTGTGATTTCTCGTGGGTTGCACGAGAATTTTTATAAGCCTATTCCCCCCCTCTAGGCTTAGATCCAGATCCAACATCCTACTGGGTCACGCGTTGACGTGTCACATCCCGTGGTTTACAGGTGCGAGTCCCGAGCAGTCTTCGGGTGTTCAGGAGCCAGAGGTCGGTGCCAGTGCTACCGAGGTAGAGCCTTCAGGAGACTTTGTACAGTTAGAATTCACGAGGTTAGACTAGTGGGTGCGTTGTACCGGGTGTGTACTTTTATACTTTTGGGCTGGGGGTTTCTTTTTGTTGTACTGTTTTTGTACCCCCGTTGTATAGATGATGTATGTATGTATGTATATGGACCCATGTGATGTAATGTAACTTCAATGTTGATGTATTTACTTTTTAGTATTGCGTTGTAATTTCTGTTGGAGCACTTTTTGTCTCTGTGTACTATTCCAGTGTTATTGCAGTGGCCTGCTCATTTATTTTATATTAAACCACAAAATAAAAAATGCCTAGTAGTATTTAGATAAGAGGGCTCGAGGCCTGAGTATGAATACTACGGCGACCTCGTCAGCTACGCCCCCGTACTTGGGTGAGCGAGGCGTGACAGATTTTTGTGGTGGCCCATGCAGGTCAGCTCACACCGCGATACACGTAAGAATAGTACAAGTAAGCTCCAACATTATAATTCGCAATCTTGGTACTGAATGTTGTTTCCCTGTTCATTCTTGCAGAATGGATCCGGGGAATGGATTCTCCGAGAACAGGACCCCTACTTCTGATGCTGCTTCTTCTGAGGCTTCTTTGATGGGGAAGATTCTGATATGGATCCTGGAGCATATGCAGCAGATGGAGGATAGGGTGGCTAGTGGTGCGCCACCGAAGCCAGTGGGTATCAGGCAGTTTAGAGCCTTGCACCTGAGGTCCTTTTCGGGCAAGGAGAGTCCTCTGGAGGTGGACGAGTGGATCAGGCATTTTGAGGATGATCTGGAGGCTATTGGATATCCGAGGGATAAGTGGGTGGATGCCACGAAGAGACAGCTGACACATCAGGCACGAGATTGGTGGGATGCTCAGAAGCTGCATTTGACTAAACCGATCTCGTGGGAGAAGTTTAGAGAGTTGTTTGAGGCTCAGTACCTGCCAGAGACGAAGAAGGATGAGCCGCGGTTGAGGTTTGAGCACTTGACTCAGAGTAGACGGAGCATAGATGCTTATGATGCAGAGTTCTCATTATTGAACAAGTTTGCTCCGGAGTTGGTGCAGTCAGAGGCCACCAGAGCTAGGCGATTCATGATGGGGCTGGACCCCGAGTTCAGAGCAGCGATGTCGACTCAGGTGTTGCTTACTTACCGTGCCGTGCTGGAGGCGACCAGGATGCATGAGACTCACCTGAAGAGTGTGTGTAGAGGTCCAGTAGCATCTGAGAGGCGCCCTACGGGTCAGCAGAGGAGTTTCCCGAGGCCCACTTAGACCACTCAGTTTAGGAGGCCTGGAGCTCCACCAGCATCACATCAGCGTCAGTCTTGTGGATTTTGTGGGAAGACTGGGCATGAGCAGCGAGATTGCAGGTTTAGGCATGGGCGATGCTTTACCTGTGGTCAGTCTGGGCACATCAGTAGGCAGTGTCCTCAGTAGGGACAGACTTCAGGTTCTGGGGCACCAGTAGCAGTCCGGCCTTGCAGCAGCAGCAGAGGACCCTTCCGCCGGCTCCACAGAGACTTCCACTGACAGCTCCATCAGCGCCTTGTGCAGTGACTCAGAGAGAACCACCTAGGCCTCCACAGCAGCAGCAGCAGCAGACCCCTAGGAGAGCGGCGCCGAGGCTTCAGGCTTTCACCATGACGGCTGTTGAGGCAGATGACACCGGTCGTGTTATCAATGGTACCTATTTCTTTTTAGAGTTGAATGCTTCGTTATTTTATTATAGTATGTTATGTTTGTGGTTGTGATTAGGATGTTTAGATTCTTATGTTAGTTTATGTTTATTCTCTTAGGTGTCATTAGAGTAGCTTCCTTCCCTGCCTTGTCACTTTTCTATTCCGGAGCATCCCATTGCTTTCTGTCTCAACAGTCGTGACTAAGAAGGAGTTAGTAGTAGACTCCTTTGCTTCTAGTTGGAATATCCATACAGGGAATGGAGTGATCCGCAGTTCTTCGGGATACCGACAGTGTCCTGTTGAGATTTGTGGACGTAGGCTGTTTGCAGATTTCTTAGTAATGAAGATACCTCATTTTGAAGCAGTGTTTGGGATAGAGTGGTTAAGGATGTTCTATGCCACTATAGATTATAGGCACAGGAAGATAGTGTTTCGGATTTCGGATCATCCAGAGTTTGAGTTTCTTAGTGGTAGTAGTTCCCTTGAACCATTGAAGTTTAAGGCCAGTGCAGTAGAAGCGATGATGGAGATGGATGCTGAACCTGTATTACCGAGGGTAGTCTGGGATTTTCCTGATGTCTTTCCAGACGATATCTATGGACTTCCTCCGGATAGATCATTGGAGTTCACCATCGATCTGATTCCAGGCACTCAACCGAATGCGAAGGCTCCATACCGTATGGCTCCTCCAGAGTTAGCAGAGCTTTGTAGTTAGCTGAAGGATTTGTCAGAGCGTGGTTTGATTCAGCCGAGTGTTTCGCCATGGGGTGCGCCAGTGCTTTTGGTGAACAAGAAGGATGGATCTCGAAGGATGTGCATCGACTACCGGGAGTTAAATAAAGTCACTGTGAAGAACAAGTATCCTCTCCCCGGGATTGATGACATCTTTGATCAGTTGGGTGGCTCTCATGTGTATTCAAAGCTGGATTTGAGAAGCGGGTATCATCAGGTGAAGGTCAGAGGATCAGATGTTCCAAAGACTGCATTTAGAACCCGATATGGTCATTATGAGTTCTTAGTGATGCCTTTCGGTGTTACTAATGCACCAGCCACATTTATGAGGCTGATAAACCAAGTCTTCTATGAGTATCTGGATAAGTTTGTGGTCTTCTTCATAGATGATATCTTGGTGTACTCGAGATCAGAGGAAGATCATGCTGAGCATCTGAGGATAATCCTGGAGACTCTGAGACAGCACCCGTTATATGCTAAGTATAGCAAGATAGCAAGTGTCAGTTTTGGCTAACCAAGGTTGCTTTTCTGGGACATGTTGTATCTGGAGAGGGTATAGCTGTAGATCCAGAGAAGGTTGCTGCAGTAGAGAAGTGGCCAGTTCCTAAGTCAGTAACAGAGTCAGAAGTTTCTTGGGATTGGCTGGGTACTACAGAAAGTTCATCAAGGATTTTTCTAAGATCGATGCACTGATGACTCATCTAACCAAGAAGAACGTTTCTTACAATTGGTCAGAGGAATGTCAGCGAACATTTGATGAACTGAAGCATAGATTGATCACTGCACCTGTCCTAACAATTTCAGACAGATCGGGTGGATATGAAATTTACTGTGATGCGTCAGGCAGAGGATTGGGATGTGTTCTCCATCAGCATGGTAGGGTGGTAGCTTATGCTTCTAGATTGTTGAAGACTCATGAGAGGAACTATCCTTCAATCAAAGTTGTCACTAAAGATCATTGTAAGCTTGATCCTATTAGTCTAAATTTATTCTTCGGTGGATTTTCACATCAACAATTGGAACAGTTGGCGCCGTCTGTGAAAACGAGGTTACGCCTATGGCGTCATCCACGCCGTTTCAGCGATCCGCGAGGGGCAAGGAGATCGCGATCACATCACAAACCGCTCAACACATCTTCGAGCAAAGCTCATCTGCTGATCTGATCTCAATGCCCAAACACAACCTATTCACCCGAGGTATTCAGCCATGCCAAGTATCAGCATAAGGATGATTGGTAAACTAAGCCACCCTCACGACAGTTCTTACTTCGGCTCCTATCTTTTTCGGATGATTACATCATTCTAACTGAACTAATATATCTCCGACAAGTGCCAAGACACTTGATTGGCTTTTGCATTTGATCAAACTTTTGCAAGTGCAGGCATATTTATACCGCCCCAAGCGGCTAGGCCTAAAAGCCTAAGACGCGTCGCCAGCCAGACTGACCGTGGCCAAACCCACCGGTCCAACTTCAACCCCTCAGATTGATCTCTCTGAAATCCCACCAGCTCCTAGGGGCAGCCCTCAGATTGAGGTCAAATTTTCCAAGCAATCTGCAGTCCTTATCTGATCCCTAGCGAACTTGCCGAATTGCCTCCACCTCCATCCAAGCTCCGTCCGGGCACACAGATCAAGCAAGCAAGCTCGCATGGGTGCCTAGCACAGATTGCACCGAGATGCGAGCACAGATCGCTGCCTTTGCCTTTTCCAAACTATGTCTACCTCCGACCGACCTTGAGAAGCCTCGCCATGTTCGGATCTCCCTCACTGGGCTCGGATCTTCCACCAACCGAGCTCAAACAGCCTCGTCAAGATCCAGGCTTGGCCTGAGCTCTATCCAAGCTTCTGAGCATCGATCCGAGCTTCATACTACGCCGAGCTGCGTCGTCGCAAACACTTTCTACGAGCTGGAGAAAGACTTCGTCGACTACTACCAGAACTCAATCGGAAGGCCAGTTCGGGCCATTGGGCCACTGTCTCTGCGCAACAAAGACATGACCGCACAAGGGGCAAGCTGAATGTATCGAGCTGGCTGGACTCCATGGAGCCCAGATCCGTGATGTAGGTAAATTTCGGCAGCATTGAGCGGGCCAAGAACTCTCAAGGCCTCCTCAACAGATCTTTGAGTTGGTCCCCTTCCCCTCCGCCGACGTTGGCCTGCCAGACGGCATCGAATGCACTGACGCCCTTCCCCCGGGCGTCAACAACTTCGTCAAACTGTACAGAGGCATGCAACTCCTACTACAACCAATCGGGGAGCTCTTCATCGGCCACCGATGCCCCGATTTCATGGTGTTCGACTTCGTCCCGTTCTAGTTCGTCAACGTTGCACGTTCTCATTCCATCACATTATTCCTGTTCGACACCTTGTCTCCCTTCCAAAGAGCCGTGTTCAGCAGCATCCGCGACCATATACGCCGCGGTCTTAATCCTGCAGGCTCGGACACGGTCGGGCCGTTGACTGCCCTCCCTCATCCGCTCGAGTTCTCCATGTCCGAGATAGTCAAAGGAGTGGGGTTCCCCGGATTGTTGGAGTGGGTGGGAGACAACGAAAGTATGAGCTGCGGAATCCTGCTCAACAGCTTTGACTTAGAGTCTTGTGGCAAGATGACTGCCGGCACTTTCAAAGCTGCCCTCCGAGCTTTCCGAGCTCCCCTACCGAGAAGTAGAAAGCTATGCATGCACGCTGGGCTCGCGAAATTGCCCTGCATACCGAGCTACGGAGCATGCCGAGCTACCCCTTCCGGGCTTCCGAAGCTGTCCTTCGAGCGTGCCGATCTGCCCCATTCTGCTTTCTGTCCAAGCTGCTGAGCGTGCCTCGACCGAGCGTGCCAATCTGCTCCATACAAAGCTCTTCCCTTTGAGCTGCCAAGCTCAAGGCTGCTGAGCTCGAGGGCTCAGTTCAAGACTGCTGGTCTTTTTCAGCTGCCACAACCCAACAGCCCATGTGGGCTGCTGGTTGGTCAATTTTGGGGGAGAGCAACTCAAGTTGCTCTTGAGTTGCTCCAACTTATGGTAGATGCACCAAACCCCTCCCCCTTGATTGCCTATAAAAGGGAGGGGGTATGAGGAGGTAAGATATCCCAAAACAAGTTCGCATCTTCAAGAGAAAGAGTGAGGAGGAAACCCAGAGAGGTAAGAGTGAGAGATTTCTCCAGTGGGAGAAAATTACCACAGAGAGTGAAGTTACCACATAGAGGAAAAAATTATAGTAAGCTTTTTTGGTGTTTACCCTAGTATGTAAAGTGATTTCCTGGTGAGAAATAGTGAAACCTTTTTTTTGCTCTCCAATTTTTACTGTTTTACCGTGATCAGTATTTTTACTGTTTTACTGTAATCAGTAAGTCTTATAGTGATCAGTGAGAATCACAACAAGTGGTATCAGAGCCCAGATGAGCTGTGTGTGAGAGAGTTAAAAAAAGGAGTGAGTGAATTGTTTTTTGGGGGAAATTTTTATATTTTCGTTTCTCTTCAAATGGAAGAATCATCCTCATCTGGAGCTATGGTCAAGCTGACGGCCATAAATTACACACTGTGGAGACCTCGAATGGAGGATCTACTCAGTTGTAAAGATTTATTTGACCCATTAGAGGTCAAAGGAGTGAAGCCAGAATCCACCAAAGATGCAGAGTGGAAGAAGATGAATCGAAAGACGATCGGTCCAATCCGACAATGTATCGATTACAGCGTATTCCACCATGTTGCGCAGGAGACGGACGCATATACCCTCTGGCAAAAGCTAAAGGACATGTACCAAGCCAAGACCGCTCGAAACAAAGCATTGTTAATGAGGCGATTAGTAAATTGGAAGCTACGGAGTGGAACTTCCGTTGCGGAGCACACGAGCAAGTTCCAGAGCCTGGTGAATCAGCTATCTGCAGTGGAGTTACGGCTTGGGGATGAAGAGCAAGCTCTTCTCCTTCTCAGTTCTCTTCTAAACAACTGGGAGACGTTGGTGGTCTCTCTCAGCAATTCGGTACCACGGCAAACTTACCATGTCTATGGTTAAGGATACCTCTTCAACGAGGAAGCCCAGAGAAAAGAAACCGACACCGACCAATCGCATGCCCTCATGACAGAGACTCGAGGAAGACAACAAGGATGTGGTCGAAGCTGGGGCAGAGTCAGGAGCAAGAGTCGTGGTAGGTCCACAGACGGAAGGATGCCTACCTACAAGTGTTACCATTGTGGCATGGAGGGCCACATGAAGAAAAATTGCCGGAAGCTGTTACGAGAACAAGGTCACAATGGTTCTCAACAGAAGACGAATGATGGAGAGCCGTTAGTCACTTGCACCGGAGGAGTGGCTATTTGCTCTATCCAAAAAGATATATGCCTTCACATCTCCAACCAGGACAGCGAGTGGGTGGTTGAAACAGCAGCATCATTCCATGCCACTCCTCAAAGAGACTTCTTCACCAGCTACAAGGCAGGAGACTTTGGCATCGTGAAGATGGGGAATACAAGTTTCTGCAAGATTGTAGGAATTGGCGACGTTCAGATTCAGACGAACGTCGGCTGCACAATAACGCTGAAGGATGTCTGACATGTGCCAGTCTGCCAGACCTCCGGCTAAACTTTCTCTCGGGGACAACCCTTGACAAACAGGGCTTCGACAACCACTTCAGCAACGACACATGGAGGATGACGAAAGGTGCCATGATTACCGCAAAGGGGCACATTTGTGGTACGTTATACAAAACTCAAGTGAAGATATGTACCGACAGCCTTAACGTGGTAGAACGTGAGGCTACTCAAAATCTATGGCACCAAAGACTCGTTCACATGAGTGGGAGAGGTTTATCTCTCTTAACAAAGAAGAAGCTGATCTCAATCACTAAGGATGCTGGACTAGATCCTTGTCGGCATTGCTTAGTTGGCAAGCAACATAGAGTCTCCTTCAGTTCTTCTTCAACAAGGAGATCAGAGTTACTTAGTTTGGTACACTCTGATGTTTGCGGTCCCTTGGAAGTCGAATCACTAGGTGGCAACAGGTACTTCTTGACCTTCATTGATAATGCTTCTCGGAAGGTGTGGGTCTATTTCTTGAGGACGAAAGACCAAGTGCTCGACTTCTTCAAGCTGTTCCACATCATGGTCGAACGTGAGACAAGAAAGAAGTTAAAGTGCATCCGCTCAGACAATGGAGGTGAATACACTTCCAGAGCGTTTGATGTCTATTGCAGAAGTCAAGGCATTAAACATGAGAAGACGATTCCTCGCACTCCACAACACAACGGCGTTATTGAAAGGATGAACAGAACAATCATGGATAAGGTCAGAAGCATGCTCAGTATGGTTAAGCTACCAAAACCATTCTGGGGGGAAGCTGTTCGTGCCGCCTGCTACCTCATCAATAGATCACCATCAGTACCTTTGGATTTCGCGATTCCAGAGAAGGTGTGGTCTGGTAAGAATCCCTCATACTCCCACTTGAGGGTATTCGGTTGCTTAGCCTTTGCACATGTATCCAAAGAGCAAAGGCAGAAGCTTGATGCACGGACCATTCCGTGTATCTTCATCGGCTATAGAGATGAAGAATTTGGGTATAGATTGTGGGACCCAAAGATGAAGAAGGTTATTCGGAGCAGGGATGTGCTGTTCCAAGAAAATCAGACATTTGAAGACATTGAAAAGCACATGTCGTCTTCAACTGCAAGCTCAAGTGCTGAAGACATTGTTCCAGACCCAGCACCAATGCAATACGGAGAGGTGCATGAAGAAATACCAGAAGAAGCGGAGGCTGTTGAACAAGATGTGGAAGAAGAAGCGGATGCTGAGTAGGGGGAGCCACAACCCTCTCCAGCAACTACTGCAACACCATCACCGCAGGCAGATGATGGTACGTCTCCTGAACTCAACAACTCACAAGTATGAAGATCTGAACGAGGCCGGATTCCATCAACCAGATATTCAGAAGCTGAGTATCTTCTACTTTCTGAAGAGGGGGAGCCAGAGAGTTTCCAAGAAGCAGTATCTCACAAGAACAAAGAAAGTTGGCTGCACTATGCAGGATGAGATGGAATCTCTGCAGAAGAATTCTACTTATGAGTTGGTCAAGCTTCCACAAGGAAAGAATGCGCTGAGGAACAAATGGGTGTTCATGCTCAAGAAAGATAGCAACGGAAAGATGGTGAAACACAAAGCTCGGCTGGTGGTCAAAGGATTCCTTCAGAAGAAAGGTATTGACTTTGACGAGATATTTTCACCTGTTGTGAAGATGGCTTCAATCCGCGTCATCTTCGGGTTGGTAGCCGGGTTGAATTTAGAGCTTGAGCTGATGGATGTCAAGACGGCGTTTCTTCATGGTGATCTACATGAAGAAATCTACATGGAGCAGCCAGAAGGTTTCGAGGTTTCAGGCAAAGAAAACCTCGTATGCAAGCTGAGGAAGAGTATGTATGGCCTCAAGCAAGCACCACGACAGTGGAACATAAAGTTTGACTCATTCATGATGAGTCAAGGCTACAAAAGGACCGCTGCAGACCAGTGTGTTTATACACAGCAGTTTCCAGACGGTAACTTCGTTGCATTGCTTTTATATGTCGAAGATATGTTGATCATTGGACAAGATGCAACAAAAATCGGCTAGCTGAAGAAGAAACTCTCTAAGTCTTTTAATATGAAAGATTTAGGTCCGGCTCAACAAATTGTGGGAATGCAGATAGTTCAAGATAGGAAGCATAACAAGCTATGGCTATTTCAGGAGAAGTACGTTGAACGCATAATCAAGAGATTCAAGATGGATCATGCCAAACCAGTTAGCATTCCATTGGCCAACCACTTCAAGTTGAGCAGGAGGTCAAGCCCTTCATCCAAGAAAGAGACGGAGGAGATGTCATCGATACCTTATTCTTCAGCAGTTGGGAGTCTGATGTATGCAATGGTGTGTTGATGTGTCATTATATTCCACATTTTATCTAAATGATTACACGTCAAAATGATTGCTCATTTACATATTTCATACGCTTTTACGCTATTATTTGGAATAATATGACTTTCGGAGCGTTTATGTCCATTTCAGGGATTTGGGGCGATATTAGAGCAATTTGGAGTCAATAAGACGATCGGCAACGTGAAAGCACCAATGAGACTCATGATGACATCACTACTACAAAAAAACACTTGCATAGCGCTTTTTTTTACACTTGGATAGCGCTTTTAAGCGCTATCCAAGCTACCGCTATGATAGCTTGGATAGCGCTTTTATAAGCGCTATCGTAGTGGTTTACTAAGATAGCGCTTATAAAAACGCTATCCAAGCTACCGCTATGGTAGTTTGGATAGCGCTTTTTAAGCGCTATCTAAGTGGTTTACTAAGATAGCACTTTACTACCTTAGCGCTTTTGGAAACGCTATTCAAGATTACTCGAGAAATTTTGATTTATACCTTGCATAGCACTTTCTAATGTCTGGACTAGCAGGGGCTAATAAACATTAGCCACGAACTACGAACTGGCCGTGGCTAATGTTTAATTTTTTTTATAAAAAAACATACAAATTCAAACAAATTTCGTCCCTCGAAAACGAAAACAAAGAGATTGGGGTGCCATGCACATTGAAAAATTAACAAAGATCTCATACATTGCAGCCAACAGACGAGCAACTCAAACAAGTACTGAAACTACATTGCCCTGTAATTCTGAAGGTCATAGCAATACAATAGCTTATATGGCTTGCAATCAATTCTGTTTTATTCCAAGAATTTTCAGTCTCTGTGCAGTTTACATGAGGATATCCACAGATGTACATGTGAAAATACAGTCAGAAATACAAAAAAAAATTATGAAATCTAATATCCATTTCCATCATCCATGTTCTGCTCACTGTGCAGGTATAACACTTTCTTTTTTTCGCGCCAATTTTGCGCAAACTGTAAACAAACTGCAAATGCAAAATGCTCACTTTTTGCTAATCTGAACCCATCACTAAAATTTCTGTTTTTCAAACTAAATATGGTATAGGACTGGAAAGAAAATTATATTGGATGCCACCTTGATTGCCAATCTCATCCATGGTCTCTTTCTATTGAGCCTTCTAGTCTACAGTGGAGTGCATGCCCCAGAAGTAGAGCCAGCCTGCACAGCGTAACAGATATCAATACCTCTACACAACATTTCTCACGGAGATTGACAATTGCAGTCCATATCATCGTGCACGAAAGCATCTAAGCAGTTAGAGGCGAGCTCACCGCGCAAACGTGAACATCATCGCACCCGCACAACAGCCTCCCATTAAGCATGTCCATCGCTTGAAATGCTCCTCCCCCCTCGCTCCTCTGCACATAAATGTGAATCCTCGCATTATCATAGTATCGTATAAGTTTTTTCTTTCTTTGAGACTAAATGGTGAGCGTAAACGTAAGGAAACATAGTACTGAAAATAGAAATACAAACCAAATATAAATCTGAACTCTATCCATTACGCCGGTACAAATTATATATGCACAGATATCACATACTCAACACGTAACAGTTATAACTGCATCCTATAAATTGTGGGACACCTGATAAAGATAATTAGCTTTCTTTTATAGTCAAACTAGGATAATTTAGACTTCTTAATGAACTAGCAGGATAGCAGCTATGCTATCAGTCAACTCACCATGTCTTTATTTGCTTGTTTACCTAATGTCAGCATGTCTACTTTTTTAAGGCAAAGCTACGAAGGTGCTTCGATTTGACAACAATTTCGTGTAACGTGAACTATTTCACCATTTTTTTCTTTTGGCATTCTAATAAAATAGCATAACTGGATGCATTTAATGAATAATTACTTGAATTGTTAGGGTGACGTCCAAAACACACAGTTTCAGCCTGTCCAAGAATGCCTCGAATCCTTTCCTGGAGATGTAACTGAATCTGTGCATATCCAAATCAATCTCGAAATAATTCTCTCCCTGTTCATAGTGCAAAAGATAGGTAAGCATATGCAATCGATCATTAAGAACTAAATGGCCATTTTAGGTATAAATAAGCCATGAATCAATTTACATTTTAAATACTTGAAAGTTTTCAACAGAGTCCATGGAGGAATTCATACTTGAAATATATCTCAATGCTTCATACACTTAATCAGAAATAAAACAAAATCCTAACACAAAGTTGATGATTATTAAAAGGGG
The DNA here is from genome assembly GCA_030789695.1 of Scilla litardierei. Classification (NCBI taxonomy): domain Eukaryota; kingdom Viridiplantae; phylum Streptophyta; class Magnoliopsida; order Asparagales; family Asparagaceae; genus Scilla; species Scilla litardierei. Next base: position 193,544,290 of record CM061142.1, read on the forward strand.
GGAATATTGGCCCTTTCAAACATTCAGAGGCATCGAAATTCAAAGTTTGAAAACATCCTAAAAATTTTGCTGGTTCTTAACATGATTAGATGCGCCATCGCACCATGGATATAATGGCCTTTAATCTATAGTTTGTTTTGGAAAACATCAGTTCATCTCTCCGGAGACGATGCCAAAACCACCCAAGAAATCACAATAGCAGGGAAAATACTGATGCGATTAGGGCTTTTTGTGGGGATTAAAGGTAGGATTTTTGTGGGTTGTGGACTTCCTACGCTAGGGTTTGTAATGCGAAGAATCGAGAATTAACGCTAAATAATCCCTAGAGCAAAAATAGATCTAAGCTAGATAACAATTAATTAATCTTAAGAATTAAACTAAAACTAAATACCTTTCTCAATTCTTCGATGATCCACACCCTAGGGCCGGCCGGCCCCTTTATTGGGGGAGGGGTTAATAATTGTCTAATTACCCCTTCGCCCTCCCCACTTGTGAGTAATCACAAGTTTGGGACCGGGTCCAAGTTGGACCCAAGTCGTCGCCTCCGATGGTAGACCCGCATCCCTTGAACCGGACCCCCATCATGACTAGCTGCCGCCGCCCCCTGCTGCTGCTGAGCCGCATCATTACTCCCCCCCAAAAGTGCCACCTTGTCCTCAAGGTGGAAATCTGGAAACTGGTCGCGGATCACTGAAGCAGCCTCCCAAGTAGCATCGTAATCGGGTAGGCCCCGCCAACGAATCCTCACCTCCTGAACCCCGCCTGCGGTCTGCCGAATCCCGGTCAACTCCTGAGGCTCCAGGAGCACCTCCATGTCATCTGTCAGAGTGGGTGGGAGAGTGGGTGACAGAGTATGATTTCCGATGGCACGTCGCAACTGTGAAATGTGAAACACCGGGTGAATGGTCGACGTGGTGGGTAACTGCAGTCTATAGGCCACCTTCCCGATCTGAGCGGTCACCTCGAAAGGTCCATAGTAATGGGCCGCTAGCTTCTCATTGCTCCGATGAGCCAAGGTCCGCTGCCGGTACGGTCGGAGCTTCAGGTACACGCGGTCCCCCACCTCAAACTGCTCATCTCGCCGGTGTGCATCTGCCTTGGTCTTTATGATCTGCTGGGCCCTCAACAAATGTTTCTTCAACTCCTCCAAGTACATATCCCGCTCAGTCAAGTGCTCCTCTACCTGGGACACCGGCGTAGCACCTCTGCTGTAATGTATCAACTGTGGGGGGTCACGGCCATAGAGGATCCGGAATGGGGTGCTCTGTGCTGCGGAATGGTACGAGGTGCTGTACCAGTATTCGGCTCATGCCAACCACCTGGCCCAATGTGTCGGCGACTCTGACGCGAAGCACCTCAGGTATGTCTCCACACTCCTATTCACCACCTCCGTCTGTCCATCTGTCTGCGGGTAATAGGCCGTGCTCCTCCGTAGCTGGGTCCCCTACACCTTAAATAACTCCTTCCAAAAGCTGCTGATGAACACTTTGTCCCGATCTGATACTATGGAGCCCGGAAACCCGTGCAGGCGAACCACCTCCCTCATAAATGCTGCTGCCACCGTAACTGCAGTGTATGGGTGTCTGAGAGGTATAAAATGGGCGTACTTGCTGAGCCGATCGACCACCACTAATATGGAACTGTACCCCTCTGATCGCGGCAACCCCTCAATGAAATCCATACTGATATCCTCCCATACGCACTCTGGTAAAGCTAATGGCTGTAAAAGTCCCGCTGGCGCCATTGCCAAATATTTGTGACGCTGGCACACGTCACATTCTGCTATCCGCTGGGCAATGTCCTTCTTCATCCCAGGCCAATATAACTCCCTCGCCATCCATCGGTAAGTCTGCTGTACCCCGGAGTGCCCCCCAATGGCGCTGCCGTGGAACTCCTGAAAGATCATAGGGATGTGGGCGGACCCCCTGGGAATCACCAGCCGGCCGTGGTATAGCAACCTCTGTCCCTCCATGTTGTATCCCTGAAAGTCCGGGGACCCCTGCTGCAGTGCCTCACGGATCCTCGTCAAGTCTGCATCCGCCTCTATCTCCCTACTTAAGGGCTCCCAATCCAAGAGGACGGGTGCGGATATGGCCGCGACCTCCGCAATCTCCTCGCGACGTGACAGGGCGTCAGCCGCCTTGTTCTCTAGGCCTGGGCGGTACTGTATCTCGAAAGTAAAGTGCACCAGCTTGGAGAGCCATCTCTGATGCTCCTCGGTAACCATACGCTGCTCCAATAAGTACTTCAGACTTCGCTGGTCGGTCCGCACTACGAACTTCCTACCCAACAGGTAGGGCCGCCACTTCTGAATAGCAAGTACAATCGCCATCAGCTCCCTCTCATAAACTGACTTCAGCCTCGCCCGTGCTGATAGGGTCTGGCTAAAGAAAGCAATGGGCCTCTGGTCCTGCATCAAAACTGCCCCTAGGACATACCCTGATGCGTCGGTGTCTATCACAAAAGGTCTGCTGAAATCTGGGAGCCCCAAAACTGGCACCGACGTCATCGCCTGCTTCAGGGCCTCAAATGCCCTGGTAGCCTCCTCGCTCCAGTGGAAGTTGTCTTTCTTCAGTTGCTCGGTGAGAGGCCAAGCAATCGTGCTATATCCCTGGACAAACTTCCGGTAATACCCTGTCAACCCCAAAAAACCGCGCAGTCCCCGTAAGGTAGAGGGTACAGGCCAATCTAACATGGCTGCAATCTTGGTCCTGTCGGCTGCCACTCCCTCTGCTGATACCACGTGGCCCAAGTACTCCACCTGTGGCTGGCCGAACAGACACTTCTTCTTATTCGCACAGAGTTGCTGCTCCTGTAGCTCATGCAATACTGCTCTCAGATGTCCCATGTGCTCCTCCATACTGCGGATGTACACCAGTATGTCATCAAAGAAGACCAGCACGAACCTCCTCAGAAAAGGTCGGAAGACCTTGTTCATCAAAGCCTGGAATGTCGCAGGTGCATTCGTCAAGCCGAATGGCATGACTAGGAACTCATAATGCCCCTCGTGAGTCCTAAATGCGGTCTTTGGCACGTCGGCCGCCCTCATCCGTATCTGGTGGTAACCCGACTTCAGATCAATTTTGGAAAAATAAGCTGCCCCGTGGAGTTCATCCAAAAGCTCATCTATCACAGGGATGGGGAATTTATCTGCCACTGTTTCCTTATTGAGGGCCCTGTAATCCACGCAGAATCTCCAGCTGCCATCCTTCTTCTTCGCCAACAGTACTGGGCTAGAAAAAGGGCTAGTGCTCGGTTGGATCACCCCTGCCTGCAGCATCTCCTCCACCAACCGCTCTATCTCATCCTTCTGTACTTGGGGGTACCTGTAAGGCCGCACACTAATGGGAGACACGCCCTCCCTCAAAACAATGGCGTGTTCATGATCTCTGTGGGGTGGCAGCCCCTGCGGTGTCTGGAAGACCTCCTCAAACTGTGCCAACAGCTCCTCGACCTCCGGTGCTACTGTCTGTGGGGTGTCCTCACTCTGTACCGACGCTGTCACTGCCTGTAGCTCCACCAAGTATCCCCCTCCTGCGGTGTGGATAGCCCTGGACATGGCCTTGTAAAACACCAGGGAACGACAGAGGCTGGGGTCCCCCTGTAACACTACTGTCCTCCCCTCATGCTGATACTCCATCCTCAGCAGCTTCCAGTTGGTCCTGGTCTCCCCGAGGGTCTGTAACCACTTCATCCCCAGGATGACGTCTGTACTTCCCAGCTCCAAGGGCAGGAAATCGGCGACGATCTGCTCCCCCTGAACCGCCACAACCACCCCGCGACAGACACCAGTGCTATGTGTCACATGTCCCGTGCCGAGCATCACTCCATACCTCCCAGTGCCGCTCATCTGCAAACCCTGTGCCTCCGCCAGTCTGCTGGAAATGAAGTTGTGGGTGGCCCCACTGTCGATCAAAACTATCACCTCCTGGCTACCCACCTGTCCCACCAATTTCATGGTGTGGTTCGGTGTGAACCCCACCACGGAATTGAGGGACACCTCTGCAAGGTCTAAGTGCTGATGCTCCATCTCCTCCTCATCCTCTCCTGCCTCTAGGGTGATGACCTCGTCCTCTCCCTCCTCATCGCCAGCTATCAGTATCTGGAGAGTCCGAGCGGCGCATCGGTGTCCGGGGGTGAACTTCTCATCACATCTGAAGCACAGCCCCTTCAACCGCTTCTCCCGTATTTCAGCATCTGTCATCCTACGCACCTGCCCCCCACCACGGGGCTCCTGCCTCCTGTCAGTACCGCTCCCAGCTGCGGCCGTCACCCCCTGCCCTGGGGTGGTCCCTGTAGTAGGTGTTGTCCTCTGGCCTGCAGTAGCCGCCTGACTCCGGAATGTGGCACCTCCCCACGTCCCGCGGGCCCTCCGCTCTGTCTCCTGGTGATCCTCTACTTTCCTGGCCAGTGTCATCATCCCCCGCAACCCAACAGGCTCGAACTGTCTCAGCCCCGACCGCACCGTGGGCTTCAGCCCCTTCATGAAACAGCCCTCCAGGGACTCCTCAGAGACTCCCCGAACTCGGTGGCAGAGCGACTCAAACTTCTTGATGTAATCACCCACGCTCCCCTCCTGCCTCAGCGAGTACAGCCTCTCGAACACGCCGCCAGCCGGACCTCCTCCAAATCGCTCTGTCAAGAGCGTCGTAAACTCAGCCCAGGTCTGAAAAGGCCGCTGCTGATCGGTCCAACGGAACCAGCCCAAAGCCTCTCCCTCCAGGCAGACCCCTATCGCCCGTAGCCAATCCTCCCCTGGGACAACGGACACCTCCAAGTACCTCTCCACCCGGTAAAGCCAGTCGTCTGGGTCGCCTCCCTCAAAGACAGGCACCTCCAGCTTCCTCAGACGCCTCTCGCCAGCGAATCCCCCTCTCCTGCGGCTGGAATCTGTTGCGGCCGGTATTTGGGAAGAGGGGCATTTGGGTAAATTGACTTTTGGGGGGTGTTTGGCTATTTAAGGGGGTTGAGCCGGCCCTAATTCTTATGCGAAATTTGAGAGAGTATTTTATTTTATCCCTTAGATTAATTGTATTAGGATTTCGGCTTTTCCCCCTAGGTTAAGAATCGTCTTCTAGTTATTAGTTAGCGAGTAGATTATTGTATTAGGGTTCCCTTTTAATTGTGAGATCTGAAATTCCAATAAAAATCTCATTTTTATCTTCAAATCCCTAACGGATCGCATCAATTGGTATCAAAGCGGTTTGATCCATGGCAAACACGCGTGCAACGGAGCGGATTGAAATCTTGGAGGGGAAGGTTGAGAGGATTGAAGCCCAAATCAGCAAGGGTTTCATCGATCTAAGGAAGGAAGACGCGAAGACGGCCGCGGAGATCCGGAAGGAGATAAAAGAAAATCAAGAGAAGACGGAGGCCAAGATGGCGGAGATAAAAGCAAATCAAGGGAAAACGGATGCAAAACTTTCGGAATTGGCGGAGGCAATAGCGGCGTTGACCGCTCATCTTATCCCAAAAGCGGATCCGAGCAAAAAGGAGCCACCTTTGGCGAAGGACAAGGGTAAAAAGACAATTTTTTTGGAAGATGAACCGGATCTAGACGACGATGGAGGGTTTGATCAAGGAGACAACGCGTGGGGGATCCACCAAGCCCACGCGCCGCCGCGCCGCGACGACACAAGCCCTTGTGGGGGAGTTCCGGCCACCCGGAACCCCCCAGGGTGGCCGCCGGCCCCCCAGATACATCTGGGGGGGTCGGCGAACCCCCTGGGAGGCGACGGCAGGCCGCCAGGGCCATGGGAAGGGCGGCCGACCCTGCCGCCCCCCCAGGCGGCCTCGGCAGACACTGCCGCCGCCGCCTGGGGCCCGCCGGCCCACTTCCAGGGCCGGCCGGCCCAGGCGGCGGCCTGGGGGGCCTCGGCCGACCCCAGAGGGGGGATCCGAGGCCCACCCAACCCCTGGGGGGGCCCACCGGCCCCCCAGGACGTCCGACAGTTGGATCCGCAGGGTCCTCGTCCCCCGGGGGCCCCACCCGAGGTTCGTGGAGCGCAATTTGGAGGTTTTCAGACTTTTGGGGGACCCGGCGGAGGACTGCAGCAGGGTGGAGGGCCCCACCAGACCACAGGAGGCCCGTCGACTCAGCCCCCACCTTTTGGGGGAGTGACGGGAGATTGGAGAGCGTACCAGGATCCTCCAGGAGGGCACCAGGCGGAGTTTGGACACCATCAGGGAGGCTGGCAGGGGCACGGAGCAGAGGGGGGCTACCGTGAGCGGGCTGAGGCGTACGTTCCGGACAGGCGACAGGGATACCAGCACAGGGGAAGATTCCAGCCGCAGGAGAGAGGGGGATTCGCTGGCGAGAGGCGCCTGAGGAAGCTGGAGGTGCCTGTCTTTGAGGGAGGCGACCCAGACGACTGGCTTTACCGGGTGGAGAGGTACTTGGAGGTGTCCGCTGTCCCAGGGGAGGATTGGCTACGGGCGATAGGGGTCTGCCTGGAGGGAGAGGCTTTGGGCTGGTTCCGTTGGACAGATCAGCAGCGGCCTTTTCAGACCTGGGCTGAGTTTACGACGCTCTTGACAGAGCGATTTGGAGGAGGTCCAGCTGGCGGCGTGTTCGAGAGGCTGTACTCGCTGAGGCAGGAGGGGAGCGTGGGTGATTACATCAAGAAGTTCGAGTCGCTCTGCCACCGAGTTCGGGGAGTCTCTGAGGAGTCACTGGAGGGCTGTTTCATGAAGGGGCTAAATCCCACGGTGCGGTCGGGGCTGAGACAGTTTGAGCTCGTTGGTTTGCGGGGGATGATGACACTGGCCAGGAAGGTAGAGGATCACCAGGAGACGGAGCGGAGAGGCCGCGGAACGTGGGGAGGCTCTACCTTTCGAGTGCCGGATCCAGGAGGAGGACAAAAGGGGGCCGCAGGAGGGGCAACATCCACTGACGGCACCGTGGTTATCAAGGAGAAGGGGATGGAACTACGACCTGGGGGGCATACACGAAGAATGACCGAGGCAGAGATTCGTGACAAACGGACCAAGGGCCTGTGTTTTAAATGCGACGAGAAGTTTACCCCAGGGCACCGGTGCGGAAATCGTACTCTTCAGATCCTGATAGTGAATGACGAAGAAGAGGGAGAAGAAAGTGTGATAATGTTGGAGGCCGGCGCGGACGATGATCCGGAGCACCTGCACGTGGAGTAGCTGACCATACCCTTCACGCACCACCTTGAGGACAAGGTGGTTTTTCCGGGGCGGAGTAGTGTTGCGGCCGGTATTTGGGAAGAGGGGCATTTGGGTAAATTGACTTTTGGGGGGTGTTTGGCTATTTAAGGGGGTTGAGCCGGCCCTAATTCTTATGCGAAATTTGAGAGAGTATTTTATTTTATCCCTTAGATTAATTGTATTAGGATTTCGGCTTTTCCCCCTAGGTTAAGAATCATCTTCTAGTTATTAGTTAGCGAGTAGATTATTGTATTAGGGTTCCCTTTGAATTGTGAGATCTGAAATTCCAATAAAAATCCTGTTTTTATCTTCAAATCCCTAGCGGATCGCATCAGAATCCTCCCCTGTGCTGGTATCCCTGTCGCCTGTCTGGAACGTACGCCTCAGCCCGCTCACGGTAGCCCCCCTCTGCTCCGTGCCCCTGCCAGCCTCCCTGATGGTGTCCAAACTCCGCCTGGTGCCCTCCTGGAGGATCCTGGTACGCTCTCCAATCTCCCGTCACTCCCCCAAAAGGTGGGGGCTGAGTCGACGGGCCTCCTGTGGTCTGGTGGGGCCCTCCACCCTGCTGCAGTCCTCCGCCGGGTCCCCCAAAAGTCTGAAAACCTCCAAATTGCGCTCCACGAACCTCGGGTGGGGCCCCCGGGGGGCGAGGACCCTGCGGATCCAACTGTCGGACGTCCTGGGGGGCCGGTGGGCCCCCCCAGGGGTCGGGTGGGCCTCGGATCCCCCCTCTGGGGTCGGCCAAGGCCCCCAGGCCGCCGCCTGGGCCGGCCGGCCCTGGAAGTGGGCCGGCGGGCCCCAGGCGGCGGCGACAGTGTTTGCCGAGGCCGCCTGGGGGGCGGCAGGGTCGGCCGCCCCTCCCATGGCCCTGGCGGCCTGCCGCCGCCTCCCAGGGGGTTCGCCGACCCCCCCCCCCCCCAGATGTATCTGGGGGGCCGGCGGCCACCCTGGAGTGTTCCGGGTGGCCGGAACTCCCCCACAAGGGCTTGTGTCGTCGCGGCGCGACGGCGCGTGGGCTTGGTGGATCCCCCACGCGTTGTCTCCTTGATCAAACCCTCCATCGTCGTCTAGATCCGGTTCATCTTCCAAAAAAATTGTCTTTTTACCCTTGTCCTTCGCCAAAGGTGGCTCCTTTTTGCTCGGATCCGCTTTTGGGATAAGATGAGCGGTCAACGCCGCTATGGCCTCCGTCAATTCCGAAAGTTTTGCATCCGTTTTCCCTTGATTTGCTTTTATCTCCGCCATCTTGGCCTCCGTCTTCTCTTGATTTTCTTTTATCTCCTTCCGGATCTCCGCGGCCGTCTCCGCGTCTTCCTTCCTTAGATCGATGAAACCATTGCTGATTTGGGCTTCAATCCTCTCAACCTTCCCCTCCAAGATTTCAATCCGCTCCGTTGCACGCGTGTTTGCCATGGATCAAATCGCTCTGATACCAATTTGATGCGATTAGGGCTTTTTGTGGGGATTAAAGGTAGGATTTTTGTGGGTTGTGGACTTCCTACGCTAGGGTTTGTAATGCGAAGAATCGAGAATTAACGCTAAATAATCCCTAGAGCAAAAATAGATCTAAGCTAGATAACAATTAATTAATCTTAAGAATTAAACTAAAACTAAATACCTTTCTCAATTCTTCGATGATCCACACCCTAGGGCCGGCCGGCCCCTTTATTGGGGGAGGGGTTAATAATTGTCTAATTACCCCTTCGCCCTCCCCACTTGTGAGTAATCACAAGTTTGGGACCGGGTCCAAGTTGGACCCAAGTCGTCGCCTCCGATGGTAGACCCGCATCCCTTGAACCGGACCCCCATCATGACTAGCCGCCGCCGCCCCCTGCTGCTGCTGAGCCGCATCAAATACTTTTATAGTCTTATAGTTGGAGTTAGAAATTGTACAGGTTCGAAGAAATCCCATCCCTGCAGCATAACCGCAATTAAAAGAAGAAATGTATACCAGAGTACCAAAATTTGGTCGATTCAAGCATTTCCTTACCAAGACAGAATATTATCATGATGAAGTAATTTGGTCGATAGCTGCAAGTAAGAAAAAGCCACAATGAATTCAATATAAAGTTTCTAAACATCTGAAAAGAACATATCTTCAACATATTCCACAAAAGATAAATGTGATCAGTTCAGTATAAAGCATACCAAACAATAATGCACAATTACTAAAACTAAAATGCCTTAATAAGTGATAATTTGAGACCTTTCACTAAAATATCGCCCCGAATAAAATATGAACGACAATCATATTGCAGATTCGGCGTTTCAATACAAAAGAATAATTCGCGAACAAAATTGCAGACAGAATCAAGCATGGCTCTTCGTCAATAGGGACACACTCAATAAACTTTTTTAATAATTGACAAGGGTGTGGTGGAGGGGGCCATCATATGCACCGGGGATTAGGAGGGTGCTCTAAGAGGCCTGGAGTGCCCCATTAGAAAAACAAAACAAAAAATGATGGCGACGACAACAACCAAGGCTTCTGTTGCAAAAATCTGAATATCCGTCATTTCCTATACAAAACTGTTAGGGGCATATCCTACATTAAATTGTCAAGAATAATCTCCTTTTCTACCATACCTAGTTCTGGCCGCTCCTTTTCAATCACTGACATATGACTATGTCACATGCTCAATTGAGAGTTGCACACTTTTAGATACGTTTGCGAGCATTATTTTGATATAACAGAATTTTTTCAGCAGTATTGACAGTTACACATATCGAGATACAGCCAGTCATATTGCATGCGCTTTGTTTCAGGCTTTCTCTTACTGGCAAGCTCATTTAATGAACGATCTGGGGGTTATTTTTAAGATCGGGAAGATTTTTGGGGTGTATATCACAAAAACCCAGGATATAATAAGCTTGATCTAATAAGGCAATCAACTGTCACGAAACAAGATCACAATTAAATTACAACAATTAAATTACATTAAATGTCGAAGTTCAAATTCCAAACTTCAAAGACATACCATAAGTCTTGAAAGCTAAAATCTTTAAAAAATGGCGACAATGCAGCAAAAGGTCTTGTCAATCAAATTAAGTATCAAGCTATTCTATCCATATCTTGGTTGCGAAGCTTTGGCGATCCAGATCGAAAATGCATCAAGAATCAGAACGCATACTGGTTCATGGTTCAAAGAGGCTAGAGTGTATTGGATTAGGACCTACCTGCCAACTGGCGATCAATGTTCCATGTTATGATCATGTCTCGATAATAATTAGCTTGGCTATAAATTTGGTGTACCAAGTAAAAAAAGGTTAACCACTTCTGTTTGGAGCTTTCTCACTCTTAATCTTGCTCCATAACCTAGATTAGTTTGATAAGAAACATGCCAAGATGATGATGGTGATCAAACTTCTATACTCCAAAAGGTGGATTTAAAATTGTACGTTAGGGTTTACAAGGACACATGGACCACTGGGCTATTTCAATTATAACAGGAGACAAAGAAATTGAACTATAGAACAAAAGCAAATCAAAGCTAAGTTGGCTATTTTTATAATATCTTTCATTATGGCAAGCCTTTACTGGTGTTGATTTGGAAACAGTCAATAATTCACTGGATTGTAAGACCATTTCATTAATAAATGAAGCACTTCTTAAAAGTGGAGCTCCACCTGCAAACACTGCTTCGGTTGAGACAAGTCAATTGATACTTTCAATATATATCATCTGAAATTATCGACACAGCTGATATCAATATTATAAACCAATGGCTAATACTATGACCAAAACTAATATGTTAAACCTTGGCACAAATCCTTTTACCATTCAAAATCTAATTGTTGCTAACAGGATGTCACAACTTTTTAAGACCTGGAGATTTGGAGGTCAATTGGAAGAGATAGGCTTGGAATCATGACCCAAAATGGCAGATGAACTGGCAGGAAGCCGCTGCACCTGGTTGCCATATCCAAAGGCGAAGCAGCCCGGATGCATCTTTTCCATTTGAGTCTGCCATGGCAGGCCATTTAAAACACCGTTAAATGAGGGTTATATCCATAGAAAAGATATGTTCATATGGTACTACATATATTGTTCCCAAGACCACCATAAAATTTTAAATTGAATAACTTTCAAACATGGATAACAGATATTGCATCTTAGATCCATTGTGTCAATAGATGATCAATCATGACTGACACAAATAGACAATAAAGAAATGACTTATTAAATAAATAAATAGAAGAAGAATTAGAACAACACTAATTACCTTTGATCAGGTTGTGGCTCCTTGTTTGAAGCTGTAGAATTATCAATATCCACCAGTGACTGAAGAGATTTTGGTTTCTCCATGCGAACAGCAATTCCTGCAGAAATAGCATCGTGTTTTGCAAGAAGGTGCTGCAAGTCATCATTCAGAGTAAGCCCCTGACAAAGAAGCTCCTCGTCCCTAGAATTAGTCCGAAAAGTATTTAGAATAATGTACAAATGACTAACACAGCATGCAAATAAAAATTTGCAAATAACACTAGCATGATCAGGCAAAATTCAAAAGTTAGACTCAGTTATGCTATAAAGATACTACGCTCTACGGCAGCACAAAAACAGCAACTCAGAAGAACAGAAAACACTGCAAAGGTAAGTCAGTTAGCTACACGAGAGAGCGAAAATTTACGAAGAGAAAAGAAAGAGGACTATCGCCTAATAAAAATGCAAAAAATAAAAAAGAAACTTTGATGTTTAATGGAAAGCATGTTACATCAGAGTTTTTCGTCGATATCATAACAATCGAAGTTTTGTGTTAATATCATAAGGAAAATGTTAACATGAAATAGATGTCACGAGGAATTAAGATGCCATTGGTCATGAAAAATATGCTTCAAACACAGTTAAGCAATGAGAGACATTTGAATAACAAGAACTCCAGCAATTAGCTATCACCTCTCTTTTTAGTATTTCATGCAGACAAATAATGGTAAAAGATCTTACGAGGTCGTGTTCACAAGCTGCACCACTCTCTGCTTGTAAGTACGACACTGTTCAACAAGATCAACGATTACCTCCTGTTTCAGTCCCTGTATATTAGTACTAACATGCATCAGAACTACGGAAATTTACCCAAGTTCACATAGAGTTATCACAACTCTATAAAACTGTTTTGAACCGCTCATGTCAATATTTATGACATTTTTAATTATGTTTTAGTTAAACTTGCTTGTCAGTCTTCGTGTGAGTATTGGAAACCTGTGGACCAGCTTACATTACTGACAAGGCGAAAAATTTGGTCAGTAAATTAGTCAATGTTTTATGATAGCAATTGCATGTGTACACTTTCTTTCCCAGCAAGGCTAATAATGTTATGAAAGACCAATAACCTAACTCTTTACGGTAACTTGTTAAGACAAGTTATATCATAAAAGATGTGATATTGCATGATACCTCTCGGTTTCCGGGATCTAAAGCATTCAGCATTTCTGCTGTGGACGCTGCAAACAGGGTTTCTTCAAAACCAGGGGAAGGGGAATTAGCTTCTAACAGAGTATTAATCTGCAACCTCTATTTTGCTATCACATACTTTCACACCAAAAAATTAGTGGACGTTAGTGTACCTTTGTGCTGTTTGAAATAAAAAAGATGTATCTTACCTCAATTTTTTGAAGAAAGAAATTAAATGTCTAGTTTTGGGAAAAAAATTAAATTTAGCATCAATAGAATAAAAAATAGCTTTAAAAGAACAACAAAAACACAATACAAGCAACATCACAAGAACAAGGGATTGAGTTATTTATGTACAAATGCTAAATTATATAACATACATAGCTTGGATTATTATAAAATTTATCATCCAAAAAGAACTGCACCAAAAAATGGATGTAATAAAATTTAGCATGAAAAAAGCAATTCAAAATATAGGAACCAAATCATTAAAAAAATTTGGGTAATTCAACAACATACCACTAAAACATGCTTCTTCTAAGTTCAACATACTAAAAAATATATTAATAACTAGTCCAATAACACAATACTATGCCAAAAATACTAGCAAGTTCAATACCATTATATTAAGACAGTTTATCTGACTTGACTCTTAACCAAGTAGCTCCTTTATGAGCATCCAACGATTAAAAAAACTCTCATTGATAAACATCTTGGATTGAGCTATTGGCCTTCTCATCATAAAATTGATCAAATCCTTCCAAACTCGTATATCTCTATGTACCTCTTCATTAAAACTCATTCTCTCTCCCCTTTTGCATTGAGAATTTTCTCATGGAGTACTTAAAGATGCAACTGGTGATGTTGTTTCACTCTCATTACTAGTCATGTAGTCTGAAGGACCACAAGTACTTAATAGAGCATGATTTTGTCAATCAACTGTACATGGACATAATAACAATGTTGTATCATCTAGCAAGTATTTCAATCAAATAATATTATCAAATACCTTAAACATTAGAAGTGCGACAAAAAGAAACATGTTGTAATTACCTCCCACGAACCAATTCTGAGAAGAGAAGCAGTAAAGTTTGAAGCCTTTAACTTGTCACTAGTTCCTGACGCATCACTAGACTTCAGGTCCTTCTTCTTCTCAGCTTCAAAACCCACATTGCTTGTGACACATGAAGCTGTGGCTGAATTTCCTTGAGAAAGCCGCATCTGGATCAATTCCAGAAAAGACGGACTCTTTTGCAATCTCCAAGCTTCTTAGGGATCTCCCCTAAGAGACTCCCAAAAAATCCTGCTGAGTGCTTCCCTAGTAGAGAAATTGCTCTGCAAGTATAGCTCTTGCAAGCTTGAAATGGGGAGCCGGAGATCCTAAGAAGTGGCCTAAACTCTGTGAGGCCAACAGTCGAATGTTTCGAGCGCAGCCTCCGCGTGCCTGTTGATGCTCCCAAATGCGGACCTTGTCTTCAATCGATTCAATTTGTTACGTCATCGATTGTAAGACTCCATTTGGGTCGAATCTGTAAGATCAAACAAAAAATTATTTTTCAAATAAAAAGGAACAAATTGCGAAACCTTTGTTCTTGACGAAGGTAGCTTCGATCGACCAAGGGGAGGAGACATCGACAGAGCTCCGATGACCATCGTGTCCTCTGGGATTGAGGTACGGCTCCGATTTTTTGGAAGCTTAGCTAGAGCTTGCGATGGTCGGAGATGCCGTTGACCCAGGGAAGAGTTTGGAGAAGCAGTCTTCGACCCTGAGGAGGTCGGAGAAAATATCTTCGACCCGGGGGAAGTCAGAGCGACCGTCGTCGACTCGGATAATGGTCGGAGAAAAAGTCTTCGACCTTGAGGAGGTCGGAGAAACCATCTTCGACCTTGGGGAAGTCTGAGCGGCCGTCGTCGACTCGGATGATGGTCGAAGAAACAGTCTTCGACCTTGCAAAAGTCGGAGAAACCATCTTCGACCTTGGGGAAGTCTGAGAAACCGTCGGCCCGTTATTGCCGGTTTGCCGGCGCCCCCGCCTCCACGATCAGCTCAAAGAAATCCACAAGGTCGATGACGGCTAGGGCCTGGAATAAAAGGGAGGAAACGAAAATTTTGAGCGGAAACATTTGGGCCAGCGAGAAAACGCTTTGTAAGAGTCATGTGTGTATATCTATTATACATTTGACAGTTTTTTTTGAATTATAGGGCTGATTGGAACAAGATAAAGAGTGGCTGAGATTTGATCTTGGTAAATCAATGGTTGTGATTGGATTTTGTGAATTTTTTTGGGAGAAAATGCACTGGGAACATAAACTTTGAAATTAAAAGTGCCTTGGAAAGAGTGATGAAATTAAATTTGGGGGAAAAGTGCCTTGGAAATCTAAACTTTGAAATTAAAAGTGTCTTGGGAAAGATTGTGGAGAATCATAATCGATTAAATTAAACAAAATAAAAAATTTAGCGTAAAACAATTTAGCAGAACAACAAATTAGCGTAAAAATTCCCTGATGTTTGTTGTTCCGGCGCCTGCGCTAAATTTTTTATGCTAATTTGGTGTCCCGTGCCGAAGGCGCGGGCGTCAAATTTGTTGTTCGACGTCGAATTTGTTGTTCCGCACCGAAGGCGCCTGCGTCGAATTTGTTGTTCCGCACCGAAGGTGCACGTGCCGCTAAATATTTTTACGCTAATTTATTGTTTTGTTAAATTTTGGCTGTGGAAATAATTTTCGGGAAACAAATATTTCGCGGGGGAAATAACATGCGCCCGCGCCGTGCTAATTTTTTTACAAAGATTTGTTGTTCTGCACTGAAGGCGAGGGCACCAAATTTTTTGTTCGATGCCAAATTTGTTGTACCACGCCGAAGACGACTGCGCCGAAGGTGCCCGTGCCGCTAAATATTTTAACGCCAATATATTGTTCTGTTAAATTTTGGCTGTGTAAATAATTTTTTGGGGAACAAATATTTCGCGGGGGAAATGTTAAATGATCCGTGCCCGCGGGCACGGGTTATGACTAGTATATATATATATGAAAATTTTCAAATGAGAACATTTCACCGTGCGAAAATGTTTTTAATGTTATAAACGGGCTTTGGAGGCCCAACCCGTTAGTAGGTATCCACCCATTATGTAACCATATTACTATAAATACAGGGCTACGGGGTTCCGTAGCCGCCATGGTTTACAACACGTTATCAGCACGCTCGAAGCTAAGCCGAACCCCTGTCGACGGACGAACGCGACGCGAACGGGCTTCCTTCACCGAACGTCGCTAGATCCGGCGGGTAGGATCTAGAGGTAACCCTAAAACCCTAAATCTAAAATTTCATATGCGCATATGTCTAGATCCAAAATTCTTGGATCGATTGTTTAATGAAAATCAAGGTTTTTATTGATTAAAAATCAACTTTTTACAATAAAAACGTTTTCTTTTGGAGATTAAAAATAGATTTTTCCCACTAAAAATTAGATTTTTATCCCCAAAACCCATGAAACCCTAGGGGATTTTCTCGCCGGAACGCGAATTCCCCCTAGATCTCGCGCCAAAACCCTCGCCCGCCGCCCGAAGCGGCGGCAAAACCCTCGCCCGTCGCCCGAAGCGGCGGCAAAACCCCCCGCCGCTGGACGGCGGGCGGCCCCGCCGCCCGTAGCGGCGGGCCCCGCCGCCCGCAGCAGTGGGCCCCAACCCCCCGGCAGCCGCTCGTATCGGGCCCCCCCCGGTGCGCGCTCATGCCCGGAAACCCTATCCGCCTGAAGCGGCAATCCGCGCGACCAAAAACCTTAACTAGGGTTTCACCCCGAAAATTTCTTCGATTTTCAAAACTTTTCAGATTTAATTGCGATTTTTCCGTCAAAATCTGGACAAAATTACATGTGATTTTTTATTCATCGCATTTTATTCGGATTATCTGATTATTACACGTTTAATAATTAGGAAGATCCTGCGACCGCTCTGCCGTTAGTTAACTAACCTAACGGTGTATGACGTTGCCCAGTGGTCCAATAATTATTAAATAAAAAATTTTCATTTCCATTATAAAATTTCTGTGATGATTAAATGCATGTTTAGAAATTTGTATGCCCGCCGCATATTTAATGATTCTGTGATGTACATTTCTTTAGCATGCTAAAATCACTAATGACATAGTTTAATGCCTGTAGCAAAACTGTATGTTTGATTTTTTTTAAATGCATGCAGCATATAAATAGCATGTGTATACATCATACTTATTCGAACTTTGGTTAATTGAGCACAATTTTTTAGCTTACTAGATTTATATTATATGTATGATGTGCTCATGACATGACAATATTTTATGACAACAAACCAATAATGATTTCAATAAATTTTAACATCATATCCTAGTTGACAAAATGAACCTGGAGTTCAAAACCAAAATGAACCTGAAGTTCAAAATCAAATCAAAAGTCAACACCCTTTCACACTAATAAAAATTAACAAGTACGAGGGATTATACGAAAAACATTTATGCGTTCTCTTTTAGAAATACGCATTTCGCGGTAAATAGATCTCTCAGATCTATGGTTTGTATAAACCAATATTGACACCAGCAGTTGTCATAACACCACCGAACTCTTTTGAGTAATCTCACTTTACAAGGTATGATTCTTGAATCTAACCTTATGTTTTAAGCGTACGCCCGAAGTCGTGGCTTAATAGATAAGTGAGAAATTATAAAATTCGTACCCACGTAATTGTTTCCCCTAGAGTATGATTCTATATCCACACAATACTTGAATAACTCAATAAAAATGGCCTGTAGACCATACTTGAGTTTCCAAATAGACTTTTAAAAGTCTATCATAAACTAGAAAAGTGGAAATATAGAAACTAACTCATTTCCCTTGTATAAGTCTACTTTGTAAGACCAATAAACATTCTTCCTTATAAACGACAATAGGGACGACTGAAAACAGGGGGAAGTCTTGAATAAAAATGAGAAAGGGAAGATATGATGTATCTCGATATGGAGTATGCAATGGCAACCCAATATCAGACCAGAAGTTCTGAAAAGACCCATAATGCTTTTTGCAAAATTAATGGGCATTAAAGTATGCCATATAAAAATATATACATATCTAGTCTAAACGACGAAAGTCAAATTGACTGTATGTATATTTCGCTACTCCCCGAGGACAAATAAATTTTGAAAATAAATTTGATCTGTTGTCATAATATGAGTCTAAAATGAGCACAATTGTGGACGTATATTTTATACAACCCACATCATACTATGAAACTTGTTGCTCTAACATAATTATTAGTAGTATTCTCTTGCAGTATATATGTGCCTTTTACGCATTTTATTTTACTGTAAATGATTTATCATCCTGAATACTCCTAAAATGAGGATGGCATGTACTCTCTGAAACTTATAAAGTTTCAAAGGATATTCGTCAAAATGAAATCCCTAATGACTCAAGAAACCAATAAAGCCTGAAGCTTTATCCAACTATGATCCGCATAATAGTCATTGTGAAGATGTAATCCTTCACAGTTTGAACAGAATTCACCTATTACCGGACAAAATTAACTTGAGCATTTTAATGGACGTTCAAAAGTCCCACATAAATTCGAACAGAGGAATTAATTTGGAACACCAGAAGTGTCCAGAATCGACCAACTTTGGATCGATGTCACCCTGGTTTGATGATGCAAGACATCATTAACCAGACGAACCCGGAGATTCTTCAAAAAAAGGGTGAAACTCTCATTATCCCATTCAAAAGGGAAAAATGATTACGAGATCATCTCCATTCACATGGACATTGACTCTCCTCACTTCCTCAAACGAATTTAAAATGATATACTATCATTAGTAAAATGAGACCTTTAGGCCTCTTGAGAGTATTTGAGGGATAAAAGTGGACTCACACACTCCCTACATATGGCTAAAGATGTACCTTAGAGTACTCATCTATATATCCTCTTAAAATGGTCATAATCAAAACCTTGTTATCCAACCGCGGTCTAGATTATTATTAATCACAACGGACATATTACATTACTAGGATATTGGTTGGGCTTTTACTTACCCTCATACCACCCTCAAAAATGCCGCAGTGGAACTTATTCATCGGGACTAACCCTCCTAGATGAATATGTTCCGAGATCCCCAAACGGGGGAGGCATTAGAGCACATCTTATAGATGGAGCCTTGACGGGTTCATATCCCTAGTTCTATGCTCAACTTCATTGAAGTCGAGCTTATTGCGGATTTTTGGGATAACACTGGGAAATCAATTTAACAACTGGAAGAAAATTGAACACCCTGAAGCTTTGTGTTCATACCCAGTAATGGGTTATATGTAAATCATTAAAATGATTTAAACGGATTACTTGTCCACTAGAAATCCAGTTGTAGGTGACCATATGGGAACATGCAAACCATCAGAACGCCTCCTTAGAAACTATTTATATGAGCCTGATCACCTCATATAAACAGTTTCCGAGAACCCCTAACGGGGGAAGCGTTTAGTGCACATCTTATCGATGGAGTCATGATGAGTTTACATCCCCATATCACCACTATGGACCATTTAAAACATTAATACCTATGATCTGATTATCATGAATAGTGATGAGATCCGGAAGATCCACATTTATGAAACTGTTAAACAGTTATCAGACATAGCTACCGACAATATAAATATTGTTAAATTCACACATCCCTGCTACTAAAAATCCAGCTAGGATTGACATACCAACTTTATGGATGCAATCTACCAGTAGCAGAAGTGGATATCCTCAATGGATGAGAGGACATACCACGAGACCCTAAAACAATACCACCACAGGAAAGTGAGCTCGTCTCCATATCCTCTCCCTTTCCAGAACCTCCAGAAGAGATAAATCTGGAATAAATTGAATAATGTACGTACACGGAGAGGTATTTGGATAAAACACACTTGTCGACAATTACTCACATTTCATTTTGCCATTGATATCGTTCACAATCTCCGTTTCCTGAAGCAAACGCAGAAATTTGGCCAAATTACGTGGAACGAGGCAATAATAAGTTGAGCTGGACTCACTTATGAAATGTGAAGTGTTTGGACCTGAAGTCCTGATATCAAAAGACATCAAACCTGTGGGCTACCGAGTATTGTATAAATAAATAAAATCGTATGCTATAAGCAAAACGCTATAGCCTTAGAGGTTTATTTCGCAGAAACCAGGAAGTAACCATGTAAGATGAGTTTAACTCACTTACAAAAATAATCAAACTGATGCATCAGGCTCCCTGGTCATGATTGCGAAACCCATGCGATTAGCAAAGATAATTTTAGGCTATGTTGCTATGGATGATGTGACAACATACCTTAATGAATAATCATCCTGAAGATGAATTATCATCCCGAAGATGAAACCTTCATCCTGAAGATGAATTATCATCCTGAAGATGAAACCATCATCCCGAAGATGAATAATCATCCCGAAGATGAAACCATCATCCCGAAGATGAAACCATCATCCAGAAGATGAATAATTATCCAGCAGATGAATTACCATCCAGAAGATGAAATTATCATCCAGTCGATGAAGAAACATGGAAAATTGCACTCCACCAATACACCTACTGGTTGTATGGATGCACATTAAGACCCCTTCCGTTCGCTGGAAGAGGGGAAGGATATCCTAGGTCCTGAAGTGCCTTACTCAAATGTCTTTCGTACACTCCTTTATCTGGCAGTAAACACTTTAACCAGATACAGTGCAGCGCCTGCAGCGCACCACTGGACCAGAGATATGTAGCTTCTGCGCTATCTCCAAGGGTCAAGGATCATACATGTTAAATGTATTTGCAGATACAGGTTACAGATCATCGCGATGACTGCAACAAAGAAGCGACCACCTCCTGGAGACCAGCAAAGCATGCTTCCAAGGCAACATCAATCCCACCATCCCGAGAGGCTCATCAATCCAAGAAGCAAATCATAAGTACGCACAGCCAGGTCCTGCAGTACCTCGCAGACACTGTGAAGACTGGGTCAGAGACGTGATGCTACCTACCGAGTCTGCAGACCACTCCTCCTCTGAAGAGATCCCTCAGATTCAGTAGCTACCATAGATGAGCGATACTTGTATAGATGAGCGATGTCTTGTATAGGTGAGCGATGCCTTGTACTTTGTACTCATTATCGGAACACTGTAAGAGATTGATGTATAGTTGCCTAGGAGATCTGCAAGCCTGCAGCTTGTACAGATCAGGGGGAGTCGAATGTATTGTTGTACTCTTTTCCCTTGGCTATTGGTTTTTCCCACTGGGTTTTCCATAGCTAAAGGTTTTAACGAGGCAAACTCATTGACTCTGGATCCAGAAGTATCCACCCCCTAAATACTTCCACTAATCAGGGGAAGTTACGGAAACTGTACTCTTTTTCCTTGGCTATTGGTTTTTCCCACTGGGTTTTCCATAGCTAGAGGTTTTAACGAGGCAGTTATCCCTAACTTAGGATCCAGAAGTATCCACCTATAGTGATATCCATCGATCAGGGGAAGTTACAGAGACTTGTACTCTTTTCCCCTAGCCATTGATTTTTCCTACTGGGTTTTCCATAGCTAAAGGTTTTAACGAGGCAAGTACTCTTAAACTTGGGATCCAGAAGTATCCATAGACCCTTGATCAGATAAGCTCTATGAACCCTGAAGCGTTCATCACGGCTTACAACAATGGATGGATACGGGGAAGTGTTATAAACGGGCTTTGGAGGCCCAACCCGTTAGTGGGTATCCACCCATTATGTAACCCTATTACTATAAATACAGGGCTATGGGGTTCCGTAGCCGCCATGGTTTACAACATTTAGTTTTTTTTTGAAATTTTTTTTCAAAAATTCTTTTTTCCACCCTCATTATATGTTGTTATACCCCCTTCAAAAAATAATGGTTGAGAAATAATGTCATTTGGCCTTCGATCAAGGCATTTCATCAAATTCGCACGTTTTGAGACCGTTAAATTTGTAACGGGTGGATGGGTGCTCTAATCCCCAACGGGATCACCCATTATTTTCCCTGTGGTATATAATTGTATGGATTAAACATCAAAAAAAGAATTTTTGAAAAAAAAAATTTCAAAAAAAAGATAAAAATCTTTTCGCACGATGCGAAAAGCCTCTTTTTCGCATTTGAAGATCCCTCTATATATATATATATATATTAATAAAAGTGCTTACGTAACGATTAGTATCATAGCGCTAACAAAAAGCGATATGTAAGGCATTACTTGGATGTCGCTTTAACAAAAAGCGCTATCTAAGTGATTTTTACCTTAATTTTGATTTATTTTTATTTTCTACAAGTGCAGAAGCGCTATACAAGAGCTCACTTGATAGCGCTTTTTAAAAGCGCTATCTAAGTGGCGTTACCCAAGCCCAAATCTGTAGTAGTGCATGCTCGAGGTGCCAAAGAAGAAGACTGGAGTAAGGGGCAAGAGAGAAGGTCGCTCGATCGAGCTATGATGCGGCGAAGGAATCGAGCGACCCGAAGTGCGGGAAACAGGACAGCCATGCACTCTTTTAAAATCTGCTATCACCTGAGATTTTTCAGTATTTTTCTGATATTTTTTTTCCAGATAGTAGACTTCGAGACGGTTCCAACGCCACCAAGAACGCGCCAATCGGAGGTCGGATAAGCTCTGGGGAATTTCTGCAAGCTGATGTTGCAGTGCTGAATTCTGTTTTTGGCCTCCTACTCGACCCAGCAACCACCTACTCGGTCGAGCAGAGTGACATGCTGCTGAAATCTGTTTTTGGCCTCCTACTCGACCGAGCAACCTCCTACTCGACCGAGCAGAGTGACAAATGCTGTTAAATGATGCTGAAATCTATTTTCCACCACTACTCGCCCGAGCAGCACTTGCTCGACCGAGTCAGATGGCGACTCGGTCGAGCAAAGCCTACTCGGGCCGAGTAGACAGAACGACATTTTTGAAGAAGGTCGGTCAACTGACAGACTCGACCGAGCAGCTACATACTCGACCGAGCAGAGTGACAACTCGACCAAGCAGGCTTTACTCGGCCCGAGCAAGCAGAGCGCGGTTTTGGACCACGAATCCATATTTTCTGACGACTCGACCGAGCAGCTTCCTACTCGGACCGAGTCGCCGTGGGCCCAGGGCGTAAGTTGCGTCCAGATCTTCTCTAGGGCACGATTTGGAGAGGGTTTCTGAGGGGAAATTAGGGACAGCCGTCAGTTATTAGGGAGGAACTTTGGTATACTTCTTGGGGGGCTTTTAGGGAGTTTTTGGATAGCTTTTGGGGAGACGATCTTTTTGGGAGTTAGGCTATGCCATAGGCTCCTCCTCTTTTATCAAGCTAATTACTTTTTGCCCTCTTGAATTCAATTGTTATTTCTTTGTAATTTCTTATTATTTATCTCTCTTTAATGCATGCAATGATGTTTTTCGTGTGTTCTATTATCTATTGCTATGCGTGAATAATCTTTTCTAGGGCTAATGAATTAGCCCTAGGATTTTAGGATCTAGATGCAAAGATAGGATTTTATAATGCGTTGGATATAAAAGGGGTTATATTTTGGTTGATCCAACAAAATTCTTAGGAGAACTCATACTGAGATCGTGCCCACGGTCGGTGGAATCGATTAGCTTAAGGAGTATCCTACGGATTTAATTAGGGAGTTAGTGGATTCAACCGAGGCTCGTGACCATGCCCGGCTCGTGCCTCGAGGGGATCCACTGACGAACTATATCACTACATTGACGGCTACCGCCATTGCGTCAATGAGAGACCATCCCCATAAATCCAATGCAACGTAAGAATTCTAGCCTAGCGTCGACATCCGACGGTCCTAGTGGCGAGTCCTAAAGCCCTAGTCTTTTATATTTTATCTCTTTCTTTCTTCGTGTGGAACCCCTTGTTTGCGACATCGAGTGACACGACTTTCGCATCCATCATCATTACGACACTCCACAGTCCACATCCATCAATAAACCCGCAATTCTAACTCAACCTAGGAGTAGATAGGTAGTACAGCACCGCTTCCCCGTGTTCGATACCCGCTTGCCACTATACCGTGCGCTTGCGGTAAACAACATCGTTTCGGAGTTCGTTCCGGCTCGATCAAGTTTATGGCGCCATTGTCGGAGAGGCGTTCCGCCATATTATCTATTTACCACGGTTAGGTTGATTAGATTGCATTCAAAACAAACAAACAAAAACAAAACAAAACAAAAAAATAAATAAATAACAGAGAAATTTTTTTCCCCCACCTGCTTTATCTTTATCTCTATCTTCTTGTACCATTGATATCTTTTCCAGATTGTTGTTTTTGACTATTCAGATACAATGGAGCAATCTTGGAATTATTCAGGCAATGATTTTTCAGAGCAGTATAGGATTCCCATGGAAGACTACGAATATCATCCACAGGACCCGTACTATCAGATGGAAGGATATAACCACTACCTAGAGTTCTATACTTATTGCGAATCTTGTGACATGGAGGGACACATGCCCTACGAAAGCCGCGTCTGTCTCTTGAGTCCTGACCATCCTCTCAATTCGACACTCAATGCATTCATGGCATCGATATGGGAAAGCACGGATGTCAGTTCTATGCTGAATGAGTCACATGATCGTTGGCAGAAAGATATGGCCAAAATCAACAAGTGCCTTTTATATTATGAGCTCGAGGGAGAGACTGAGGACATTGATACTTCCACATCTGAGGAGACAGCGGCTGACATACACGATGCATCCAAGGGCGACACATTCACTTCCATACCCACGGAGCCAAAGCTTGTCACCGAGGAGGTCGTGCATTGGGATAAGGACACAGATATTCATAAGGATCCCGAGTGTTGCCCATCTTCAGTTGAGCCTCCGCATCAATCTCATCCTTCCATTGACAACGATAAGGATTCGCCTGATGAGACCCATAATAATATGCCAGAGCTGCCTGAAAAGCCTGAGACGAACGACAAGGAACTGCCTGCCGTGGTACATGAGAGCGGAGATGTAGTTTTAGGGAAGAATCGTCTACCTATTTTTACTTTACATATTTCTTTTGACGATCTTCTTTGCAAAAAATTTATTTTGGGGAAAGATATTCCACATCAGATTGATGCGGCTTGTCTCTTGCAGGATACAGGTGGAGTCCTTGGAGAGATGCTGGGAGCCGCATTGCTGGAATCTGATGGAGCCCGTGAAGATACGCACTCGGCGAAGCCACGGAAAGTGCAGATAGAGCAGCTACCTGCACCGACAAAGATATTGGACCCGCCTTTTGCTACAGGTGGTATCTGTTGGACGCAACGATCTAAGAACTGTAGTTTGATGATGACAAACGTGTGCGAACTATTTAACGTGTGCGCTAAGTGTGTTTCAGGATTGGCAAAACGGTAATTCTTGAAGAGATGACTAAGTCAACGTGTTGGAGGAATTGCTATCCACATAGATAATGGACTTGGTCAAAGAGCTATACACAAATCAATTTGACTTGGTCAATATGGAGGGAGATGGAATCTATTTGGGATTTGGTCAAATCAATTTGTGATTCAATCATACTTATCCCTATTCAATTCAAATTCCAATTCAAATCCTACTACATCTCAAAATCCTTCAATCATGGAATTCTCCTTGATCACCATACATCCCCTCCTAATCCTATATAAACCATCCTCAAAGCAACCCTAAGAACTTGCGACCATAATTAAAAATTCAATCAAGGAGAGGCCGAAATTTTTTTGGGAACGGCCGCATCGAAGAAGAGCATAGGCCGATATTTTTTTTGCAAAACTCCAAGAGCCAAGCCTGGGCGCATGTTTTTAATTCACAAGATTAGGCCACTGTTTTTAATTCGTTCTGTTCTTTCTTTGGTGTGATTCCCCATTCATATGTTACTTCCCTTGCACAAATATTTGAAAGCTATCACGTGGGGAAGGATATCATTAAAAGGTGAGTTGTTTTTATTAAACTAATATTAATTCACCTCTCCTTCTGGCTCTTGCAGGCAACAAGATCAAAAAAATTCCAAGGAGCCATCAAACATTATTTAAGGAGCCGCAAGTTTCATAAAACCCCAAGCCGCAATTTCTCTCTCTCCTTCAAATATTTCCCTAGGCCGGCCAATTTTTTTTGCATCTCCATACAAATTTTGTTTTTGTTTTTGACAGGGCATAGCCGCACGATTCAACAACCAAATCATCAAGAGCCAAGATCAAAGATAGGTGGCCGGCCAAATTATTTTTCAAAAGATCAATGCACAAGGGGCAGCCGAATTTTTGAGGGCCAAAATTTTTGTTGAAAGCACAGGGCGCACAAAAATAAAAAGGGGAAGCTCTTCAATTTGTATTACTTTATCAGCCTCAATTTGAGAGAGAGAGAGAGAGAGAGAGAGAAAGCAATGTCTTCTCTTTGATTAAAATTAATCTGCTACTTTTGTTTGCAGGGGCAATCACCAAGGCACTTGAAGAAAAGCATTGACTAGGGACGCCACGCACAAAGCATTGGGGGCTGACATCATTGCCGTAAGCTGCCAAGGTTAAAGAAGAGTGAAGCAGGCTTCTATTGTTGAGCAAGAATCCACAACTTGAGTTGTCGGTTCGAGGAGACATCTACATCTACGTCAGACGAGATCTGACCCGTGCTGATTGACGAGGACATCGCCGCTACACAAACTGAGATTCCTAAACTCTATTTATTATTATTTTGTGTAGTTGTTGTGTTAGATCCTCGTAGGGGAAACGTTACCATATTTTGTGACTATTTTGGGACTTGTCTGGTTGGGGCTAGACAAGTGGGACCCAGCTAGTTTGGGACTTGCTGGTAGAAAGCGTTACTAGGATTGATAGCGAGAGGAAACACTGTGTGTGTGGTACCGAGAGCCTGGCGAGTGTAGAGACGTAGAGGGTGCTCTGAGCGTGCTCTAACTTGTGGTTTTGTACCTATTGCGCTATTCAATACTAGTATCTGCTTTGGGGGCTGCAATAGGTCGTTGGGGCGACCGAACCAGGGTAAATCTGATGTGTACTCTGTGTCTGCATTTTATTTACTCTGCTGCTGCTATAACTGCGTGAGTTTCTTCGTGGGTTGCACGAATTATTTTATAAGCCTATTCACCCCCCATCTAGGCTAGGATCCAGATCCAACAGTACCAATCTAGTACTGTAGTATTTTATGCTTTAAATAATCATGAATCCTCTCGGCAGCGAGAGGACCGTATAGGATTTTATATGTTTTTTAGTTTAATAAATTCACCCCATATGATGGCTCAATTATCTTTTGCACCCAACCTACTATTTATCGTCCATGCCCACCCTTGTATTTGGTGCTTATTTTGCCTCTCTCCCCAATTTTTATGTGATGTTTAAGCTTGGGGAAGAGAAACTATTTTGTTGAGTGGTCCCCCTATCTTGTCATTGTCCTCTACTTATATCATACACACATTGAGGACAATGTGATGTTTAAGCTTGGGGGAGTGCATAGTGCATACACTTTGCTTCATCGTGAAACACACTTCGAAATTTCCATCTGAACCATGTTCACCTCTATATTTATGTCTCATATGCTTCATTTTCTATGAAATATCGTGGATTATTTTTTTTGAACTCTAATATCTGTTAGATTAGAGTTTGATTCCTTGATTAGTGTATCTTTGTTAATATGCTTTTTCATAGTAGAATCCATAGTTCACAACCACATTCTCGAAACAGTTAAGCTAAAAATGAATGAATCAAATCTGAAAATCATTTGACTGCTGCGTGATTTGATTGATAATTCTATTACTTCATGGATATTTAGTGATTCAAAAGAGATAGGATAACCCCACGACAACCAAAGTACTGATGATTAGAATTCCTGAAACCGAGCCATGTCTAGATTCTATGCTTTTTCTTTTTCTTTTTAGCCAATAAATGATCTTTGATCATGTTTTGCATTACATCGCGTTTACGTGAGTTTGCAAAAATCCAAAAAAAGTAAAAAATCAAACAATTATCCTAAATAAAAGGCCCTAGGGGTTCTTCGTAACCCAATGCCCTAAGACCGTCTGGTCTGGGATGCATAGGCCGCTTTTTGTATCTATTGAGTTATCTCGTGTATATAAAAAAGAAAAATGTATATGAAATATTCATATAGCCAAAAACAATATAAAAGTACAAAAATCTCATATCTTTATCTCCATTTCTATATAGAACAAAGACATGGCAAAATTGATGGGTTCTAGGAGTCTTGAAATGGTCGTAGTGTGGAAAGGCCTTACCTTGATTGAATTTGCTAACTTCATTCCATGAAGTATAACAAAATACCACGCATGCTTGAAAACGTTTGATCATGACATATTATATTGCTTAGAGAATGAGTTGTGGACATTGGTTTCATTTCTGTGAACTTAGTATATTGCATGATAAACTATGAAATGATATAACTCTACTCTCATTTTATTACTTATCGAGTTCATCACATTTATTGAAATCCACGTTATTTTAATTTGAGCGAGATTTAATTATTTGTTGTGTATATATGTTCTAATTTCAAATTGACGTGTGTTCACGAGATCTTGCATATCTTGGGTTCTTATATTTTGTGAATTTAAGATTGAACCCCTTGTCTCCACTACACGCCATCGCCTCGCATCTCCATTGTATCCATCTCCCGTGTTTGCTTCTTACTATTCTTCCTCGAGGACGAGTAAAAGGTAAGCTTGGAGAAATTTTGATGTGTCATTATATTCCACATTTTATCTAAATGATTACACGTCAAAATGATTGCTCATTTACATATTTCATACGCTTTTACGCTATTATTTGGAATAATATGACTTTTGGAGCGTGTATGTCCATTTCAGGGATTTGGGGCGATATTGGAGCAATTTGGAGTCAATAAGACGATCGGCGACGTGAGAGCACCAATGAGACTCATGATGACATGCTCGAGGTGCCAAAGAAGAAGACTGGAGTAAGGAATGTGCAAGAGAGAAGGTCGCTCGATCGAGCTATGATGCGGCGAAGGAATTGAGCAACCCGAAGTGCTGGAAACAGGACAGTCGTGCACTCTTTTAAAATCTGCTATCACCTGAGATTTTTCAGTATTTTTCTGATATTTTCCCAGATAGTAGACTTCAAGACGGTTCCAACGCCACCAAGAACGCGCCAATCAGAGGTCGGATGAGCTCTGGAAAATTTCTGCAAGCTGATGTTGCAGTGCTGAATTCTGTTTTTGGCCTCCTACTCGACCGAGCAACCTCCTACTCGGTCGAGCAGAGTGACAAATGCTGCTGAAATCTGTTTTTGGCCTCCTACTCGACCGAGCAACCTCCTACTCGATCGAGCAGAGTGACAAATGCTGTTAAATGCTGCTGAAATCTATTTTCCACCACTACTCGACCGAGTCAGATGGCGACTCGACCGAGCAAAGCCTACTCGGGCCGAGTAGACAGAACGACATTTTTGAAGAAGGTCGATCCACTGACAGACTCGACCGAGCAGCTACATACTCGACCGAGCAGAGTGACAACTCGACCGAGTAGGCTTTACTCGACCCGAGCAAGCAGAGCGCGGTTTTGGACGACAGATCCCTATTTTCTGACGATTCGACCGAGCAGCTTCCTACTCGGACCGAGTCGTCGTGGGCCCAGGGCGTAAGTTGCGTCCAGATCTTCTCTAGGGCACGATTTGGAGAGGGTTTCTGAGGGGGATATTGGGGGCAGCCGTCATTTATTAGGGAGGAACTTTGGTATACGTTTTGGGGGGCTTTAGGGAGTCTTTGGAGAGCTTTTGGGGAGACGATCTTTTTGGGAGTTAGGCTACGTCATAGGCCCCTCCTCTTGTATCAAGCTAAGTACTTTTTGCCCTCTTGAATTCAATTGCTATTTCTTTGTAATTTCTTATTATTTCTCTCTCTTTGATGCATGCAATGAGGTTTTTCGTGCGTTCTATTATCTATTGCTTTGCGTGAATAATCTTTTCTAGGGCTAAAGAATTAGCCCTAGGATTTTAGAATCTAGATGCAAAGATAGGATTTTTATAATGCGTTGAATATAAAAGGGGTTATATTTTTGTTGATCCAACAAAATCCTTAGGAGAACTCGTACTGAGATCGTGTCCACGGTCGGTGGAATCGATTAGCTTAAGGAGTATCCTACGGATTTAATTAGGGAGTTAGTGGATTCAACCGAGGCTCGTGACCATGCCCGGCTCGTGCCTCGAGGGGATCCACTGATGAACTATATCACTACATTGACGGCTACCGTCATTGCGTCAATGAGAGACCATCCCCATAAATCCAATGGAACGTAAGAATTCTAGCCTAGCGTCGACATCTGACGGTCCTAGTGGCGAGTCTTAAAGCCCTAGTCTTATATATTTTATTTCTTTCTTTCTTCGTGTGGAACTGCTTATTTGCGACATCGAGTGACACGACTTTCGCATCCATCACCATTACGACACTCCACAATCCACATCCATCAATAAACCCGCAACTCTAACTCAACCTAGGAGTAGATAGATAGTATAGCACCGCTTCTCCGTGTTCGATACCTGCTTGCCACTATACCGTGCGCTTACAGTAAACGACATCGTTTCGGAGTTAGTTCCGGCTCGATCATGTGTATACGTCCTGACATTGCCCATGCGGTGGGAATGGTGAGCCGATTCCTTTCTAATCTAGGAAAGGAACGTTGGGAGGCGGTCAAGTGGATTCTCCGATACCTGAAGGGTACTTCAAAGGCATGTCTGTGCTACGGAGAAGCTGATCTAATCTTGGAGGGCTATACAGATTCAGATATGGCTGGAGATCTCGATAGTAGAAAATCTACATCCTGATTTGTCTACACTTTTGCAGGGGGGCTGTGTCCTGGCAATCAAGATTGCAGAAGTGTGTTGCGCTATCCACAACAGCGGCAGAGTATCTTGCAATTACAGAAGCAGGAAAGGAAATGTTGTGGTTAAAGCAATTTCTCCGAGAATTAGGGATCAAGCAGAAAATGAACAAGGTACATTGTGATAGTCAAAATGCTTTAGATCTGAGCAAGAATTCGATGTATCATGCTCGGACAAAGCACATTGACATTCAGTATAATTGGATACGTGAGGTGATGGATCAACAGCTGTTGAGACTAGTGAAGATCCACACAAAGGAGAATCCAGCAGATATGTTCATGAAGGTGGTGACACGGGAGAAGCTGGAGCTGTGCAGAGACATAGTTGGGATGGTTGTTAAGTGACAATCATTTTTGATGCAGCTGGAGGGGGAGAATTGCCGGTCTTTTCTAGCTGACATGACCCAGCAGCCCATGTGGGCTGCTGGTTGGTCAATTTTGAGGGGAGAGCAACTCAAGTTGCTCTTGAGTTGATCCAATACCTCCTTGCTTACGGTAGATGCACCAACCCCCAGAGAGGTAAGAGTGAGGAATTTCTCCCGTCAGAGAAAATTAACTCAAAGAGGGAAGTTACCCCAGAGAGGTAAAAATTGTAGTAAGTTTTTTTGGTGTTTACAATAGTGTGTAAAGTTATTTCCTGGTGAGAAATAGTGAAACATTTTTTTAATCTCCAATTTTTACTGTTTTACCGTGATCAGTATTTTTACTGTTTTACTGTAATCAGTAAGTCTTATAGTGATCAGTGGAATCACAACAAAGACTGCCGAACTCGAGGCACTTGAACTGCATCCAGTCAAACTCCTCCCTACTGAGCTCCTCATGTCGATCTTTACGGGTTCCCAACCGAGCTTCGTCACACCGCAGTGCAGGTCCGACCTTCATCGGAGCATACTTTGCCGAGCTACAAGAGGCCTCAAATGAAGGGAATCCCAGTGGGAAAGACGGCATGAGAGGGGAAGGAGGCCCATAGAAGTCCAAACACAAGTATATTAATTGGAATGAGGCAGCGGATATCGGGCATGTGGATGGCAGAGCTCAATGTCATCCCAGTCTGCAAACGGCGTGGTACTTACAACACTGCCGAGGAAGCCGCTCTTGCCTATGATGCTGCAGCAACAGAAGGGTCAGTTTCCCATAACCTACCACAAATTTCCTTTTAATATGGATGAGATTGTGCAGGGGGATCACTTCTGAATGGTCCGCTCTTGAATCATCACTTGTCACCATGTGCATGACTGCTGCCGCTCTGTAGTTTGTTCATGATCGAACCCCAAAGAGTGCTCGAAGGATGGTCCATGCTAGTCTTCTGTATCTCCCAGTCTTCATGACCGGGATGCTTTTGTACCGTCTGCCTTAATGACCACCAAGAATCCATATTTGACTAGCTTGACTGAAGCTGAAGAAGGGCTGCCGAAATCTGATACTACAGAAGTGTTTGGTGATGAGAGTGTTACGACCAAAGATCGGAACGCTTCAACATCCTCCAAGCTCGCCAGACGAGCAACCAGCTCGCTCGTCGTCCAAGAAGTTCTCCTCACCGAACAGAAAGGTCGCACGCCGCCCTCAGACTCGCCGATTTTACGTTCCCATCCAAACTCGCCAGTCGAGCAACCAGCTCGCTCGTCATCCTCCCAGTTTGCCCTCCCAGCCGAGGCACGAGGGTCAGCCATCGAGAGCTCGGGGCATCAAGCTTAGGTAACAAGCTCGGCGCACCCGAGGAGCGACCAAACGACCCATGAGCGGCCCCGCTTCTTGGATGCACCTTGATGTTATTTAAGCCTATCGAACGACAAATGTCCTCGAACGAGAACATCACTGGCAGTTTCGCCACCCGATAGTCTCACGCCAGGCAGCCTGACAAAAGCGCGTCTGGCCGTTTCACCACCTGACAAAAGCACGCATGACACTTTCGGCTCTGACAACCTGACAAAAGCACACCTGACACGTCCGGCTCTGACATCCTCGGCCGAACCTCCGACAGTCTGACATGCCAGTTCAGCGTGCCAGCTCAGCCGAAGCTAACCGCCTTACTCAGCTATAAATACCCCTCTACCACCCTCGACAGAAAAGGTTGGTTGATCGAAATTATAAACTCACGTCATACACACGACCAAATATCTTCCATATATTTGCTCTTCCACTCAAGCTCGCCCACGTAAGGTCGACCTATCTTAAGCTCGGCCTACGTGTCCGACCTGCATTCTAAGTCCCAATATTGACTTAAGCATCGGAGAGGCTAAGGGTTGGCATCCAACCCCGCCTTTCTGACGAGCCACTCTTTGCGCAGGAAAGCTCGTCCAAGCACCGAACAACCGGCGACCAACCCCAGACAAGCGGCGTTTCAAGAGGCGACCTTGAAGGATTGATCCCAGGATCAACATCTGAAGCGCGCTCAACCTCTACAACCCCTTTTTACTTGTAAACGGTCACCACAAACACCCAACACTTGTTAACCATCGTGCCCTTGATTCCCAACTAAACAAATACTATTGTCAGGCGGATTTCGACCCGCAACAATTGGTGCCGTCTGTGGGAATATTAGCGCCACACCCATGTCAAATCCCATACACAGCAATAGCAATCCCAACCGTGGCAAAGCACCCATGGATGAGGAGTCATGCTCTCATAGATGGACTCCCCCGACGGACTTACCCCCCTGAGGGGACGTCTGAGGCCATTCAGGCCTCAGCCCGTGTTCTCCACCAAAGTTTTGAAGTCTTTGCCAAGATGATGATAGACTTTGACGCGGCTAGAGCCGGGGCACCCCCAGGCCCCTCTAAGCCCCCCGAACATGAGGCGAAACTTCCGCCCTCAGTTCGAGGAAGAAGCAATCGCTCAGCGGAGAGTGCTCGACGAAGAAATAGCAGCCCAACAAAGACACCTTGATGAGAAAGCAGAGGCCGCTCGACAGTGGCGGCTCGACGAAGAAGCTGCTGTCCAAAAAAGATGCCTGGAGGAAGAGGCATATGCCGCTCTACAAACGCGGTTAGATGAAGCGTCGACAGCTCCGATTCATCATCGCCGAGCGAGAGAGGCTTCGGAGGGAGAACTATGCGATCCCAGAGGCATTGACCCCGAGTCTACAACGCAGGAACCTGCGTAGCCCGCCGTCAACGGAGTCCCCACCACTCAGAAGGAGCCCCCGCCACTCCTAGGCGTAATGATCGACGTCGACAAAGCCGCGATCGGAGTTGGACCCCCGAGAGGCGGGGAAGGTATGTCTCTGAGTGCCGAGGCGGCTCATCTAGCGAATCCAATGGTTGGCATGAGGACCGAGGCGGTCATTACAACCTTCGAAGGTCGCCCAGGCGCCCCCCCCCCCCCACCCAGAAGAGGCTAACACACTAGCCAGATGGGTGATCTCGGCCCCAATATCTCGTAGGTTCAAGCTTCCCAACTTGAGCTCTATGATGGTGCGGGCAATCCCATCGAACATGTGCAGAGATATAGAGTGGCAATGGAGATTCAAGGCACAGATGACGCACTCCTATGCCGGGCCTTCCAGACAACTTTGAAAAGGTCGGCTCTAGCGTGGTACACCGATCTGCCCACCCGAACCATCGAATCCTTCGGCGATCTGTCCCACAAGTTCTGCTAACAATTCCGGGCGGGGCAGAGAAGGAAGAAACCTGTGAACTATCTATTTTCGATAGCCTAAAAGGAAGGAGAAACCATCCGAAAGTTTTTGCATCGTTTCCAGAGGAGAGGCTTGGCGTGGCGCGTTGCGAAGATGAGCTCGCCATGGTGGCCTTCAAAAAAGGACTAACTAAGAGAAGTCTCCACAAGTCGCTCCTCCAAGATCCGCCGGTCGATCTTGATGCGCTCGTCACTAGTGCGAAGAAGTTCATGCGGAGGGAGGAGGCTCTGGGGACAAAGAAGGAAGTCGCCCCAGTCGGGGCGCCCCGCAATGAGCAACGGCCTAATTTTCGGCCAAGGCAGGAAGACCGCCCCAGAGGCCGCGACCAACTGGGCAACCAAAGGCGCGACTAAGGAGGCCCTCGCCAGCAAGATCGTCCCAGTCCAATGCGAGAGTTCGCCGCACCCAGAGAGCCCCCTGCGGGCGATCAATAGGCCCGAAGGACCGCAGCGGGCCCAATACACGAGGCTCAATGCCCCATGATTGAAGTGTTGGCCACAGCAACAAGAGCCGGACTTCTCCAAGACCCACCTCAGGAGATGAGATTGAACCCAGCGACGAGGAATCTACAAAAATACTGTCGATAGCACCGTGATCACGGTCATGATACCGACGATTGCTTCACTTTAAAGAGAGATCGAACGACTGATTCAGGAGAACCAGAGGAGACCGGTTCGTGATGAGAAAGCGCCCCGGGAGCACAGCGGCCGAACCAACCCCAAAATGCCGAATAAGACGCCCCTCGCCAGACCAGACCAATCATGCACATAGATGTGATATGTGGCGGACCGTCCTCAGGCGGCGCCTCATCATCGGCCAAGAAGGTGTATGCTCGACAAGTGATGGAGACGGATCTTGGCGCAGGAGCGAAGCGGAGAAGAGTAGCTCGCCCCCCATCTCTTTCTCTGACGACGACTTGGAAGGGATCGAACTACCGCATGACGACATTATCGTCATCGAAGCCCAAAACGGGACGACCATAATCAGCCGCCTCTTGATCGACACTGGAAGCTCATGCGACATTCTATTTATGTCAACGATCGAGAAAATGGGGCTGAAGCAGGCATATCTGAAGCCATGTACGGGTCCGATTATCGGCTTCACCGGCCACTCGGTTCCCATTGCCGGAGTGATCACCATGCCCGTATCTCTAGGGGAAGAGCCGAGGATCGTCACTCGGATGACGCAATTTGTTGTCGTCGACATTGCGTCGGCGTACAACGGCATCATAGGGCGGCCATACATGTCCGCATCGAAGCTTACCCCTAGCTGCTGCATCAAATGATTGAATTCCAGACTCCGCAGGGGGTTGAGCAAGTGCGAGGAAGCCAAAGACTATCCCGGAGTTGCTATGTCGGCTCCACCAAGCATAAAGAGCCCGAGCAAGTCTTATCGGTTGATCTCCTCGACGATCAGGAGGACTTCTGCGACCAATGACCAGCTCCGGTAGAAGAGATCGAAGAAGTGCCAATATCGGAGAAGGGCAAGACCGTCTCCATAGGCACGAAACTCCCGGCCGCTCTAAGGACGGGACTCATTGATCTCCTACAAGTGAATGAGGACATCTTCGCATGGTCGCCCTCGGATATGCCGGAGTCGATCTCACAGTGATCGCCCATGAGCTAAAAGTGTGCACGGAACCTCATCCCGTTAGACAGAAGAAGTGGAGCTCCGGAGGAGAGAAAATGCGAGCGACGTGCGAGGAGGTGGATCAGCTCCTCGAAGCCAAATTTATCAGGGTGGTGAGTTACCCAGACTGGCTTGCCAATATCGTAATGGTGAAAAAGGCCAGCGGCAAGTAGCGCATGTGCGTCGACTTCACTGACCTCAACAAAGTGTGCCCAAAGGACAGCTTCCCCTTACCAAGGATCGACCACTTGGTCGACCATGCCTCGAGGTACGAACCTCTGAGATTCATAGACGCCTTCTCAGGCTACAATTTAATTCAAATGGCCAAAGTCGACAAAGAGAAGACTGCGTTCATCACCGACCGAGGGACTTTCTGCTACACGACGATGCCATTCGGGTTGAAAAATGCTGGGGTGACCTATCAACGGATGGTGGACAAGATCTTCAGCTCCCAAGTCGGGCGAAACCTCGAAGTCTACATTGATGACATGCTGGTCAAAACTAAGGAGGCTAATGATCACCTCGCCGACCCGCAGGAGACCTTTCAAAAAGTGCGCTGCTACAACTTGAGGCTCAACCCGGCGAAGTGAATCTTTGGCGTCCAATCGGAAAAGTTCCTCGGCTTCATGATTATTAAGCGAGGAATTGATGCGAACCCCGACAAAATATCAGCCATCATCAACATGAACGAGCCTCGGACAATCAAAGACCTACAGTGGCTGAATGGGCGAATTACCGCACTTGGTAGGTTCCTATCAAAGTCCGCCGAGAGATCGCTCTCGTTCTTTAAAATCTTGCGGCAGGCTCTCGCCATGGAGAAAGGTACAAGAAAATCGGTCGAATGGGACGACTCATGTGCCTAAGCATTCGTCGAACTGCGAGCTTACTTACATAGCCCGCCGCTACTCTCAAAACCGGAGGAAGGAGACCAGCTTGCCTATACGTCTCCACAACTGGAGAAGCTGTCAGTTCGGCCCTTGTTAAAGAGGATGAAGGCATCCAGAGGCCGGTCTATTATGCAAGCCGGGTGTTCCGGGATGCGGAGACCCGATATAGCCCCATAGAGAAGGTCGCCTATTGCCTCGTCCTAACGGCTAGAAAGCTCCGACCATACTTCCAAGCTCACGCCATCGTTGTCTGCACCAATCTGCCCCTCGAGAAGAATTTGAAAAGAATAGAGAGATCGGGCCGAATGCTGAATTGGAGCGTCGAACTTAGCGAGTTTGACATTATCTACAAAGCCCGAACGGCCATCAAAGGCCAAGCATTGGCGGACTTCGTGGTGGAATGCACCGCCGAAGAACTTCCCGAAAGTCTGCCAGACGCTCGATTGGCCACAACATGGCAAAGACCAGTAGTAGAAGACAATCCCTCGACGTCTGCCCAAGACGGAAAGGCAAACTACGGGTCGTCCACGTCGACGGGTCGGCTGCATGGTCGGGAAGTAGAGCGGGCATCGTCATAGAAACCCCTGACGGGAACTTGCGGGAGTACGCACTCCGCTTCAACTTCTCAGCAACCAACAACGTGGCTGAGTATGAACCCGCCGTCAATGGGCGGAAACTTTGCCAGGCGATGGGAGCGACAAACGTGTTGCTGCTAAGTAACTCAAGGCTCGTCGTCCAACAAATTCAAGGGAGCTTCGAGGCAAGGGAGGAGCTGATGAAGCGCTACCTGAAGTGCGCCCAGGCCGAACTTCAAAAGTTCAGGAAGGCAGAGGTTCAACATCTGCCTCGATCGAACAACCTCCGAGCCGATGCTCTTTCAAAGCTGGCCTCCTCTTCCCCTGTCGAGATTGGGAAAGCCATCTATGTCGAGAACTTGCTGACGCCAACCATTGAGGAATGCGAGCTATTGTGTGTCAGCCAAGCAACGACATGGATGAGCCCGATCATGACCTACTTGGAGACGGGAGCCCTCCCTAAAGATCGGCTCGAAGCAAAGAAGGTCGAGAGGCAAGCCTTATCATTTGTAATCTTTGACGGCGTGTACTTTATCGGAAGCGCCGCGCAAGATAAGACGTCCTGCCATATTGGAAGTGCCTGTGACCGGACCAAGCTGAACAAGTTGTTCGTGAAGTGCACGAGGGATTTTGCGGAAACCACTACGACGACCGCATCATCGCCCACAAAGCAGTGCGCCAAGGATATTATTGGCCAACCATGCTCCATGACGCGCTCCAATATGTCAAGAAGTGCGGAGAATACCAGTAGTTTTGCAAACATACCGTTGCTCCGCCGGCCGACCTGATCCCCATTCTCAGCCCGATCCCGTTTGCCAAGTGGGACCTCGACATCCTTGGACCCTTCCCAATGGCGTCTGGAAAGAGGAAGTTCCTCGTCGTCGTCGTCGATTATTTCACCAAATGGATCGAGGCAGAACCACTAGAGCACATCACGTGGAAGGTCATGAAGAGCTTCGTCTGGAAGTCCATCATATGCCGCTTCGGGATACCTCGCTCTATCGTGACAGATAATGGAAGACAGTTCGACTATGCGGACTTCAGAAGCTTCTGTTCAGAGTGGGGCATCAAACTCCACTTTGCCTCCGGGGCGCATTCGCAATGTAATGTAATGGCAGAAGCGGCGAACAAATGTATTTTGGGCCCCGTAAAGAAGAGGGTCGGCGACGCGCTTGGTTCCCGGCCTGACGAGCTTCCTTGTATCTTATGGTCGTACCGCACAACCTACAAACCGTCAACCGGGGAGAGCCCGTTTATGCTCGCATTCAGGGTGGAGGCCGTCGTTCCAGTAGAGGTGGGAGAAGAGTCTCTCCGGCTCAGATACTTCGATGAAGACATTAACATGGAAGGCCTCGACCTCAACATCGAGCTCATCGACGAAGTAAGAGACCAAGCCCTAACCAACCTCGTCAAGCATAGTCAGAGGATGGCTCGACACTACAACTCCCGAGTTAAGAAACGGAGCTTCAGAGTCGGCGGCCTCGTCCTTAGGGACGCGACCTTCAAACCAGAGATCGCTCGTCGAGGAAAGCTCGCAACAAAATGGGAGGGCCCCTACGAAATAATTGACATTATCAGGCAAGCAACTTACATCCTGGCAACCATGGAAGGCGGCGAGCTAGCCCACCCATGGAACGCTGAACACCTACTCAGATACTATCAATAGCTTTGTAAATATTAATGAAATTGTTGTTTTTTTGTGCATACTCTCAGGAATTGTCGTCTCCATTTTAAAAAAATTCAGCTCCTCTCCGAGGTTAAAAGCATCCCCACAAAGGTCGACCGTATCCTAGAATGCTCCTACCAACACGAAAAGACTTGACGAGCAAGGTCACTGAGTGAGGGTCGACTTCCGAAGGGCCAGGGCCGAGCTACGGGCTCGGACCCTCCCCTTCCTCAAACTCCGGGGCAGGCCTACGAGCCTCGCCCTCGATAGGCTCCGAAGGGCCAGGGCCGAGCTACGGGCTCGGACCCTCCCCTTCCTCAAACTCCGGTGCAGGCCTACGAGCCTCGCCCTCGATATGCTCCGAAGGGCCAGGGCCGAGCTACGGGCTCGGACCCTCCCCTTCCTCAAACTTCAGGGTGGGCCTACAAGCCTCGCCCTCGATAGGCTCCGACTGGCGAGGGACGAGCCACGGGCTCGGACCCTCGATAGGCCCCGCCCTCGATAGGCTCCGAAGGGCCAGGGCCGAGCCACGGGCTCGAACCCTCCCCTTCCTCAAACTCCGGGGCAGGCCTACGAGCCTCGCCCTGGATAGGCTCCGAAGGGCTAAGGCCGAGATATACTCTCGACATCCGGCCCGCTCTCACCCCAAGTCTCGTCCGCCCCGAATGTCGGGGGCATACGTAAGGACGAGACCAAGGAAGCGCCAAGTCTTTATACTCTACAAAAGAACGTAGACTATTATCCTCAGAAAAACAAAATTTCATTGATCAAGATATCGAAAATACATACAAGTGCCGACCTTACAAAGGTATCACATTGGCTGACCCTACAAAAAGTCTTACTGCAAAACAAAAGAAAAGAAAATTTCCTAAGCAAGGCCCCGAGACCGGCCCCTAACACCCCCCCAAAGATCACGCGACGCCCTGGTCGCCTTCACCCAAGCCTGCATCGCCTCCCCCGTGAGTACTGCCCCCATCTTGCTCCTCAACAGCCGCCGCTTCTTCATCAGTCGGAGTATTAACCTCCTCTTCGTCATCAGAGACTTGCAGTCTCGAAAAGTCAACCTCCACTGTGGGATGAGTTCCCCATTCTCTCCTTTAATCTCTGGAGGCACGCCTCCCGACCCGCCGAATAGCCCTTCTCCCTCATCGTCGACATGGCATGGACAAGCTCCGTCACCTGATAATGCCGGACTGCCTCCGCCTTCTTCGCCTCGAGATAAGCTTTCCCCGACTCCACCAACTCCTCCAACTCCACAACCCTCTTCTTCTCCTGCTCCAGAGCAGTCTCCACCTCGACCCTCCAGGCCTCTTCAATCTGAGCTTTCTTCTCAAACTCCTCCAGACACTTCTCTTGCTTAAGAATCGTCGCCCTTTGCTCAGCATACGACTCTTGCAGCTTTCCCAGTCGGGCCCTGTGTCTCGCCGCTCTTTCCTTGGCTGCCTTCTTCACCGCATCTACTTCAGCCGCCTTCCTCCCCAGTGTAGCCTCGGCCTTGTTTATCCCTGCCGTATGGCACTGAAGGGAGACCATCAGAGCGGTCGTGTGCACACAAAAAATAGAGAAAGAAGAATAAAGCGCACATACAAATAAGGAGAGAGATGTATCCTAAAGAGAAGGTCGATCTACCTGCATGTCGTGCCAGATTGCTGATGCACATAGTCGCTCCGCGTCGATGTTCGTCAAAGACGCTCGGTCTCTTGGCAGCAGACTATTCTCGGCCAACCGCGCCGCCACTCCTGCCTCGTCGAAAACCAATTCTTGAGAGCCAACCGGATATGACGCCGCTAAAGATTTCTACGCCGACAGAGCAAGGAGCTCGTCCCTCTTTGACTTGAACATCGCAAGGGCCGACTCACAGCTCGGATAAGCTGGCTTTCCCAGCCCGGACGATGGGCATCATAGGGCCAACGATCTGCGGTCGTAGTCTGCCCGCTGGAGTCCGAACCGGCCGGATGTCCCTGTGGCACAACCGTCCGAAGTGGGACCGCGGGAATCGGGGCTCTTGACTCTCTCTAAGATCCTCGGACCTCCTGCTCAGCCCGCGCCTCTTCCTCGGCATCAACGTCGATGGCAATGGGGCGAACCAAGGCTGTCACGTTCTCAGTGGGACGGCCCGAGTCTGCCGCACTTGCCAGAGGACCGGAAGCGACAGTGGCTCCCACCACCTTTTGCTTCTTTGTTCGCTCAAGATTCTCAGCCTTAGCAGTGGTCGACCCCTCCTGACCTCTCTTCGGGCCGACCTTCGCCCCCTGCTTGGCCGAATGCTCAGTGGCCAATCTTACCAGCTCGTCCAGCGGTAGACTCATCGTTTCACCTGCAAGAAGAAAATAGATCAGTGTGAGCAAATCAGGAGTAAAAACCACAAAGCTCGGATTACTTTCGGGCCAAATGTGCTTGACGATCATTTCTTCCTTAGCAAGATCGACAAATCTCCTATCCTTCTTGGGGATCCCCCCAAAGATCTTGGCCCGCTCTACGTCATCCGCCTCGAGGAGAACCTCCTTGTTCACCTCAGGATTTAGCACGCCCCAGTTCGACCTCGGTATCAGATCTTTGGGCATCGAGACGACCACGTATCTCTCCTTCTAGCCCTTGATCTTCCCCGGCAGGCCCAGAACTAGAGACCGACGTCTACTCGCCCAAAATGTAGACGTGCGCCCCCAGTTTCTTAGTTTCAAAGAAGTATCGAAACAAGGGCAGGGTCGGACTAACCCTGCTTCCCGCACAAAGGCCGAGTAAACCCACAATACAACTGATGGAATTCGGCGTCAGTTGGAAGAGAGTGAGTTCAAGGAAGTTAAGAATATGGAGAAGTAATGAAGAGGAAATCGGAGCCCTTGGGTAAAGCAAGTTACATAAACCCAACCTCATAATCCTTGGGGAAGTATACCCATTCGGTGGAGGTTGGAAGGCGGATAGTGTAGGGCGGTCTTATATATTTCGCGCGAGCCAAGAGTATAAAGAGGTCGACGCAACACACGCTACACCAGAAAGCTCAGCAGGGACATCCCCGGCCTCGGCCATAGTCACGACGGCCCGGGCAGACAGTTTGGGCCTCCCTAGGGCCGGCCCTTTCCCTTTCCTAGGTTCCCTAGGGGTCGCTGACGATGAAGCGATAGCAAGCTCGGTAACCGGCCCACCCTCGGGGCGGTCATGCCTGTCCGGTGAAGTCTCCTCCACCTGCTCCACTGTGTCCGTGGCAGAGCTATCCGATGCTCCGCCTCCCATATACCAACCCTTTATCTCTCTGGAAGTTGTTGAATGGGAAGAAGATGGACAAACCATTTAAAGAAGTAAAGAGGATACCTAAAAGAAAGAAGACGATCTTAAGAAGCGGTCGGAACAGTAGACAAGAACAAAAGCAACAGCAACAGCGACGGTTGGAAACCCAAAGAAGAAACTCAAAGAAGCTAAGTTGAAGGAGAAATCCTCTCGATGGATTTCTCCCTCCCCTATTTATACCAAGTGTCGGCTCATCTCCGCCGTCGAAGCCAAGCTACGTGGCGCAAATCCGAGTACCTCTAACGCCTCGACTACCACCCACCATCGCGTCAGCCACGCGTCACGTCCGGGATGGCAGAGGCGCCTCGATCTTTTCCCGCCTTTCAAATCGAAATGATGGCTGGAGAGGCGGTAGGCTGGCCTTTCAAATTAATTACCACCATGTCAAAAAATTCAGAACGAAGATCGCCCACTCCCATGTCGAACAAATGGAGAAATTGTGCGTCATCCGAACTAGGCCGGGCTTCCGCCTCAAGCTCGAATGACGGGGGCAATTGTTACGACAAAAGATCGAAACACTTCAACATCCTCCAAGCTCCCCAGACGAGCAACCAGCTCGCC
This sequence comes from Scilla litardierei, assembly GCA_030789695.1. Taxonomy (NCBI): domain Eukaryota; kingdom Viridiplantae; phylum Streptophyta; class Magnoliopsida; order Asparagales; family Asparagaceae; genus Scilla; species Scilla litardierei. The sequence goes on from CM061142.1 coordinate 193,586,950, forward strand.
CGTCATCCAAGAAGTTCGCCTCGCCGAACAGAAAGGTCGCACGCCGCCCTCAGACTCGTGATTGGTTGCACGTTCCCCTCTAAACTCGCCAGTCGAGCAACCAGCTCGCTCGTCGTCCTCCCAGTTCGCCCTCCCAGACGAAGCACAAGGGTCAGCCATCTAGAGCTTAGGCACGAGGGTCAGCCATCGAGCTTAGGTAACAAGCTCGGCGCCCTCGAGGAGCGACCAACAACCCATGAGCGGCCCACTTCTTGGATGCACCTTAATGTTATTTAAGCCTATCGAACACGACAAACATCCTTGAACAAGAACATCACTGGTAGTTTAGCTGCCCGACAGTCTCACGCCAGGCAGACTGACAAAAGCGCACCTGCCCGTTTCGCCGCCTTACAAAACTGCGCCTCACACTTTCGGCTCTGACAGCCTGACAAAAGCACACCTGACACGTACGGCTCTGACATCATCGGTCGAACCTCCGACAGTTTGACATGCCAGCTCAACGCGCAGCTCAGCCGAAGCTAACCGCCTTACTCAGCTATAAATACCCCTATACCACCCTCGACAGAAAAGGTTGGTTGATCGAAATTATAAACTCACACTTCATACACAAGACCAACTATCTTCCATATATTTGCTCTTCCACTCAAGCTCGCCCACGTAAGGTCGACCTATCTTAAGCTCGGCGTACGTGTCCGACCCGCATTCTATGTCCCAATATTGACTTAAGCATCGGAGATGCTAAAGGTTGGGATCCAACCCTGCCTTTCTGACGAGCCGCTCTTTGCGCAGGAAAGCTCGTCCAAGCACCGAACAACCAGCGACTAACCCCAGACAAGCGGCGTTCAAGAGGCGACCTTGAAGGATTGATCCCAGGATCAACATCTGAAGCGCTACAACCCCTTTTTACTTGTAAACAACCTCCACAAACACCCAACACTTGTTAATCATCGTGCCCTTGATTCCCCACTAAACAAATAGTATTGTCGGGTGGATTTCGACCCACAACAGAGAGTATCAGATACCCAGCAAAGACGTCTGACTCACAATCATGCTCGCCCACTTGTTGCACTGACGTAAATGCGACAAGTCGGATCTGATCTGATCAGACACATCGACGGTCGTGTCCAAGCTCGGCCACTACCGAGTGAAATCGACAGTCATGTTCGAGCTTCCTCCATCGAGCTGCCAAGCTATGGCCAACCTCTGAACTACGACAAACCAACTTCCAACTCTGACGGGACACAGATCACAGCTCGCAACGCTGTCGAACACAAACCACACCAAGATGCGAGCGCAAAGTGCTGTCAAGCTCGCCTTGCTGAGAAGCTCACCCCTCCAGTTGAAGATCTGTCTTCGATCGACGTCGAATAACCTCTGGTCGAGCTCAAACAAGCCTCGCCGAGCTCGGGCCTCCCTCAGACCGAGTATGAGGAGTCTCGCCGAGCTTGAACCTCCCTTCGCTGAGCTGCGCCCCCCATTCGAGCACCGCCTCCTACAGATCTACCTTTGAGCTCCCGAACTTCCAAGCTACGTCGGAACTCGACACGAACTTCGATCAAGTTTTTGGTAACACTTGAACTCTGACTCTTGATCTTCATTGATTTTCCCAAGCTCGACTTATATGCAGGGGATCGAGCGAAGCCAGTCATGCTACATGCGTGAAAATCGATCTGATTTGCCATCACATGATCCATGTTTCGAAAGGGTTGAGGAACTTCAAACCTCTAGCTGAGCTATCGACCTTCATCCGAGCCTCATCGGAGCTCGATACGAGCTTCCAAGTTCCGCCCGTGATCGATCCAAGTCACCGGCCAAATTTCGTCAATTCTTGGTGGAGATCCGAGGCTTCGACTTACAGCGAAGCTCCATCCTATATAAGGACTCAAAACTTCGACTTGTTCGACCAGCATCATCAGAGCTCCAATCATCTAAGCTCGTTCATCCTCCAAGCTTCGACCAAATTATCCGAAGTCGTACAAACTCGTCAGGCTGCCTTGACCGATCAAGCTATCTATAAAGATGCTTGTTGACTATTGACCAACCCGTCGAGCTCGACCGACCAGTCGACCCATCGAGCTTCGATCCGAGTTCCCTCCCTACCTCCTCCAAACTCGATTGGGGATATTCATAGCTCGTCTGAGCTCAATCGGAGCCCCCTACCTCCTCAACAATGAATCCAAATTTCCAAGCTTTATCGTCATCCAAGCACCCGATCAGCAGACTCATAAGCAAGAGGCGACGTCGCAGAATTGGGTATCATCGGATCTGACCGAACTGTCCGAGGTCCGAGCCTCGAAGTCCATTGGATCTGTACAAGCTGTCCAGCGTCCAAAGCCTCAAGCTTCATCAGATCTGACCTAGCTAACGCACCCAAGCTAGTCAAAGCTGGGCCTACTCCACGAACACCAAAATGCAAACACAGATGATGAAATCCAAAGTCATCACATTGGGATGATGGTGATGCCTGACTAGACACCTGCGATGAGTTTGACCCATCCAGAGATGTTATGGGTAAAGCAAAACTAACCGATCAAATTCTGCAATTCGTTTTGATTTTTGTTGAACTAACGAATGCTTGATGAGCTGACTCACCTTCGACAAGTGCACCTTAAAAGGGCATTTGATCGACCAACTTTCCACTGTACTAAAGAGTGCAGGTTCACAAGTCAGTGCAGGATGCGTAGAGGGTGAATCGACTATACGATCGGGAGTTTAAGCTCTCGCTGGCCGATCTTGCCAGAAGAGAATCTAATACTCTTCACGAGCCCCTCGATTATACGACCGGGAGCTAAGGCTCTCACGGGCCGAGGAAGCTTAACGCCGAAGACGATCTACGAACCTTCGCGAGCCCCTCGGTTATACAACCAGGAGTTTAAGCTCTCGCGGGCCGAGGAAGATTAACGCCGAAGACGATCTTATCAACCTTCGTGAGCCCCTCGGTTATACGATCGGGAGTTTAAGCTCTCGCGGGCCGATGAAGCTTAACGCCGAAGACGATCTTATGACCATTCGCGAGCCCCTCGGTTATACGATCGGGAGTTTAAGCACTCGCAAGCCGAGGAAGCTTAACGCCGAAGACGATCTTATGAACCTTCGCGAGCCCCTCGGTTATACGATCGGGAGTTAAACCTAACGCTGGCCGAGGAAGCTTAACGCCGAAGACGATCTTATGAACCTTCGCGAGCCCCTCGGTTATACGATTAGGAGTTTAAACTCTCGTGTACCGAGAAAGCTTAACGCCGAAGACGATCTTATCAACCTTCGCAAGTCCCTCAATTATACGATCGTGAGTTTAAGCTCTCGCGGGCCGAGTAAGCTTAACGCCGAAGACGATCTTATGAACCTTCGCGAGCCCCTCGGTTATACGATCGGGAGTTTAAGCTCTCGCGGGCCGAGGAAGCTTAACGCCGAAGATAATTTTCTGAGTCCTTGCAGGTCGTTATAGCTGGAGACTCTCTCACATTCCAATGTTTTTATACAAGCAATCGCTCTCAAATGACCGACTTTTGAGCAATTGCTCTCAAATGGCCGACTTATCAGCAATAGCTCTCAATGGCCGATCTATCTAAATGAGCAATCGCTCTGGCCGATCCATTTGTCCAACTGGGGCACTTTATTCACATCTCTCGACCTCAATCGTCATCATGATTGAACTCGAGAGATGGGGATAATTGTTACGTGAATAATTTCGCATAGTTCGTCATGGGCTATTGGAATTCTCCCATAAATTAAAAAATACCAAGAGTCGAGAATACCAAGAGTCAAGAAGACCAAGAGTCAAGAAGACCAAAGGGTTGAAGTTGCCTCATGCAATCTTAATTAACCATAAAACCACTCCATCAATGATCAAACCCTTCATATTATACATGAATGAAGCATGCCAAGGGTCTTCAACATTAAGGCCATTATGCGGAACATGAAAAGACACCATTAAAAGGTATTAGCAATTCTACTCTTTTAAAAGGAGACACTCTCCAAAGAGAAGAAGAGAAGAGGAAAACCCCTAAAGATGTAACTCTAAAACCATCACTTTGTCATGCTAAATATTATTCGGTCCAAGCGACTAACTTAAGCATCAGAGGGGGCACGGGTCGAACCTAAGCCCGACCCCCCCCCCCCCCCCCCCCCCCCCCGATGAGTTGTTCATGATGCAGACTAGCAAATATATCGGCGCCATCAAAAGATAGTTCGGACGTGATATGTGGGCTCAGCTCAAGCTCGGCTTATTTTCATCTTCTTCGTCCAAATCGTCGACGAACTCATCATCAGATCGACGATCACTCAGTCCGGCTGTCGCAGCGCCTCTGAGGCTCAGATCAAAGCTCGTCATCCAGGAAAAAGCTCGGATCATCATCCTCACAACGGGAGCGAAAGCTCAATAAATCTTCCTTCAATCAAAGGTGTCACTAAAAATCACTGTAACCTTGATAGTATTATTATAAATTTATTGTTCGGTGGATTTTCCCATCAACAGTGAGTATGGCTATGTTATTACTTAAGGCATCACATTTAGGGAAGTACTTGAAACCTGACCTGCTCAATGAACTAGGCTCCAAACTGTTCAACCAGATGTAGGCCTTAGAATCCCTCCCTCCCTCCCTCCCTCCCACCCATTTAGGGAAGTACTTGAAACCTGACCTGCTCAATGAACTAGGCTCCAAACTGTTTAACCATATGTAGGCCTTAGAAACCAACGAATGCTTGATGAGCTAACGAATGCTTAATGGGCTGACTCACCTTCGACAAGTGCACCTTAAAAGGGCATTTGATCGGCCATACTTTCCACTTTACTAAAGAGTGCAGGTTCACAAGTCAGTTCAGGATGCGTAAAGGTTGAATCGACTATACGATCGGGAGGTTAAGCTCTCGCGAGCCGATCTTGCCAGAAGAGAATCTAATACTCTTCACAAGCCCCTCGGCTATACGACCGGGAGCTAAGGCTCTCGCAGGCCGAGGAAGCTTAACGCCGAAGACGATCTACGGACCTTCGCGAGCCCCTCGGTTATACAACCTGAAGTTTAAGCTCTCGCGGGCCGAGGAAGCTTAAAGCCGAAGACGATCTTATCAACCTTCGCGAGCCCCTCGGTTATACGATCGGGAGTTTAAGCTCACGCGGGCCGAGGAAGCTTAATGCCGAAGACGATCTTATGAACCTTCGCGAGCCCCTCGGTTATACGATTAGGAGTTTAAGCTCTCGTGTACCGAGGAAGCTTAACGCCGAAGACGATCTTATCAACCTTCGCAAGTCCCTCAATTATACGATCGTGAGTTTAAGCTCTCGCGGGCCGAGGAAGCTTAACGCTGAAGACGATCTTATGAACCTTCGCGAGCCCCTCGGTTATACGATCGGGAGTTTAAGCTCTCACTGGCCGAGGAAGCTTAACGCCGAAGATAATTTTCTGAGTCCTTGCAGTTCGTTCTAGCTGGAGACTCTCTCACATTCCAATGTTTTTATATGAGCAATCGCTCTCAAATGACCGACTTTTGAGCAATTGCTCTCAAATGGCCGACTTATGAGCAATTGCTCTCAATGGCCGATCTATCTAAATGAGCAATCGCTCTGGCCGATCCATTTGTCCAACTGGGGCACTTTATTCACATCTCTCGACCTTAATCGTCATCATGATTATTGTTACGTGAATAATTTCGCATAGTTCGTCATGGGCTATTGGAATTCTCCCATAAATTAAAAAATACCAAGAGTCGAGAATACCAAGAGTCAAGAAGACCAAAGGGTTGTAGTTGCCTCATGCAATCTTAATTAACCATAAAACCACTCCATCAATGATCAAACCCTTCATATTCTACATGAATGAAGCATGACAAGGGTCTTCAACATTAAGGCCATTATGCGGAAGCTGAAAAGACACCATTAAAAGGCCGTAGCTATTCTACTCTTATAAAAAGAGACACCATCCAAAGAGAAGAAGAGGAGAGAAAAAACCCTAAAGAGGTAACTCTAAAACCATCACTTTGTCATGCTAAATAGTATTCGGTCCAAGCGACTAACTTAAGCATCGAAGGGGGCACATGTCGGACCCAAGCCCGACCCCCCTGATGAGTTGTTCATACTGCAGACTAGCAAATATATCGCCGCCATCAAAAGATAGTTCGGACGTGATATGTGGACTCAGCTCAAGCTCGGCTTACTTTCCTCCTCGTCCAAATCGTCGGCAAACTGATCATCAGATCGGCGATCACTCAGTCCGGCTGTCGTGTCGCCTCTGAAGCTTAGATAAAAGCTCGTCATCCAGGAGAAAGCTCGGATCATCATCCTCACAACGGAAGCGAGAGCTCGATAAGTCTTCCTTCAATCAAAGTGTCACTAAAAATCATTGTAACCTTGATCATATTATTCTAAATTTATTGTTCGGTGGATTTTCCCATCAACAGTTAGTATGGCTATGGTATTACTTAAGGCATCACATTTAGGGAAGTAATTGAAACCTGACCTGCTCAATGAACTAGGCTCCAAACTGTTCAACCAGATGTAGGCCTTAGAATCCTCTCCCTCCCTCCCTCCCTCCGTCCCATTTATGGAAGTACTTGAAACCAGACCTGCTTAATGAACTAGGCTCCAAACTGTTCAACCATATGTAGGCCTTCGAAACACACACACACACACACACACACACACACACACACCCCCCCCCCCCCCCCTCCGAAACAAACACACACACACACACACACACACCCCCCCCCCCCCCCCCCACACACACACACACACACACAAAACAAAAACCCAAAATGATGTTTAAATTCATGAAAACTGTAACAATATGCAGTCATCTACAGTTTATCCTTAAGATTCTTGCCTTTGAACAACACTATGAAATTGGAGTATATGTACCTCAAACAAAACCAACAGTCAGCCTCCGGCAACAAGTCCTTGAATGCCTCAGCAAATCCCGACATCAAGCCAAATTGAAACAATTATATGCGTAGTAAATATTCAAATAGCCATAATACTGCAATCAAAAAAAGACAGAAAAATAAAACAATAGGAAATAAATACAAATTCAGACATGAAGGTCCATACATTCTCGATCACAGTCCTAATTGCTTCCATCAAATTCATCACCAACCAAACCCAGGAGTCTATGCACTCCATCTTAACTATTGCAAAACATATTGGGAACATTTAATTGTTACCATCCTTTTCAACCACTCTCAAAAGAATCTATTGAGTTGTACCCAGGAGTCTCTGAACCTTCTAATACAGCATCAAAGCATATAAATAATCTTGAGAAGATTGGTGGAAGAGTATAGACTGTCTCTCTCAACCTTCAGCAAAGCTATGCTATTAGAATTTTTCAGTTTTAACATGTTACAATAATCCCATAGAAGTGCATATTAATATTTATGAATTCCATCAATTTTCCCTTCAATGATCTTTTTAGCTCTATATGCTGTTACTTCTTGAGATATTTACTAGGGAACTCCCGTTTGCAGCCCTCTTCAAATTATCAACATTCACACTGGGGTCATCTCTAGCAATATCAACAAAATTTTCAGAAACATACTGATAGATCTGGCCCAATAGGGGCTTATTTTGGGTGTTTTGTGTTATTTTATTAGTGTAGTGATATTTGGGTAATTAGAAAATTAGTGGGATTATTATAAAAAGGGATGGAGCTGGCCGGCCCTAGGCATGCTTTGATTTGATTATTGAGATTTTTCCGAGGGAGAATTCCTCGTTTACGGGAGAGTACAGACGTCCCCTATCAATCGGAGTCTTGATAGGGTGATTACCTCTACAATTGGAATCAATCTATCCCTTTTATTTTCAGTTTTATTAATAAAATTCCAGGTTTGAGTTTGGTTCCTATCAATTTGGTAACAGAGTGAATCGATACATGGCAGCGTCGACGAGGGTTAACGGTCGTATTATTGCGGTGGAGGAGAAGCTTAATGGGGAGATCGAGGGTGTAAAGAAAACCCTAACGGAGAATGACGAAGCAATTGCAAAATTGACGGCTTCCGTTGATAGGATCGTGGCTTCCAATGAGAGGATCACGGCTAGGCAAGACAAACAAGACAATGCTCTCGCGCAAATCCTCTTTCAACTTTCGATCCTCACGGCGAAGGGTAGAAACGACGACGCAGACCCTAATCCTTCGAAAAAGGTGCCACCTTTGGAGAAGGGGAATAAAAAGATGGAGATTTTGAGGAAGGGTTGCTTGTCGATGCCGATCATTACTTCGAAGACGAGGAAAAGCCATGGAACGAGGAGGATCGCGCCACGAGTCATAGGAAGGGGGAGGGGGCTCTGCCGAACCCTAGGAGCAACACGGGAAGCCGGCCAGCCCAAAACTGGGCTGCATCAGCCCGGCCCGCCTTCCCGGGCCCCCGGTAGGGCCGACCGGCACCTGCCGGCCACAGCAGGGTCGGCCGGCCATGTTGGATCATCCAGAGGGCCCGCCGGCCCTCCAGCAGCACCGACTGGGCCTGCAGAGTGACCGGCAGGCCCAGCCGCTCCCCTGCAGCCGCCAGGGGGTGTTTCCGACCCCCAAGGGTCCCGGACAGCATGTCGCAGGCAAGGACAAGTCTATCACAGCATCGACGATGAATTTCAGTAGCCCCACAGTCCTCCAGGACAGTCGTACTGTAATGAATATTATCCAGGAGATGGAGGGAGGAACGATGACTTTGTAGATGAAGGAGGAGCCTATGGGGAGGCGAAGGTTGGGAAGATTACAGGGAACGAGGAGGAGGCCCACGAGGGGGCTTCGAAGGGCACAGATACACTTACCATCCCAATCGTCAGAGACCCCATGACGAAAGAGCAGATCAGGGACACTTTGGGGGTGGGCAGCAGAGTACGGAAGGTGAAGATACTCATATTCGAGGGAGAGTATCCACATGCGTGGATTTACAGGGTGGAGATGTTCTTTACTGTGTCCCGTATGACTGAGGCACATAAGCTGGAGGCTGCAGCAATATGTCTGAATGGTAAGGCGCTAGGGTGGTATCAGTGGAGGGAGCAGCGACGCCCATTTCACAGTTGGGAGGAGATCAAGGACTGCATATTGGAGAGGTTTCAGGAGGCTCACATAGGGAACCTCAATGAGCAGTTGTTCGCACTCAATCTAGACAGGTCTGTTAAGGAGTACATAGAGAGATTTGAGACCCTCTCAGGGCGAATGCGAGGGATCTCTGATGAGTCGATGGAAGGTACTTTCATGAAGGGGCTGAAGCCCATTATTCGCTCAGGTATTCGCACATACAAGCCTCAGGGGCTAGTGGAAGTCATGTAGATGGCACAGATGGTAGAAGACCACCGGGTGGAGGAGATGTGAACCAGGAGCAATTGGAGTGGACATGTTTTCCGCAGTGTTCCGACAGCAACATGAGAACAGAAGGCAGCTACAGGGACAGATCAGACGAGTAATGAGAAGATTGGGGAGAAGAGCAGCGCACTGCCAGCAGGGGGTCAGTTCAAGAGAGAATGACGGATACCGCAATGAGAGAGAAGAAGCAGAAAGGGTTGTGTTTCAGATGCAATGAGAGGTTCCCCCAGGGCACCAACGTGGGGTCCCCTCAAGGTCTTTATATGGAAATAGGTCTTGTCTGTATCCCATGAATCATGCACCATCCATCCGCACTTCACTTAGATAATAGTTGTGACTGCAACCACTTCATTCTTCTCAAATCTGTAAGCATAACACTTATTAGTGGCATGCTCATGTGGTAATTTTCTAAAGTCAGAAAGACTAGCAAACTTCATGCCAATAATTAATACTTGGTCCACCAAATATCTCTCCCCTCTGAATTCTAGAAATGAGTCTCTTATCTCATAATCCTCATCACTAAGGCCAGACTTTAACTTATCACCCATGATCCGAAGCATCACTACCGACTGCAGGAGCTTTGCCTTTATAATCTGGCCTAAAAACTGCTTCACTGATTACTATTTTTTTTCTTTGGCATAGCAGCATCAGTATCATTCCAGAGTGGACATCTCTTCACTACACATTCAACATCGTTAGGACTTCTTCATTGTCAGATTGGTCACACACTCACCTTCGCCATCACAACAGTAAACTCCATCCCAAACCTCTCTTCTATAGACGCTTCAGTAACATTCACATTTCCACCCATGCTCTCCTCTCTTCCAACATCCATGTTTGCAGTGACACCCTGCCCATCATCAAATGGACAGGGTCATTCACAATGTGATCTATGTATAACTGAATTTTCTCCTCTAATGCACATGCCTCAAGCATTCTAATAATACCATAGGCATCATAGATGATGTTTAATCTACCGTCAAGTGTCCTACCAGTTTAATCTACCATCAAGTGTCATGCCAGGACATTTCCATTATAACTTGAAGCCACCACATAACCCAAATTCTCAACCAGCTTAACCATATTTTCCCAGCCTACTGTAGATTACTCCATCTTGTGAACAAAACACACTTGACCCCCAATCTCTCTCTTAAGCATACTACCAGTAAATTTTACTTCGTGATACACTTCAAAATCTTTCTGCAATCAGCCATTTTTGCACAAAAGCACCCTACAATGAACTACCGTTCAAACTTAGTAACTGAAAACAAACTAACACCTTGTGGTAATACTAGTGCAGACAACAAAGACTAAGCACCAACTAAGATCAAGCATCAGAGTCTATTTCAATAATCACACATGTGATACACTAACAGTAAATAGTAGCATATACAGTGTTCAACATATTAACTGCATCAACATGAATTAAAACATCATATAAAGCACATTATATTCCAAAACAGTAAAGAACAATCTAGCAATGCTTAAGCACTAGATAAACCACACATGCAGTCATTGTTACACTACAAACCATTACAAACAACATAACTAAAATTAGAATTTTAAACATTATCACACAACTAAACAAGCTTAAAACATACGAATCAAACTTATCATCACTAATCACCAGTTAACGCTAAACAATTCTAGCAATAAAATAAAATAAGCTAGGGTCATACTTGAGCAAAAAAAATCTCCTAGACTCGTACGATTAAAATTGTGATTTTTAAACATTACCACACACCAAAACATGCTTAGATCATACTAAATCAAACTTACACGAACTACCACTAGCTAACACTAAACAAATCTAGCCAATAATATTTTAAAACTGAAAGTGCAGAATCTGATCTTTAGATTTGGTTAAAAAAAAGCGCTTTTTTCTTCCTTACCTCAAGAACAACCCCGATACGAGACCGCTCTCTAAGCTCATTGACTGTATAAAGAAAATCTGCATCCCCGTCGTATTGCAGACTAACCCAATTGCCTGTGAACTCTATTGGCCATCAGATCTACAACATTACCAGTCCCATCGGACACAGAAGTGAAGGAAGGGGATCAAATTTGGGGAAGATCCAAAAACCAAATGAAGGGTTATGCAACTCTTAACACCAAGAAAGAAAGAGGACAGTAAATTTCAATCCACCTATCAATGTTTTTAACCACTCATTTACCAGAGAATAGTTTGGTCATTTGCCAAATCAACATAGAAACAAATTAATACGATGTAACGGATGACAGAAGCAATACCACCCAAATTCTTAAGAGAGAATCTTTATGGGGTTCTATGTTTGGTTTTCAAGTTTGAGAAAATAATTGAGATTTAGGATAAACTAAATAGTTTATCTTGTAATTTACCATTTGGGGGGTGGGGACAGACGGATTATGTTAGCCCAACTTTCTGAAAATATATGCATCCATGCTGTAACCTGTTTGTGTACTCTGGAAGGAAATCCATGGCTTTGTAAGGCATTGAACTAACTTTGGTTTCATCCGCTTGGTCCATCCCCATGATTATAAAATAAAAGCAATAATATTGTCATAACAAAAAGAATAATGGAGCATGGCATATGCTTGAGTGAAAATCTTTAAGATGTATGCCAAAAGCCCAAACTGAAATCTATACATTTCCTAGAAAACGATCCCCCATGCCGACGGGACCTGTCCACTACTCAACAAAGATAGATGTACAACCATGTTAGTACCTAATACATGGACGACAAAGTGAGTGTCTTTTAAACCCCCATGAATTTAATGAGGGCTTGATTAAGTTTATATTTTCAGTATCAAGTTCTGAAATTAGCAGTGAAAGAAATTACAGTAAATAAAAGGAAGACAATAAAAATACTTGCTTCTGAAATTTGGATTTACCGCTTCTGCAGTCCAGCCCAAGTAGTTGCAAGGACCACACAAGCGTAGTTGTGCTCCGACTCAGTTTGCATTCCGTGTATGTGCTTCAAATCACCACCGGCCAACTCCTTCAAGAAACCATAGTGCGTAGTCAGCAACCAAAAGTTTTTTGACAATACCTAGAATAGAGCAATAACTCTAAAAGGGCCAAGTGCTCAAGAAAATCAACCAGCTTAATTCATATTACTTGATAGGTGCAGTTCATAATCACCAGGTGAAAACCTGTAGTGGTCAGTCTGTCCAGATCTATCTACATCGCTGTCTTCTACAGGGTGGAAAAGAGTGGAAGTCACTGAAGCCTTGAATAATTGCCCATGTAAGAATGGTTATATATGCACCCGAAAAACAAAAACAAAAAATAAACAACAAGAAGAAGACGGAGGAGGAGGAGGAGGAGATGGTAGAAGAAGAAGAATAAGTTTCATTCTGCACCGTTGATCTATCCCCATGATGTTTGACACTGTGCTAATTGGCTGGCTGGCAACAAATTCCATGTGTATGTGTCGTGCATTCTCGATGTTCGAAATCTAACACCAGCACAAGAACCTAGCTCCAAAAGCTTTCAGTAATACCTTCAGTAACAGAAAATGCAGCTATAGTTTACAATGACAAACAATACTTAAGCAAAAGTTCATCAATTTATTAAGCTTCCATTGAGGATGGAAATTTTGATCGTGTATGGAACTAATACAAGTATTATCCTTGACCACATCCACTATCGTTATAAGTATTAATAAGGAATATCAAATTAAATACGTAGAATGAATATGGATAAGATCCATGAACTTGCTGAAAGTGAAACCACCATAACATGGTAAATAAACCCTGCAGAGCAACAATGACAACAATGCATCCCGAACAGAAAGAGAGTGAGAAAGGAGGGAAGATGCATGTCAATATTTATTCGTAGAGACTTATAATGTAGAAGTTGGTAATCATGTGGCTGTGAGTGATCAGCTAGGTTGGACATTGGGACAGTGCGTCTAACGCATGGATGATGCGACATAACAAGGTGCCACCGAAGCAAAGTCTAAAAAGTATGCTGACAATAATAGTATAGCGTCCAATACGTGAATCCAAACACAAATGTCTGTTGAGCATTTGACATGACACGACTTTATGGTTGAAGCATCCATGTTACCTAGGTGGTTGGATCACGCATCAATATCCAGGTCTGAGCAAAGATATATAAGAAGTACACATTTGTGGATCAGCATATCCATGATTGCTTATCCAGCCAAAGAGACAGATGGAGTAAACCCAACTGTTTATAGCTGAGAAGGCTTGCTTCAAATCAAATGCACATAAGCAGAATCTACTGGACGAGGGATAGTATCCTAGAGTTGCATCAGTGTACATCATACCCACACTCGTCCATCGTGCCACTCTGTATAAGTTTGATGTTCACAACTTAATTCCTCACTTGTCTTATAGAAAAATTTCTATCAAAAACACCACTAACAGGAAAACATAGAGGAAGTTCTGTAAATTGGTTAATCTATCATGAAATATCACTAGATGACGTATTATACAAGCCCTGGCCGTGCACATTAACAAGTTTATATATCAAATGAGAAGCAAAGTGAGCAATTGACCTGTGCACATGCAAAGTAGCTAAGAGAAAGGCAAGGTGTACAAAATAATAAAAACTTCCCTGATTAGCTTCTTATCCATTCTATAAAAGAGGAAATTATGGTTGTGTCATTGTCCTAGGTGGCATGTTTGTCACACGTGACGATGTCACATCGCCACATGGGTTGCCACCTCACCCCTCAAACAAAAAACCTCCCCATCACACTTAATTACATAGTTGACATTGCCCTTTCAACATCCCAACCAACCCCCTTTTCAATTATTTACATGCTTGCCATTCCTTTTTCAGAACACCCAAAAAACCCCTTCCTCTCTCTCCTATTTACGGCCTTGCCATCGGGCTTTTTTTCACTTTAGCCTCGGGGCTTTTTTGCACTTACGCCCCTATTTTTTCTCCCTTTTACCCCCAAACGCTACCCACCCACACCCCCACACTTCCCTCTAATTTCCGTCTACGCGGGGGTAATGCCTTCGGTGTGTGGGTTTTTTATTGGGTCCCCGTGCACAATGTGCATGGACAATTTCTAGTCCATTAGTAAAATATGTTCACATGATTACTCAAAACATCTTAAGTCAAATTTACACAGATTACTGCGCTCTCAAGAAGAAAATGCAGTGGATCTAATTACATATGCATGGTGGCCCAAAAGATAAAATAATAGATAGATTGAGATAACGATAAAGGTTTTCATTATTTCTTGAAAGAGATATGAGGGAAGAGAAACTATTGGGTGGCCAGAGGCAAAACCAAGTTAGAGCTTGTGTGTGTGTGTGTGGTGTGTGTGTGTAGAAGTTGGAAAATCGCGAGTGCAGAAAGTAAGGAGTTTTAAGGCAGGCTTTTCTTATGATGGCTTCATATGTTTCCACTTTCTTGTAATTCAGGTCTACTCTTTTAACACTTATGCTGTTTATCCAAAGGAAAAAAATGATAGCAACACTTGGCACCATGCCAAAGTAATGATTGAAAAGATACATATAATACCCAACATTAATTCTGCCCGTTAATGACATTATAAGCAATATAGCAACTAGATAACAAAAATAAAACAGAAAATGACTTAATGAAAACAACAGCATCCAGTTGTCACCTCCAAGTATCTGGTATATGGAAAATAATCTTATAGAAGAAGCAATAAGATGGTAGTGGAACATAGCTCCAACATCAGCAGCGACAGATGAGGTGAAAGATAAGGCATTACCTTCTCCAAATTGACATAAAGCATTTTAGAAAATAAAGTAAAGCCAAGCTCCAAACACTCGGGCATAAGGGATTTTTTGACGAGGATGGGTTGCCAATTAATGTACGTTGGAGTGTTAGATAATAATAAAACCTGCGATTTATTTCATGCAACTACAGTGTACAGTCTATTATCAAACAAAACAAAAGATCGATTTACACAATTCAGTTGTCCCCTGACAGTCCTAAAACCAAAATGCAGCAAAGGCGGGTATAAAAGTTGGTCAATCCAATATTAAATCTACATGCATTCAGATATTGGAATTGAAATAGAAATGCAGTTATATGTATTTTTGTCATTAAAATTAAATGAAAAAGAATATTAAGTTCAAGAAGCCAGAAACAACAAACAACTTTCAGATAACTCCTACTAAATGATATTTTGTGTATGTGCACGCGCGCATGGTCTGGTGTGCAGCTGAAATGCAAAAATACTGCTTCCAAACTAGTGTGCATCAGCTTAGCAAATTGAGACTGGACCAAGAGACTGACACCCTCACACTATGGTGCTACTTTGATGGGGTATGTCCATTAATGTGTGTTTATAAGTCATAATCCAAAAAATTATAATTCACATCATAGAATTGCATTTTATTAAGCTGACAAAAAGAATCTATAAGCATCGCATATCATGTTAGCATAACGATAGGCTTAAATTCAAATTGCAGCAGAGGACATAAAGTCAGTAAACCAAAAAACACGAAATTACAAAGCTTTAAATTTGAAGCTGAAATTAGGTGATCCGAAAAATCTAGCTAAAATTCAACATCAACAGTGATGAGATTAAGAAGCCACATATAATAAAGGATTAGGAAACAAACACATATCACAGTTTTTTAACTTGGGCAATGAAAATGGAATTTCACATCATATATAGAATTGTTGACCACCTACAAAATAAAAATCTAACAAGGATGGTTACACATAGCCATTTGCCAACTCACCCCATCGGCAACAAGCACATTCCACAAAGAGGCCTATTTAAGAGAGAATCCGCATCCAAAAGTAAAGCTTACATTAAGTGATACATCTTCTTCCCCGACCACTAGAAAGCAGTTCAGAAGGAAGCGAAGCAGGATCCAACTCCCAACATTCCTTTGGCAAATTCTCTTCCTCCTCAGCCGATAGCTTCCTAGCAGGAATTTGATGTGAAAACAACCGGACATCCAACTTCTCAAGCCAAGTAACAGCATGGGCACCAATCTTCTGCCTCTTAAATATCGTCTTGTACCCTTCCACCTTCACGAGATGTGCCATGCTCAACCCATACATCTCACTGTAACTAGTAAGAAATACAACAATATCATAGCACCTTTCATCCTCCCCCCTCAATGCACTCTCCCCATATAAAGCCCAGACAGAACCTTTCTTCGGATAAATCCTGTAAAGCTCCTTCGCGGCCCTCTCGCATTCAACCAAATGAGAGAAGAAATTCACCGAGTCTATGTCAACCTTATGCCCTACCTTAAACCTCCCACAAGAGATATGGTACCCTGACTTCTCCCAAAGAAGTAATTCCTCGTCCCCATTATTCTGCATATCGAACCAACACATCTTCACTCTAAACGGATTCAAAGCAATTACGTCTTCAATCAATCCATAATGTCTCGGCATTCCATCATCATCATCATACACCGCCCAAATCTGCCCCTTGACGAAGCTTTTCTCGGTCCTATCCTTATCAAAGTCATAAAAGTCCGAATCTTCGACAGTCATAAGGCTCAAATTCGCATCTTCTTCCACACAAACAATGTCTTTCCCATTAGTTTCCTTCTGTTTCTCATTTTCCCCCTTTTTCTTTGCTTTTGCCGTTGCAAGCTCCAATTGTATCTCAGCCAAAGTCTTCTCCTTTCTAACTCTAGCTTTCTTCACCTCCGAATAATTAGATAAAAGCCCAATTTTCCTCTTCTTGACACCAGATCCCCAGCTACTAGGAACCCTAGGCCTCGATCTCGTCCTCGATCTCGCGCCCGTAACCCTAACCGTAGCCCGTGAATCCTCGGGCTCCTCTTGATCCTCGTTCTCCTCTTTAACCTCAGCAGCAAGAAAACTCTTCCTACAGCTAGGGCAAATGAGCCGATGCCCCACATACCTCCGATCAAACTCATGCATGATCCGACACGTGTCGCATGCGGTCCAGAAAGTCGCCACCGGACGATCCTCCACCGAGGCGGCGGCGGAGGACCTCTCGCCGGCGATCCTGATCCTGAGCTCATCGTCGAAATGCTTCTTGTTGGTCCTATCGGAGAGGAACCGGAACGATTCGGCGACTCGCGTGAAGGCGTCCTCTAGGCCCGGAGACTTGTCGGGGTGGAGGGAGAGCGCTAGGGTTTTGTACTGGGAGCGGACGAGGGCAGGTGGGGAGAAGGGATCAAGGCGGAGGATGTTGTAGTGGTCGGAAGGGGAGCAGCGAAGGATCTTAAGTGCTGTAACCAGAATCGAGACCCCGTCCAGATCGGGGTCGAGTCGGCGGGCCCTGCGGGCGTACTTGAGGGCGGACTTGTAGTCGGAGGAGCGGAGCTTGGACTCAGCGATGGATTTCAGGCGGCGGGCTTCGGCTTCGGCTTCGGCTTCGGGTCCGGGTTGCGGTCGTGGAGCGGAGCTTGTGATTTTGGCCGCCATGGGTTGAGGAGAGAGAACGCGGGAGAGCTCGTGAAGAAGCTCAGAGATGAGATGAAATTGTATGGAGGGAAAAGGGAAATTTTGGGAGCGAGGTATGAGATTTTGGGTTCGGAGTTGGGATGGAATGGATGGGCTAGAAATGTTTCTACGGCCCGGCACACGAACTAAGGCTATACACGGGCCTGTTTTGCTTGGAAATGGGCTGGAAAAGTGAAATATTGCTATTGTAGTCTGTCACTTCGGGTGTGTTTGGTTAGTGGGAAAAGAAAAGAAAAGGAAGGAAAATAAGAAGGAAAATGATTTTCCATTGTTTGGCTTAAAAGAAAAGTGAAAAGAAAAAGAAAATGAAGGAAAAGAGTGGAAAATAAATAGTAAAACTTTTCTTCCAACTTTTCCTCCTCTTGACCCAAAGAAAATGAGGGAAAATAAAGCAAAACTAACTATTTTCACATTCATGCAATTGTGTTTTTTAACAAATATAACTAGTAGCTATTTTTAATGAATTCATGAATAATTCATGAATTCTTTTCAAAAAATTATGAATGAATTTTTCAAAAAATCACGAATTATTATCAAAATTTTACACATGAATTATTTAAAATTCGCAAATTATTCAAAATTTACGAATTTTTCCCGAATTTTTCAAATTAGTGTGTATTCGGAATTTTTATTAAAATCATGAATAAATTATTTTTATTCATGAACTTGTTCGAAAAATTCGCGAATAATTCGTGTAATTTTCGTGTTTTGCTTGAAAAATTCGCGCTTTATGCACGAATTTTTCTAATAGCTTGCAAATTATTTCCAATGTTTTCATATAATTTGTAAATTATTTATGTACTATTTAATATTACATTATTTATGAATCATGATATTTGTATGGTTAGAGAATTATTTGTAAGAATTCGTAATTTATTTGCTAACTTTCTGAATTATTCAGAACAACTAACAAATTTTTAATTTATTATGAGACTAAAATACCTTTTAAATTTTTTAAGCAAATTATTTATAAAGTTAGCAAATACACCTCTTAAATTATTTAGCAAAAACACCACTTAATTTTTTTCGTTTTGAATTAATAACCTAAAGGAAGAAATTTCCTTATTTTCCTTTGAAGTTTCTTCAAAATTTTCTTTGGCAACCAAACATGAGAAAGAATCTCATTTCATTTTCATTTCACTTTTCTTTCATTTTCATTTTCATTACACTTTTATTTCATATATTTTCTTTCAATCCAAACACACCCTTCGTATTCTCTTTTCGTGGAATTCTCGTTCCTCAAACCAACTTTCCAACCCACTTTCCTCTAAAAGAAACACAAAACTCTATTTTTCTCTCCTCAAGAATCCAACATGGATTTACTATTCACAACAGTAAATCCCAACCCACAATCACCGAAAGAAACAGGTCTGTTACGACCTAAAGATCGTGGTAGTCCGACCTTCCCTCCAAGTCCGTCGGATACCCTGCCAGCTCGCCCCTCCATCGCTAAGGCCAGCTAATCCGGCGGAAGGGCGCACCTCGCCTCGACTTCATAGGCCGCTCGCCTATTCCCCCAGGCCCGCTAGGCACCTGTCGACCGTAGAGTTCGATACGACTAGGGGAAGGACGCCCTCTGCCTCGACCGGTGAGAAGGGCGCACTCCACCGCCATCCCCTCTGGACGCATGCCCGTTCCCCTCCAAGCTCGCTGAAAACAGCGCGGAAGGCGTACGACCGGCCTGCTCGATTTTGGTCGGGGCGACCTAACGACCCATCGACGGCCTCGCCCCTCGAACGCACTCCGTCGACTCTTCGCCGCGTCAAACACGACAAACAACCTAGTATAAGGACATCACTGACACTTTCGCCGTCCGACCATCTGATAAAGCAACCCTGGCCGCTGCACCCCCTGACACTCGATGCTTTCGGCCCTGACACCCTGACAAAAGCACCCCTGGCCGTTGCGCCGTCTGACAAAAGCGTGGCTAACACCCATGATCCTAACATCCTCGTCTGAAGCTTCCGCAGACAATTGGACCAGCTTAGCACGTCGAGTCAGCACGCCATGTCAGCCTCACCTAACCGCCTCCATCAGGTAAGTACCCATTCGCCTCCAACGGGGAAGAGTTTGGCAAATTAACTCTGAATCTTATTACTCACACACAAGAGCAAAGGTCTTCCATATCTTTGTTCTTCCACCTCTGATAGCTCGTCACGTACGGTCGACTCACTCTTAGTCCGACTTGCGTGCCCGGCCCCCGCTTCAAGTCATATTACTAACTTAGGCATCGGAGAGGCTAAGGGTTGGACCCCAACCCGGCCTTTCTGACGAGCTGCTCCTTGTGCAGGCCAGCTCATCTCCGTAGGTCGTGCTCAACTCCAACCTCTGGCGGTGCGAGCTCGGAGCAAAGTCCTGGAGGAATCGGTTCTGTGGTCAGCCTTCGTAGTGCGCTCAGCCTCTTCACTACACTAATTACTTGTCAAATAGCCGACCCTAATCCCATCATAAACATAACCACCGTGCCATTGGTTCCCATAATACAAATTCATTGTACGCGAGTTCTACCCCCGCAAAAATTGGCGCCATCTGTGGGGACGAAGGGTCACACACATGTCTAACTCCATACCAATCAACAAAAACCCTGACCACGGCAAAGATCATATGGACCAAGAATCACATTCTCACCCAATGACTCCAGCGACTAATCCACCCCGCCGAGGTGGAGGTCGAGACTGTCCAGGCCTTAGCATGTGCTGTACAGTAGAGCTTCGAGGCCTTCACTAAGATGTTGGAAGGCTTCGCGGCGACCAGGACCGAAGCACCTCCTGGACCTTCTGAACCCCCAAACGTGAGGCGAAATATTCACCCTCAGTTCGATGAGGAAGTGGGGCAGAGAGGGCTCGCCGAGGAGATAGCGGCCCAATAAAGGCTCTTGGACGAAGAGATGGAGGTCGCACGGCTGCGTAGGCGACGGGAAGAAGCGGCTGCTGCTCAAAGGCGCCTAGATGAAGCAGCTGAGGCCGCCTAACAAGCCCGCCTCGACGAGGAAGCCTCACGTCGCCAGCTGCGTTTCATCATCGTGGAGCACGAAAGGCTCAGGCGGGAGAATGAGGAGAACTGGGAGATCCTAGAGATGTCGACCTCGGGCCAGCGGCGCAGGAACGGGCATAGCCCGCCCTCCGCCGGGTCCCCGCCTCGAGGGAGAAACCCTCCGCGACGGCCCCTCTCCCCGCCGGAGCGGGGAGACCGTCGCCACCAAGGCCGAAACTGAAGCCGCACCCCAGATCGCCTCGACGAGGAGGCCCTCCGTCAGCAACTCCGCTTCCTCGCCGCAGAGCGCGACCGGCTCAGGAGGGAGAATGGGGAGCATAGGGAGACCCTAGAGGTGTCGACTTTGGGCTGACGATACTGGAACGCCCATAGTCCGCCCTCAGTCGGATCTCCGCCTCGCGGAGAGAGTCCTCCGCGGCGAACACCTCGTCCCTCCCCGGGGCATGATGACAGTCGGCAACCGGGGCGGGACCGGAGCCGAACCCCAGAGTGGCGGAGAGGGCGTGCGCCTGAGCACCCCGCTTACCTTGACGAAGCCACGCTACTGGCGCGATGGATAACTTCGGCCCCGAGACCCGCTAGGTTCAAGGCCCCCCACCTGGCGACCTATAACAGAAAAGGCGACCCCCTCTCGCACGTGCAGCAGTACCGAGGGGCGATGGAGACACAGGACATAGATGATGCATTCCTTTGTCGAGTTTCTCACAGAGTCTGCAGGACTCGGCCTTGGAATGGTACTATGGCTTACCCGCGAGGTCCATCGAGAACTTCGGCGAACTGTCTCACAAGTTCTGCCTGGAATTCTGGCTGGGCGCACAAGGAAGAAGCCCACGGACTACCTCTGCACAATGGTCCAAGGAGAAGGAGAGACGATTGGAAAGTACTTGCGCCGCTTCTAGGACGAGAGGCGGGGTGTAGTGGCCTTCGGCGACGAAGTCCTCATGCTGGCCTTCAATTCCGGGCTGAGGAACTGAAGCATCCACAAATCCTTGCTCCGAGACCCTCCTGCCGACTATGACGCGCTAATCGCTCAGACGGAGAGGTACATACTAAGCGAGGAGGCTCTCGGCGCAAAGAACCAGGTCGTCCAGGCAGGGGCATCCCAAGGTGAGCATCGGTCCAATCTTAGGCCGAGACAAGAAGATAGGCCCCGGGCCGCGACCAGCTGGCTCAGCCAAGACATGACCCAGTGGGGCGTCACCCTCAAGATCGCACAGGCCCAGTGCGAGAGTTTTCCCCCACCAGAGAACCCGAGCGGACGATCCCAAGGTTGGAAGGACCCCTGCGGGCCCAGTACACACAGCTTAACGCCCCAATGATAGAGGTGCTGGCTGCGGCAACAAAGGCCGGGCTGCTACCGGTCCCACCCAGAGAAATGAAGTCAGATCCAGCGAGGCGATATCTCCAGAAGTACTGTCGGTACCACCGGGATCACGGTCATGACACCGACAATTGCTTCACCCTAAAGAGGGAGATCGAGCGGCTGATCCAAGCGGATCACCTTGGGGGCTTTGTCGAGGGCAAGAGGCCGATCTAAGAAGAGAGACCCCCGCGGCGAGCGCAAAGGCCGGACCCGCCCCCGAGCGACGAGCAGGAGGAACCTCGTCCACCAAGGCCGGTCATGCGCATAGATTTGATATACGGCAGACCTTCCTCAGGGGAGCGTCGTCATCAGGCAAGAAGGCGTATGCGCGGTAGGTGATGGCGGCGGACCTCGGAGGTGATGAGAAGCGAAGAAGGGTGGCTCGACCTCCCATTACTTTCACCGATGAAGACCTGGAGGGAGTCGAGCTACCGCACTACGACGCCATCGTCATTGAAGCTCAGGTCGGGACGGCCATCATCAGCCGCCTCCTGATCGACACCGGAAGCTCCTGCGACATCCTATTTATGCCAACGGTTGAGAAGATGGGGCTGAAGTAGGCGGAGTTGAGGCCGTGCACGGGACCCATCGTCGGCTTCACTGGCCACTCGGTTCCCATTGCCAGGGTGATCACCTTGTCGATATCACTCGGAGAAGAGCCGAGGGTCGTCACGAGCATGACGTAGTTCGTTGTCGTCGACATTACGTCGGCGTACAACGGGATCATAGGGCGACCTTACATGACGGCCATTGAAGCGCTCCCCAGCCTGCTCCATCAGATGGTCAAAGTTCCAAACTCCGTGTGGGGTGGGGCTGGTGCAAGGAAGTCAGAAGCTATCTCGAAGTTGCTACGTAGGGTCGACCAAGCATAAGGGCCCGGAGCAGGCCTTATCGGTCAACCTCCTCGACGAGAGAGAGGACTATTGCGACCAGCGACCGACTCCTGTGGAGGAGGTTGAAGAAGTACCCGTGGCCGCGGAGGAGGGCAATACTGTATCTATTGGCACGAAGCTCCCGGCCTCCCTGAGGGCGGACCTCATCAACCTCCTCAGAGAAAACGCGGAAATATTCGCATGGTCTCCCTCGGACATGCCTGGAATCGACCCTGCGGTGATCTCCCACAATCTGAACACGGACCCGGAATCTCGACCGGTCCGGCAGAAGAAGAGGAGTGCTGGAGGAGAGAAGATGAGGGCAGCCGACGAAGAAGTGGAGCGGCTCCTCCAGGCCAAGTTCATCAGGCCAGTGAGCTATCCGGATTGGCTTGCTAATGTCGTCTTGGTGAAGAAGGCCAATGGAAAGTGGCGCATGTGCGTCGACTTCGCGGATCTCAACAAGGTGTGCCCGAAGGACACCTTCCCGCTACCGAGGATCGACCACCTAGTCGACCAGGCGTCCGGTTACGAGTTGCTGAGCTTTATGGACGTGTTCTCAGGCTACAACCAGATCCCGATTTCGAGGGAGGATGAGGAGAAAACGTCCTTCATCACCGACAGGGGCACCTTATGTTACATGAAGATGCTCTTTGGGCTGAAGAACACCGGGGCGACCTACCAGCGGATAGTGGACATGATATTCAGCTCGCAATTCGGGCGGAATCTGGAGGTCTACATCGACGACATGCTGGTTAAGAGCAAGAAATCCCTGGACCACCTCGCCGACCTGCGGGAGCGTTCCAGAAGGTGCGCCAATATGACCTGAGGCTGAACCCGACGAAGTGCGTCTTCGGCGTACAGTCGGGAAATTCCTTGACTTCATGATAACGAAGCGAGGGATTGAAGCGAACCCCGAAAAGGTGTCGGCCCTTGTCAATATGGCGGAGCCTCGGACCATCCGGGACTTGCAGCGGCTGAACGACATGATCGCAGCGCTGGGAAGGTTCCTGTCGAAGTCTGCGGAGAGATCGCTCCCATTCTTCAGAGTCCTGCGGATGGCCCTCGGCGCAGCTAAAGAGGGTAGAAAAGTGATCCAATGGGATGACGCCTGCGCACAAGCGTTCGTGGAGCTGAGGGCTTACCTGCAGAGCCCACCGCTGCTCGCTAAGCCCGGGGAAGGAGAACAGCTGGGGTTGTACCTGGCCACCAATGAAGAGGCCGTCAGCTCAGTCTTAATCAACGAGGAGAAGGGCGTACAACGGCCAGTCTATTATGTGAGCCGGATTCTTCGGGAGGCAGAGATTCGTTACAGCCCCATGGAGAAGGTCGCCTACTGCCTGGTCACAACGGTGAGGAAGCTCCGACCGTACTTCCAGGCCCATCCCATCGTTGTCCACACCAACCTGCCCCTCGAGAAGAACCTGAAGAGGTTAGATTGGTCGGGCAGAATGCTCAATTGGAGCGTCGAGCTCAGCAAGTTTGACATAGTATACAAAGCCCGGACGGCGATCAAGGGCCAGGTACTGGCAGACTTCGTGGTGGAGTGTACAATGGAAGGCCGTCCGGACGAGCTATCGGGCGCACCGCCGGAGGCTGCATCTTGAAGAGCGATGGGAGTAGCAGGACCCTCGAGGCCCGTCCAAGAAGAAGAGGGCCGATTGTGGACCATTCACGTCGACGGGTCAGCCACCGGATCTGGGACGGGGGCAAGCATCGTTATCCAAACACGGACGGATGCCTGCTGGAGTATGCCCTGTGCTTTGGCTTCCCGACGACCAACAATTTTGTGGAGTACGAGGCCACAGTCAATGGGTTGAAGCTCTGCCGAGCATTGGGAGCGACGAACGTGCTGCTTCTTAGTGATTCACGGCTCGTCGTCCAACATGTCCAGGGGAGCTTCGATGCCCGAGAGGAGATGATGACGCTCTACCTTAGGCGCATCCAGGTCGAGCTCAAGAAGTTCAAAAGGGCAGAGATCCAACATCTACCTCGCTCCAACAACCTCCGAGCCGATGCCTTGTCAGAGCTGGCCTCCTCCTCCCCTGCCGAGATTGGGAAGGCCATCTACGTCGAGAACCTGTTGACACCCACTGTTGAAGAAGAAGAATTAATGTGCGACGGCCAGACGACGACGTGGATGATCTCAATAGTGCAATACTTGGAGACGGGGGCCCTGTCCGAGGAGCGGCTGTAGGCCAAGAAGATCGAGAGGCGGGCCTTGTCGTTCGTGCTCTTCAAGGGAGTATTATACCGCCGGCGCCGCGCGAGCTTCGACGTTGGTCGTAGCCCCGGGAGTACACACACCCGGGACAAACGATGATGTAGTCTTACCGCAAGCGCACGGTGTAGCGGCGAGCGGGTATCGAACTCAGGGAGGACAAATGATAGTGTCTCCTTCCTATCACCTAGCTATCAAGGGGATCGAGAATTTTTTTGGGGTGAACAATCACAATCATGCGAATGTCAAGAGGAAATATCAAATTAATGAAACGTCTAGGGGTCGGGAATCCCCGCTACGGACCGCCTCTCATCATTGTGATTCATAAGTTACATCATTGCTAAACTCGAATGAGGGTGAGCTAGTCGCAACTAAATATAGAACCAAGCTCACGCTCTCGTGCTATTGCCGGTCTATAGCAAACCTAGGATAGGGCCCAATCTCTTGCAAACCCTAGCCTAAGCCGCTAGCGTGAAGAACGACATCATCGCTCAATCATGTCTCGAGCCCACTCTCGTGCAAACTCGAGCTACGACCTAGGTTGCGATAGTTCCTATCCGTCCAATCTCTTGCAAATGGATATGGGTATAGATTCACAATCGAAAATCCTAGCCTTGGCCCAATCTCTTGCAAACCAAGTCTAGAGAGATCCAATTGTCAATCTAAATCGAATATCTAGGCCTTCCTATCAATTGTGACCCAATCTCATGCAAATCCCCATCGATATGAATCCCTAGCTATTCGTAATTAATCAATCCCAACCTAACCCTAATCAATTCCAGCAATAATTTCACAAATTCATCATTTTTTGGAAATAGGGTCCATAGGGTTCATCTCTACGCCCTAAGACGAAGGCACTACTCACTATTCATCATGAAATTCTCAGAAAAATCATTAATAATATCAAGAGAATTCATTGCAATAGAGAAATAACAAATAAAAATTGAGTTTTTGATAGGAAATAGACAAACCAATGAAGATCCAATGATATCCAATGAGAATCCAAATAGAGTAGCCTTTAAATCTCCAAAAAGAAAGCCTAAATCTAATTAATCTAAAAAGTTCTGAAAAGTGCTCAAAAGGCTGCAAAAATGCTCTCCTAACTAGGGCAAAACTGGGTTTAAATACCCCCCAAAATCGTCCAAAAAATCGTGACCAAACTGCCCCTGCGCAGCCCAGAAATCACAACTTACACAGCAGGCGGAGCGGCTCACTCGGCCGAGTGACTTTGTCACTCGGCCGAGTGACAGACCC
Organism: Scilla litardierei; assembly: GCA_030789695.1. NCBI lineage: Eukaryota > Viridiplantae > Streptophyta > Magnoliopsida > Asparagales > Asparagaceae > Scilla > Scilla litardierei. The sequence continues at coordinate 193,613,345 of CM061142.1, forward strand.
TGTAAGAAAACAGTAAGTCAGGGGGGTCTCAGGGTCTGCCTTTGGAGGTGACTCGACCGAGTATACTTCTTCGTTCGGCCGAGTGGCTTTATCGCTCGGCCGAGTGACTTTCGACTGGATCTTCGAAAAATACAGTAACTTCGGCCTTTTTCTGGGCAATTTCTCTGTACCACTCGGGCGAGTGAGATTTCTCATTCTGTCGAGTGGTGTTTCTTCGTTCGGCTGAGTACACACTGAATTTAGCTCTGTGTGTGTATCTGTTCTGGTCGGCCGAGTGGGGCTTCTGGTTCGGCCGAGTGGCATGCTCCACTCGGCCGAGTGGCATGCTGTAAATGCCCAATCTTCTCCGTTTCTCCTCCTCTTCGCTCCTACGAAGTTTCTTCTTTTTCCACTCATCTTCCATCGCTGAATGGCCCTCAAATGAGCCGCGGGTGACACTCCTTAGCGCTTGCGAACCAATTGATCTCAAAATCGCTCCGAATCGCTCCATGTTTCCTGAAATATGACAAAAACAAGAAATAGTGAAAAGCATCGCAATATTGTCAAATAATCGTGAAAAACACGATAGGAGCGATCAAAACGGCATGCAAACATGCAGAAAAAGGGTGTAAAATATGGAGTGATCAGACGTCCTGCCTTACCTGAAGTGCCTGGGGCCGGAGCAAGCTGAGTAGGTCATCCACAAAGTGCACGAGGGTTTCTACGGAAACCACTATGGCGGGCGCACTATCGTCCACAAGATAGTGCGCCAGGGGTACTACTGACCAACAATGATCCACGACATGGCCCGGTACGTCAAGAAGTGCGAGGCGTGCCAAAAGAAGGGTAGACACACAGCAGCGCCTCCAGCCGACCTGGTGCCCATCCTGAGCCCGATCCCGTTCACCAAATGGGGGCTCGACATCCTTGGACCCTTTCCAAAGGCCTCCGAGGGGGGAATACATGGTCGTCGCCGTGGACTACTTCACCAAGTGGGTCGAGGCCGAACCTCTGGCGTGCATCGTATGGACGGACATGAAGGGCTTCTTTTAGAAATCCGTGATCTGCCGCTTTGGGGTACCCTGCGCCATAGTGACGGACAATGGGAGGCAGTTCGACTGCGAGGGCTTCCAAGACTTCTGCTCAGGCTGGGGGATCATCTTCACTTTGTATCCATCGCCCACCCTCAGTGCAATGGGATGGCGGAAGCCGTGAACAAATGCATATTGGGCCCACTGAAGAAGAAGTTCGATAACGCCCTTGGAACTTGGGTAGGCAAACTGCCGGGCATTCTCTGGTCGTATCCCACGACCCACAAAGCTGCGACGGGAGAAAGCCCGTTCGTGCTTGCATTTGGGTTGGAGGCGGTCGTTCCCGTGGAGGTTGTAGAGGAAACTCTTCGACTTCGGTACTTCGACGAGGATATCAATGTGGAGGGCCTCGGTCTCAGTCTCGAGCTCATCGATGAAGTAAGAGATCGAGCTCTGACGAACCTCGTCCGGCACAGCCAGATGATGGCCCGACACTACAACTCCCAGGTAAAGAAATGGAGCTTCAAGATCGACGACCTAGTCCTCAGAGACGCCACCTTCAAGCCAGAGACCGCTTGCCGAGGGAAACTGGCGGCAAAGTGGGAGGGGCCCTACGAAATTATCGACATCGTCGGGC